>JBAIAA010000971.1:0-153188 GCA_037893245.1 Crossaster papposus | reverse complement strand
AGGGAAAGAAGTGTGCATAAGAAATATGTAAAGGGAAAGAAGTGTGCATAAGAAATATGTAAAGGGAAAGAAGTGTGCATAAGAAATATGTAAAGGGAAAGAAGTGTGCATAAGAAATATGTAAAGGGAAAGAAGTGTGCATAAGAAATATGTAAAGGGAAAGAAGTGTGCATAAGAAATATGTAAAGGGAAAGAAGTGTGCATAAGAAATAAAGACATGATGTCGGGACAAGCCCTCGAGTAAATATGTAAAGGGAAAGAAGTGTGCATAAGAAATATGTAAAGGGAAAGAAGTGTGCATAAGAAATATGTAAAGGGAAAGAAGTGTGCATAAGAAATATGTAAAGGGAAAGAAGTGTGCATAAGAAATATGTAAAGGGAAAGAAGTGTGCATAAGAAATATGTAAAGGGAAAGAAGTGTGCATAAGAAATATGTAAAGGGAAAGAAGTGTGCATAAGAAATATGTAAAGGGAAAGAAGTGTGCATAAGAAATATGTAAAGGGAAAGAAGTGTGCATAAGAAATATGTAAAGGGAAAGAAGTGTGCATAAGAAATATGTAAAGGGAAAGAAGTGTGCATAAGAAATATGTAAAGGGAAAGAAGTGTGCATAAGAAATATGTAAAGGGAAAGAAGTGTGCATAAGAAATATGTAAAGGGAAAGAAGTGTGCATAAGAAATATGTAAAGGGAAAGAAGTGTGCATAAGAAATATGTAAAGGGAAAGAAGTGTGCATAAGAAATATGTAAAGGGAAAGAAGTGTGCATAAGAAATATGTAAAGGGAAAGAAGTGTGCATAAGAAATATGTAAAGGGAAAGAAGTGTGCATAAGAAATATGTAAAGGGAAAGAAGTGTGCATAAGAAATATGTAAAGGGAAAGAAGTGTGCATAAGAAATATGTAAAGGGAAAGAAGTGTGCATAAGAAATATGTAAAGGGAAAGAAGTGTGCATAAGAAATATGTAAAGGGAAAGAAGTGTGCATAAGAAATATGTAAAGGGAAAGAAGTGTGCATAAGAAATATGTAAAGGGAAAGAAGTGTGCATAAGAAATATGTAAAGGGAAAGAAGTGTGCATAAGAAATATGTAAAGGGAAAGAAGTGTGCATAAGAAATATGTAAAGGGAAAGAAGTGTGCATAAGAAATATGTAAAGGGAAAGAAGTGTGCATAAGAAATATGTAAAGGGAAAGAAGTGTGCATAAGAAATATGTAAAGGGAAAGAAGTGTGCATAAGAAATATGTAAAGGGAAAGAAGTGTGCATAAGAAATATGTAAAGGGAAAGAAGTGTGCATAAGAAATATGTAAAGGGAAAGAAGTGTGCATAAGAAATATGTAAAGGGAAAGAAGTGTGCATAAGAAATATGTAAAGGGAAAGAAGTGTGCATAAGAAATATGTAAAGGGAAAGAAGTGTGCATAAGAAATATGTAAAGGGAAAGAAGTGTGCATAAGAAATATGTAAAGGGAAAGAAGTGTGCATAAGAAATATGTAAAGGGAAAGAAGTGTGCATAAGAAATATGTAAAGGGAAAGAAGTGTGCATAAGAAATATGTAAAGGGAAAGAAGTGTGCATAAGAAATATGTAAAGGGAAAGAAGTGTGCATAAGAAATATGTAAAGGGAAAGAAGTGTGCATAAGAAATATGTAAAGGGAAAGAAGTGTGCATAAGAAATATGTAAAGGGAAAGAAGTGTGCATAAGAAATATGTAAAGGGAAAGAAGTGTGCATAAGAAATATGTAAAGGGAAAGAAGTGTGCATAAGAAATATGTAAAGGGAAAGAAGTGTGCATAAGAAATATGTAAAGGGAAAGAAGTGTGCATAAGAAATATGTAAAGGGAAAGAAGTGTGCATAAGAAATATGTAAAGGGAAAGAAGTGTGCATAAGAAATATGTAAAGGGAAAGAAGTGTGCATAAGAAATATGTAAAGGGAAAGAAGTGTGCATAAGAAATATGTAAAGGGAAAGAAGTGTGCATAAGAAATATGTAAAGGGAAAGAAGTGTGCATAAGAAATATGTAAAGGGAAAGAAGTGTGCATAAGAAATATGTAAAGGGAAAGAAGTGTGCATAAGAAATATGTAAAGGGAAAGAAGTGTGCATAAGAAATATGTAAAGGGAAAGAAGTGTGCATAAGAAATATGTAAAGGGAAAGAAGTGTGCATAAGAAATATGTAAAGGGAAAGAAGTGTGCATAAGAAATATGTAAAGGGAAAGAAGTGTGCATAAGAAATATGTAAAGGGAAAGAAGTGTGCATAAGAAATATGTAAAGGGAAAGAAGTGTGCATAAGAAATATGTAAAGGGAAAGAAGTGTGCATAAGAAATATGTAAAGGGAAAGAAGTGTGCATAAGAAATATGTAAAGGGAAAGAAGTGTGCATAAGAAATATGTAAAGGGAAAGAAGTGTGCATAAGAAATATGTAAAGGGAAAGAAGTGTGCATAAGAAATATGTAAAGGGAAAGAAGTGTGCATAAGAAATATGTAAAGGGAAAGAAGTGTGCATAAGAAATATGTAAAGGGAAAGAAGTGTGCATAAGAAATATGTAAAGGGAAAGAAGTGTGCATAAGAAATATGTAAAGGGAAAGAAGTGTGCATAAGAAATATGTAAAGGGAAAGAAGTGTGCATAAGAAATATGTAAAGGGAAAGAAGTGTGCATAAGAAATATGTAAAGGGAAAGAAGTGTGCATAAGAAATATGTAAAGGGAAAGAAGTGTGCATAAGAAATATGTAAAGGGAAAGAAGTGTGCATAAGAAATATGTAAAGGGAAAGAAGTGTGCATAAGAAATATGTAAAGGGAAAGAAGTGTGCATAAGAAATATGTAAAGGGAAAGAAGTGTGCATAAGAAATATGTAAAGGGAAAGAAGTGTGCATAAGAAATATGTAAAGGGAAAGAAGTGTGCATAAGAAATATGTAAAGGGAAAGAAGTGTGCATAAGAAATATGTAAAGGGAAAGAAGTGTGCATAAGAAATATGTAAAGGGAAAGAAGTGTGCATAAGAAATATGTAAAGGGAAAGAAGTGTGCATAAGAAATATGTAAAGGGAAAGAAGTGTGCATAAGAAATATGTAAAGGGAAAGAAGTGTGCATAAGAAATATGTAAAGGGAAAGAAGTGTGCATAAGAAATATGTAAAGGGAAAGAAGTGTGCATAAGAAATATGTAAAGGGAAAGAAGTGTGCATAAGAAATATGTAAAGGGAAAGAAGTGTGCATAAGAAATATGTAAAGGGAAAGAAGTGTGCATAAGAAATATGTAAAGGGAAAGAAGTGTGCATAAGAAATATGTAAAGGGAAAGAAGTGTGCATAAGAAATATGTAAAGGGAAAGAAGTGTGCATAAGAAATATGTAAAGGGAAAGAAGTGTGCATAAGAAATATGTAAAGGGAAAGAAGTGTGCATAAGAAATATGTAAAGGGAAAGAAGTGTGCATAAGAAATATGTAAAGGGAAAGAAGTGTGCATAAGAAATATGTAAAGGGAAAGAAGTGTGCATAAGAAATATGTAAAGGGAAAGAAGTGTGCATAAGAAATATGTAAAGGGAAAGAAGTGTGCATAAGAAATATGTAAAGGGAAAGAAGTGTGCATAAGAAATATGTAAAGGGAAAGAAGTGTGCATAAGAAATATGTAAAGGGAAAGAAGTGTGCATAAGAAATATGTAAAGGGAAAGAAGTGTGCATAAGAAATATGTAAAGGGAAAGAAGTGTGCATAAGAAATATGTAAAGGGAAAGAAGTGTGCATAAGAAATATGTAAAGGGAAAGAAGTGTGCATAAGAAATATGTAAAGGGAAAGAAGTGTGCATAAGAAATATGTAAAGGGAAAGAAGTGTGCATAAGAAATATGTAAAGGGAAAGAAGTGTGCATAAGAAATATGTAAAGGGAAAGAAGTGTGCATAAGAAATATGTAAAGGGAAAGAAGTGTGCATAAGAAATATGTAAAGGGAAAGAAGTGTGCATAAGAAATATGTAAAGGGAAAGAAGTGTGCATAAGAAATATGTAAAGGGAAAGAAGTGTGCATAAGAAATATGTAAAGGGAAAGAAGTGTGCATAAGAAATATGTAAAGGGAAAGAAGTGTGCATAAGAAATATGTAAAGGGAAAGAAGTGTGCATAAGAAATATGTAAAGGGAAAGAAGTGTGCATAAGAAATATGTAAAGGGAAAGAAGTGTGCATAAGAAATATGTAAAGGGAAAGAAGTGTGCATAAGAAATATGTAAAGGGAAAGAAGTGTGCATAAGAAATATGTAAAGGGAAAGAAGTGTGCATAAGAAATATGTAAAGGGAAAGAAGTGTGCATAAGAAATATGTAAAGGGAAAGAAGTGTGCATAAGAAATATGTAAAGGGAAAGAAGTGTGCATAAGAAATATGTAAAGGGAAAGAAGTGTGCATAAGAAATATGTAAAGGGAAAGAAGTGTGCATAAGAAATATGTAAAGGGAAAGAAGTGTGCATAAGAAATATGTAAAGGGAAAGAAGTGTGCATAAGAAATATGTAAAGGGAAAGAAGTGTGCATAAGAAATATGTAAAGGGAAAGAAGTGTGCATAAGAAATATGTAAAGGGAAAGAAGTGTGCATAAGAAATATGTAAAGGGAAAGAAGTGTGCATAAGAAATATGTAAAGGGAAAGAAGTGTGCATAAGAAATATGTAAAGGGAAAGAAGTGTGCATAAGAAATATGTAAAGGGAAAGAAGTGTGCATAAGAAATATGTAAAGGGAAAGAAGTGTGCATAAGAAATATGTAAAGGGAAAGAAGTGTGCATAAGAAATATGTAAAGGGAAAGAAGTGTGCATAAGAAATATGTAAAGGGAAAGAAGTGTGCATAAGAAATATGTAAAGGGAAAGAAGTGTGCATAAGAAATATGTAAAGGGAAAGAAGTGTGCATAAGAAATATGTAAAGGGAAAGAAGTGTGCATAAGAAATATGTAAAGGGAAAGAAGTGTGCATAAGAAATATGTAAAGGGAAAGAAGTGTGCATAAGAAATATGTAAAGGAAAAGAAGTGTGCATAAGAAATATGTAAAGGGAAAGAAGTGTGCATAAGAAATATGTAAAGGGAAAGAAGTGTGCATAAGAAATATGTAAAGGGAAAGAAGTGTGCATAAGAAATAAACACATGATGTCGGGACAAGCCCTCGAGTTAAATATGTAAAGGGAAAGAAGTGTGCATAAGAAATAATAAAGAGAAAGAAGTGTGCATAAGAAATATGTAAAGGGAAAGAAGTGTGCATAAGAAATATGTAAAAGGAAAGAAGTGTGCATAAGAAATATGTAAAGGGAAAGAAGTGTGCATAAGAAATATGTAAAGGGAAAGAAGTGTGCATAAGAAATATGTAAAGGGAAAGAAGTGTGCATAAGAAATATGTAAAGAGAAAGAAGTGTGCATAAGAAATATGTAAAGGGAAAGAAGTGTGCATAAGAAATATGTAAAGAGAAAGAAGTGTGCATAAGAAATATGTAAAGGGAAAGAAGTGTGCATAAGAAATATGTAAAGGGAAAGAAGTGTGCATAAGAAATATGTAAAGGGAAAGAAGTGTGCATAAGAAATATGTAAAGGGAAAGAAGTGTGCATAAGAAATATGTAAAGGGAAAGAAGTGTGCATAAGAAATATGTAAAGGGAAAGAAGTGTGCATAAGAAATAATAAAGGAAAAGAAGTGTGCATAAGAAATATGTAAAGGGAAAGAAGTGTGCATAAGAAATATGTAAAGGGAAAGAAGTGTGCATAAGAAATAAACACATGATGTGGGAACAAGCCCTCGAGTTAAATATGTAAAGGGAAAGAAGTGTGCATAAGAAATATGTAAAGGGAAAGAAGTGTGCATAAGAAATATGTAAAGGGAAAGAAGTGTGCATAAGAAATATGTAAAGGGAAAGAAGTGTGCATAAGAAATATGTAAAGGGAAAGAAGTGTGTATAAGAAA
Organism: Crossaster papposus; assembly: GCA_037893245.1. NCBI lineage: Eukaryota > Metazoa > Echinodermata > Asteroidea > Velatida > Solasteridae > Crossaster > Crossaster papposus. The sequence goes on along the minus strand of JBAIAA010000971.1, from coordinate 147,262 downwards.
TATGTAAAGGGAAAGAAGTGTGCATAAGAAATATGTAAAGGGAAAGAAGTGTGCATAAGAAATATGTAAAGGGAAAGAAGTGTGCATAAGAAATATGTAAAGGGAAAGAAGTGTGCATAAGAAATATGTAAAGGGAAAGAAGTGTGCATAAGAAATATGTAAAGGGAAAGAAGTGTGCATAAGAAATATGTAAAGGGAAAGAAGTGTGCATAAGAAATATGTAAAGGGAAAGAAGTGTGCATAAGAAATATGTAAAGGGAAAGAAGTGTGCATAAGAAATATGTAAAGGGAAAGAAGTGTGCATAAGAAATATGTAAAGGGAACGAAGTGTGCATAAGACATATGTAAAGGGAAAGAAGTGTGCATAAGAAATATGTAAAGGGAAAGAAGTGTGCATAAGAAATATGTAAAGGGAAAGAAGTGTGCATAAGAAATATGTAAAGGGAAAGAAGTGTGCATAAGAAATATGTAAAGGGAAAGAAGTGTGCATATGAAATATGTAAAGGGAAAGAAGTGTGCATAAGAAATATGTAAAGGGAAAGAAGTGTGCATAAGAAATATGTAAAGGGAAAGAAGTGTGCATAAGAAATATGTAAAGGGAAAGAAGTGTGCATAAGAAATATGTAAAGGGAAAGAAGTGTGCATAAGAAATATGTAAAGGGAAAGAAGTGTGCATAAGAAATATGTAAAGGGAAAGAAGTGTGCATAAGAAATATGTAAAGGGAAAGAAGTGTGCATAAGAAATATGTAAAGGGAAAGAAGTGTGCATAAGAAATATGTAAAGGGAAAGAAGTGTGCATAAGAAATATGTAAAGGGAAAAAAGTGTGCATAAGAAATATGTAAAGGGATAGAAGTGTGCATAAGAAATATGTAAAGGGAAAGAAGTGTGCATAAGAAATATGTAAAGGGAAAGAAGTGTGCATAAGAAATATGTAAAGGGAAAGAAGTGTGCATAAGAAATATGTAAAGGGAAAGAAGTGTGCATAAGAAATATGTAAAGGGAAAGAAGTGTGCATAAGAAATATGTAAAGGGAAAGAAGTGTGCATAAGAAATATGTAAAGGGAAAGAAGTGTGCATAAGAAATATGTAAAGGGAAAGAAGTGTGCATAAGAAATATGTAAAGGGAAAGAAGTGTGCATACGAAATATGTAAAGAGAAAGAAGTGTGCATAAGAAATATGTAAAGGGAAAGAAGTGTGCATAAGAAATATGTAAAGGGAAAGAAGTGTGCATAAGAAATATGTAAAGGGAAAGAAGTGTGCATAAGAAATATGTAAAGGGAAAGAAGTGTGCATAAGAAATATGTAAAGGGAAAGAAGTGTGCATAAGAAATATGTAAAGGGAAAGAAGTGTGCATAAGAAATATGTAAAGGGAAAGAAGTGTGCATAAGAAATATGTAAAGGGAAAGAAGTGTGCATAAGAAATATGTAAAGGGAAAGAAGTGTGCATAAGAAATATGTAAAGGGAAAGAAGTGTGCATAAGGAATATGTAAAGGGAAAGAAGTGTGCATAAGAAATATGTAAAGGGAAAGAAGTGTGCATAAGAAATATGTAAAGGGAAAGAAGTGTGCATAAGAAATATGTAAAGGGAAAGAAGTGTGCATAAGAAATATGTAAAGGGAAAGAAGTGTGCATAAGAAATATGTAAAGGGAAAGAAGTGTGCATAATAAATATGTAAAGGGAAAGAAGTGTGCATAATAAATATGTAAAGGGAAAGAAGTGTGCATAATAAATATGTAAAGGGAAAGAAGTGTGCATAAGAAATATGTAAAGGGAAAGAAGTGTGCATAAGAAATATGTAAAGGGAAAGAAGTGTGCATAAGAAATATGTAAAGGGAAAGAAGTGTGCATAAGAAATATGTAAAGGGAAAGAAGTGTGCATAAGAAATATGTAAAGGGAAAGAAGTGTGCATAAGAAATATGTAAAGGGAAAGAAGTGTGCATAAGAAATATGTAAAGGGAAAGAAGTGTGCATAAGAAATATGTAAATGGAAAGAAGTGTGCATAAGAAATATGTAAAGGGAAAGAAGTGTGCATAAGAAATATGTAAAGGGAAAGAAGTGTGCATAAGAAATATGTAAAGGGAAAGAAGTGTGCATAAGAAATATGTAAAGGGAAAGAAGTGTGCATAAGACATATGTAAAGGGAAAGAAGTGTGCATAAGAAATATGTAAAGGGAAAGAAGTGTGCATAAGAAATATGTAAAGGGAAAGAAGTGTGCATAAGAAATATGTAAAGGGAAAGAAGTGTGCATAAGAAATATGTAAAGGGAAAGAAGTGTGCATATGAAATATGTAAAGGGAAAGAAGTGTGCATAAGAAATATGTAAAGGGAAAGAAGTGTGCATAAGAAATATGTAAAGGGAAAGAAGTGTGCATAAGAAATATGTAAAGGGAAAGAAGTGTGCATAAGAAATATGTAAAGGGAAAGAAGTGTGCATAAGAAATATGTAAAGGGAAAGAAGTGTGCATAAGAAATATGTAAAGGAAAAGAAGTGTGCATAAGAAATATGTAAAGGGAAAGAAGTGTGCATAAGAAATATGTAAAGGGAAAGAAGTGTGCATAAGAAATATGTAAAGGGAAAGAAGTGTGCATAAGAAATAAACACATGATGTCGGGACAAGCCCTCGAGTTAAATATGTAAAGGGAAAGAAGTGTGCATAAGAAATAATAAAGAGAAAGAAGTGTGCATAAGAAATATGTAAAGGGAAAGAAGTGTGCATAAGAAATATGTAAAAGGAAAGAAGTGTGCATAAGAAATATGTAAAGGGAAAGAAGTGTGCATAAGAAATATGTAAAGGGAAAGAAGTGTGCATAAGAAATATGTAAAGGGAAAGAAGTGTGCATAAGAAATATGTAAAGAGAAAGAAGTGTGCATAAGAAATATGTAAAGGGAAAGAAGTGTGCATAAGAAATATGTAAAGGGAAAGAAGTGTGCATAAGAAATATGTAAAGGGAAAGAAGTGTGCATAAGAAATATGTAAAGGGAAAGAAGTGTGCATAAGAAATATGTAAAGGGAAAGAAGTGTGCATAAGAAATATGTAAAGGGAAAGAAGTGTGCATAAGAAATATGTAAAGGGAAAGAAGTGTGCATAAGAAATATGTAAAGGGAAAGAAGTGTGCATAAGAAATAATAAAGGAAAAGAAGTGTGCATAAGAAATATGTAAAGGGAAAGAAGTGTGCATAAGAAATATGTAAAGGGAAAGAAGTGTGCATAAGAAATAAACACATGATGTGGGAACAAGCCCTCGAGTTAAATATGTAAAGGGAAAGAAGTGTGCATAAGAAATATGTAAAGGGAAAGAAGTGTGCATAAGAAATATGTAAAGGGAAAGAAGTGTGCATAAGAAATATGTAAAGGGAAAGAAGTGTGCATAAGAAATATGTAAAGGGAAAGAAGTGTGCATAAGAAATATGTAAAGGGAAAGAAGTGTGCATAAGAAATATGTAAAGGGAAAGAAGTGTGCATAAGAAATATGTAAAGGGAAAGAAGTGTGCATAAGAAATATGTAAAGGGAAAGAAGTGTGCATAAGAAATATGTAAAGGGAAAGAAGTGTGCATAAGAAATATGTAAAGGGAAAGAAGTGTGCATAAGAAATATGTAAAGGGAAAGAAGTGTGCATAAGAAATATGTAAAGGGAAAGAAGTGTGCATAAGAAATATGTAAAGGGAAAGAAGTGTGCATAATAAATATGTAAAGGGAAAGAAGTGTGCATAAGAAATATGTAAAGGGAAAGAAGTGTGCATAAGAAATATGTAAAGGGAAAGAAGTGTGCATAAGAAATATGTAAAGGGAAAGAAGTGTGCATAAGAAATATGTAAAGGGAAAGAAGTGTGCATAAGAAATATGTAAAGGGAAAGAAGTGTGCATAAGAAATATGTAAAGGGAAAGAAGTGTGCATAAGAAATATGTAAAGGGAAAGAAGTGTGCATAAGAAATATGTAAAGGGAAAGAAGTGTGCATAAGAAATATGTAAAGGGAAAGAAGTGTGCATAAGAAATATGTAAATGGAAAGAAGTGTGCATAAGAAATATGTAAAGGGAAAGAAGTGTGCATAAGAAATATGTAAAGGGAAAGAAGTGTGCATAAGAAATAAACACATGATGTGGGAACAAGCCCTCGAGTTAAATATGTAAAGGGAAAGAAGTGTGCATAAGAAATATGTAAAGGGAAAGAAGTGTGCATAAGAAATATGTAAAGGGAAAGAAGTGTGCATAAGAAATATGTAAAGGGAAAGAAGTGTGCATAAGAAATATGTAAAGGGAAAGAAGTGTGCATAAGAAATATGTAAAGGGAAAGAAGTGTGCATAAGAAATATGTAAAGGGAAAGAAGTGTGCATAAGAAATATGTAAAGGGAAAGAAGTGTGCATAAGAAATATGTAAAGGGAAAGAAGTGTGCATAAGAAATATGTAAAGGGAAAGAAGTGTGCATAAGAAATATGTAAAGGGAAAGAAGTGTGCATAAGAAATATGTAAAGGGAAAGAAGTGTGCATAAGAAATATGTAAAGGGAAAGAAGTGTGCATAAGAAATATGTAAAGGGAAAGAAGTGTGCATAAGAAATATGTAAAGGGAAAGAAGTGTGCATAAGAAATATGTAAAGGGAAAGAAGTGTGCATAAGAAATATGTAAAGGGAAAGAAGTGTGCATAAGAAATATGTAAAGGGAAAGAAGTGTGCATAAGAAATATGTAAAGGGAAAGAAGTGTGCATAAGAAATATGTAAAGGGAAAGAAGTGTGCATAAGAAATATGTAAAGGGAAAGAAGTGTGCATAAGAAATATGTAAAGGGAAAGAAGTGTGCATAAGAAATATGTAAAGGGAAAGAAGTGTGCATAAGAAATATGTAAAGGGAAAGAAGTGTGCATAAGAAATATGTAAATGGAAAGAAGTGTGCATAAGAAATATGTAAAGGGAAAGAAGTGTGCATAAGAAATATGTAAAGGGAAAGAAGTGTGCATAAGAAATATGTAAAGGGAAAGAAGTGTGCATACGAAATATGTAAAGGGAAAGAAATGTGCATAATAAATATGTAAAGGGAAAGAAGTGTGCATAAGAAATATGTAAAGGGAAAGAAGTGTGCATAAGAAATATGTAAAGGGAAAGAAGTGTGCATAAGAAATATGTAAGGGGAAAGAAGTGTGCATAAGAAATATGTAAAGGGAAAGAAGTGTGCATAAGAAATATGTAAAGGGAAAGAAGTGTGCATAAGAAATATGTAAAGGGAAAGAAGTGTGCATAAGAAATAATAAAGGAAAAGAAGTGTGCATAAGAAATATGTAAAGGGAAAGAAGTGTGCATAAGAAATATGTAAAGGGAAAGAAGTGTGCATAAGAAATATGTAAAGGGAAAGAAGTGTGCATAAGAAATATGTAAAGGGAAAGAAGTGTGCATAAGAAATATGTAAAGGGAAAGAAGTGTGCATAAGAAATATGTAAATGGAAAGAAGTGTGCATAAGAAATATGTAAAGGGAAAGAAGTGTGCATAATAAATATGTAAAGGGAAAGAAGTGTGCATAAGAAATATGTAAAGGGAAAGAAGTGTGCATAAGAAATATGTAAAGGGAAAGAAGTGTGCATAAGAAATATGTAAAGGGAAAGAAGTGTGCATAAGAAATATGTAAAGGGAAAGAAGTGTGCATAAGAAATATGTAAAGGGAAAGAAGTGTGCATAAGAAATATGTAAAGGAAAAGAAGTGTGCATAAGAAATATGTAAAGGGAAAGAAGTGTGCATAAGAAATATGTAAAGGGAAAGAAGTGTGCATAAGAAATATGTAAAGGGAAAGAAGTGTGCATAAGAAATAAACACATGATGTCGGGACAAGCCCTCGAGTTAAATATGTAAAGGGAAAGAAGTGTGCATAAGAAATAATAAAGAGAAAGAAGTGTGCATAAGAAATATGTAAAGGGAAAGAAGTGTGCATAAGAAATATGTAAAAGGAAAGAAGTGTGCATAAGAAATATGTAAAGGGAAAGAAGTGTGCATAAGAAATATGTAAAGGGAAAGAAGTGTGCATAAGAAATATGTAAAGGGAAAGAAGTGTGCATAAGAAATATGTAAAGAGAAAGAAGTGTGCATAAGAAATATGTAAAGGGAAAGAAGTGTGCATAAGAAATATGTAAAGGGAAAGAAGTGTGCATAAGAAATATGTAAAGGGAAAGAAGTGTGCATAAGAAATATGTAAAGGGAAAGAAGTGTGCATAAGAAATATGTAAAGGGAAAGAAGTGTGCATAAGAAATATGTAAAGGGAAAGAAGTGTGCATAAGAAATATGTAAAGGGAAAGAAGTGTGCATAAGAAATATGTAAAGGGAAAGAAGTGTGCATAAGAAATAATAAAGGAAAAGAAGTGTGCATAAGAAATATGTAAAGGGAAAGAAGTGTGCATAAGAAATATGTAAAGGGAAAGAAGTGTGCATAAGAAATAAACACATGATGTGGGAACAAGCCCTCGAGTTAAATATGTAAAGGGAAAGAAGTGTGCATAAGAAATATGTAAAGGGAAAGAAGTGTGCATAAGAAATATGTAAAGGGAAAGAAGTGTGCATAAGAAATATGTAAAGGGAAAGAAGTGTGCATAAGAAATATGTAAAGGGAAAGAAGTGTGCATAAGAAATATGTAAAGGGAAAGAAGTGTGCATAAGAAATATGTAAAGGGAAAGAAGTGTGCATAAGAAATATGTAAAGGGAAAGAAGTGTGCATAAGAAATATGTAAAGGGAAAGAAGTGTGCATAAGAAATATGTAAAGGGAAAGAAGTGTGCATAAGAAATATGTAAAGGGAAAGAAGTGTGCATAAGAAATATGTAAAGGGAAAGAAGTGTGCATAAGAAATATGTAAAGGGAAAGAAGTGTGCATAAGAAATATGTAAAGGGAAAGAAGTGTGCATAATAAATATGTAAAGGGAAAGAAGTGTGCATAAGAAATATGTAAAGGGAAAGAAGTGTGCATAAGAAATATGTAAAGGGAAAGAAGTGTGCATAAGAAATATGTAAAGGGAAAGAAGTGTGCATAAGAAATATGTAAAGGGAAAGAAGTGTGCATAAGAAATATGTAAAGGGAAAGAAGTGTGCATAAGAAATATGTAAAGGGAAAGAAGTGTGCATAAGAAATATGTAAAGGGAAAGAAGTGTGCATAAGAAATATGTAAAGGGAAAGAAGTGTGCATAAGAAATATGTAAAGGGAAAGAAGTGTGCATAAGAAATATGTAAATGGAAAGAAGTGTGCATAAGAAATATGTAAAGGGAAAGAAGTGTGCATAAGAAATATGTAAAGGGAAAGAAGTGTGCATAAGAAATAAACACATGATGTGGGAACAAGCCCTCGAGTTAAATATGTAAAGGGAAAGAAGTGTGCATAAGAAATATGTAAAGGGAAAGAAGTGTGCATAAGAAATATGTAAAGGGAAAGAAGTGTGCATAAGAAATATGTAAAGGGAAAGAAGTGTGCATAAGAAATATGTAAAGGGAAAGAAGTGTGCATAAGAAATATGTAAAGGGAAAGAAGTGTGCATAAGAAATATGTAAAGGGAAAGAAGTGTGCATAAGAAATATGTAAAGGGAAAGAAGTGTGCATAAGAAATATGTAAAGGGAAAGAAGTGTGCATAAGAAATATGTAAAGGGAAAGAAGTGTGCATAAGAAATATGTAAAGGGAAAGAAGTGTGCATAAGAAATATGTAAAGGGAAAGAAGTGTGCATAAGAAATATGTAAAGGGAAAGAAGTGTGCATAAGAAATATGTAAAGGGAAAGAAGTGTGCATAAGAAATATGTAAAGGGAAAGAAGTGTGCATAAGAAATATGTAAAGGGAAAGAAGTGTGCATAAGAAATATGTAAAGGGAAAGAAGTGTGCATAAGAAATATGTAAAGGGAAAGAAGTGTGCATAAGAAATATGTAAAGGGAAAGAAGTGTGCATAAGAAATATGTAAAGGGAAAGAAGTGTGCATAAGAAATATGTAAAGGGAAAGAAGTGTGCATAAGAAATATGTAAAGGGAAAGAAGTGTGCATAAGAAATATGTAAAGGGAAAGAAGTGTGCATAAGAAATATGTAAAGGGAAAGAAGTGTGCATAAGAAATATGTAAATGGAAAGAAGTGTGCATAAGAAATATGTAAAGGGAAAGAAGTGTGCATAAGAAATATGTAAAGGGAAAGAAGTGTGCATAAGAAATATGTAAAGGGAAAGAAGTGTGCATACGAAATATGTAAAGGGAAAGAAATGTGCATAATAAATATGTAAAGGGAAAGAAGTGTGCATAAGAAATATGTAAAGGGAAAGAAGTGTGCATAAGAAATATGTAAAGGGAAAGAAGTGTGCATAAGAAATATGTAAGGGGAAAGAAGTGTGCATAAGAAATATGTAAAGGGAAAGAAGTGTGCATAAGAAATATGTAAAGGGAAAGAAGTGTGCATAAGAAATATGTAAAGGGAAAGAAGTGTGCATAAGAAATAATAAAGGAAAAGAAGTGTGCATAAGAAATATGTAAAGGGAAAGAAGTGTGCATAAGAAATATGTAAAGGGAAAGAAGTGTGCATAAGAAATATGTAAAGGGAAAGAAGTGTGCATAAGAAATATGTAAAGGGAAAGAAGTGTGCATAAGAAATATGTAAAGGGAAAGAAGTGTGCATAAGAAATATGTAAATGGAAAGAAGTGTGCATAAGAAATATGTAAAGGGAAAGAAGTGTGCATAATAAATATGTAAAGGGAAAGAAGTGTGCATAAGAAATATGTAAAGGGAAAGAAGTGTGCATAAGAAATATGTAAAGGGAAAGAAGTGTGCATAAGAAATATGTAAAGGGAAAGAAGTGTGCATAAGAAATATGTAAAGGGAAAGAAGTGTGCATAAGAAATATGTAAAGGGAAAGAAGTGTGCATAAGAAATATGTAAAGGGAAAGAAGTGTGCATAAGAAATATGTAAAGGGAACAAAGTGTGCATAAGAAATATGTAAAGGGAAAGAAGTGTGCATAAGAAATATGTAAAGGGAAAGAAGTGTGCATAAGAAATATGTAAAGGGAAAGAATTGTGCATAAGAAATATGTAAAGGGAAAGAAGTGTGCATAAGAAATATGTAAAGGGAAAGAAGTGTGCATAAGAAATATGTAAAGGGAAAGAAGTGTGCATAAGAAATATGTAAAGGGAAAGAAGTGTGCATAAGAAATATGTAAAGGGAAAGAAGTGTGCATAAGAAATATGTAAAGGGAAAGAAGTGTGCATAAGGAATATGTAAAGGGAAAGAAGTGTGCATAAGAAATATGTAAAGGGAAAGAAGTGTGCATAAGAAATATGTAAAGGGAAAGAAGTGAGCATAAGAAATATGTAAAGGGAAATAAGTGTGCATAAGAAATATGTAAAGGGAAAGAAGTGTGCATAAGAAATATGTAAAGGGAAAGAAGTGTGCATAAGAAATATGTAAAGGGAAAGAAGTGTGCATAAGAAATATGTAAAGGGAAAGAAGTGTGCATAAGAAATATGTAAAGGGAAAAAAGTGTGCATAAGAAATATGTAAAGGAAAAGAAGTGTGCATAAGAAATATGTAAAGGGAAAGAAGTGTGCATAAGAAATATGTAAAGGGAAAGAAGTGTGCATAAGAAATATGTAAAGGGAAAGAAGTGTGCATAAGAAATAAACACATGATGTCGGGACAAGCCCTCGAGTTAAATATGTAAAGGGAAAGAAGTGTGCATAAGAAATAATAAAGAGAAAGAAGTGTGCATAAGAAATATGTAAAGGGAAAGAAGTGTGCATAAGAAATATGTAAAAGGAAAGAAGTGTGCATAATAAATATGTAAAGGGAAAGAAGTGTGCATAAGAAATATGTAAAGGGAAAGAAGTGTGCATAAGAAATATGTAAAGGGAAAGAAGTGTGCATAAGAAATATGTAAAGAGAAAGAAGTGTGCATAAGAAATATGTAAAGGGAAAGAAGTGTGCATAAGAAATATGTAAAGGGAAAGAAGTGTGCATAAGAAATATGTAAAGGGAAAGAAGTGTGCATAAGAAATATGTAAAGGGAAAGAAGTGTGCATAAGAAATATGTAAAGGGAAAGAAGTGTGCATAAGAAATATGTAAAGGGAAAGAAGTGTGCATAAGAAATATGTAAAGGGAAAGAAGTGTGCATAAGAAATATGTAAAGGGAAAGAAGTGTGCATAAGAAATAATAAAGGAAAAGAAGTGTGCATAAGAAATATGTAAAGGGAAAGAAGTGTGCATAAGAAATATGTAAAGGGAAAGAAGTGTGCATAAGAAATAAACACATGATGTGGGAACAAGCCCTCGAGTTAAATATGTAAAGGGAAAGAAGTGTGCATAAGAAATATGTAAAGGGAAAGAAGTGTGCATAAGAAATATGTAAAGGGAAAGAAGTGTGCATAAGAAATATGTAAAGAGAAAGAAGTGTGCATAAGAAATATGTAAAGGGAAAGAAGTGTGCATAAGAAATATGTAAAGGGAAAGAAGTGTGCATAAGAAATATGTAAAGGGAAAGAAGTGTGCATAAGAAATATGTAAAGGGAAAGAAGTGTGCATAAGAAATAAACACATGATGTCGGGACAAGCCCTCGAGTTAAATATGTAAAGGGAAAGAAGTGTGCATAAGAAATAATAAAGAGAAAGAAGTGTGCATAAGAAATATGTAAAGGGAAAGAAGTGTGCATAAGAAATATGTAAAAGGAAAGAAGTGTGCATAAGAAATATGTAAAGGGAAAGAAGTGTGCATAAGAAATATGTAAAGGGAAAGAAGTGTGCATAAGAAATATGTAAAGGGAAAGAAGTGTGCATAAGAAATATGTACAGAGAAAGAAGTGTGCATAAGAAATATGTAAAGGGAAAGAAGTGTGCATAAGAAATATGTAAAGGGAAAGAAGTGTGCATAAGAAATATGTAAAGGGAAAGAAGTGTGCATAAGAAATATGTAAAGGGAAAGAAGTGTGCATAAGAAATATGTAAAGGGAAAGAAGTGTGCATAAGAAATATGTAAAGGGAAAGAAGTGTGCATAAGAAATATGTAAAGGGAAAGAAGTGTGCATAAGAAATAATAAAGGAAAAGAAGTGTGCATAAGAAATATGTAAAGGGAAAGAAGTGTGCATAAGAAATATGTAAAGGGAAAGAAGTGTGCATAAGAAATAAACACATGATGTGGGAACAAGCCCTCGAGTTAAATATGTAAAGGGAAAGAAGTGTGCATAATAAATATGTAAAGGGAAAGAAGTGTGCATAATAAATATGTAAAGGGAAAGAAGTGTGCATAAGAAATATGTAAAGGGAAAGAAGTGTGCATAAGAAATATGTAAAGGGAAAGAAGTGTGCATAAGAAATATGTAAAGGGAAAGAAGTGTGCATAAGAAATATGTAAAGGGAAAGAAGTGTGCATAAGAAATATGTAAAGGGAAAGAAGTGTGCATAAGAAATATGTAAAGGGAAAGAAGTGTGCATAAGAAATATGTAAAGGGAAAGAAGTGTGCATAAGAAATATGTAAAGGGAAAGAAGTGTGCATAAGAAATATGTAAAGGGAAAGAAGTGTGCATAAGAAATATGTAAAGGGAAAGAAGTGTGCATAAGAAATATGTAAAGGGAAAGAAGTGTGCATAAGAAATATGTAAAGGGAAAGAAGTGTGCATAAGACATATGTAAAGGGAAAGAAGTGTGCATAAGAAATATGTAAAGGGAAAGAAGTGTGCATAAGAAATATGTAAAGGGAAAGAAGTGTGCATAAGAAATATGTAAAGGGAAAGAAGTGTGCATAAGAAATATGTAAAGGGAAAGAAGTGTGCATATGAAATATGTAAAGGGAAAGAAGTGTGCATAAGAAATATGTAAAGGGAAAGAAGTGTGCATAAGAAATATGTAAAGGGAAAGAAGTGTGCATAAGAAATATGTAAAGGGAAAGAAGTGTGCATAAGAAATATGTAAAGGGAAAGAAGTGTGCATAAGAAATATGTAAAGGGAAAGAAGTGTGCATAAGAAATATGTAAAGGGAAAGAAGTGTGCATAAGAAATATGTAAAGGAAAAGAAGTGTGCATAAGAAATATGTAAAGGGAAAGAAGTGTGCATAAGAAATATGTAAAGGGAAAGAAGTGTGCATAAGAAATATGTAAAGGGAAAGAAGTGTGCATAAGAAATATGTAAAGGGAAAGAAGTGTGCATAAGAAATATGTAAAGGAAAAGAAGTGTGCATAAGAAATATGTAAAGGGAAAGAAGTGTGCATAAGAAATATGTAAAGGGAAAGAAGTGTGCATAAGAAATATGTAAAGGGAAAGAAGTGTGCATAAGAAATAAACACATGATGTCGGGACAAGCCCTCGAGTTAAATATGTAAAGGGAAAGAAGTGTGCATAAGAAATAATAAAGAGAAAGAAGTGTGCATAAGAAATATGTAAAGGGAAAGAAGTGTGCATAAGAAATATGTAAAAGGAAAGAAGTGTGCATAAGAAATATGTAAAGGGAAAGAAGTGTGCATAAGAAATAAACACATGATGTCGGGACAAGCCCTCGAGTTAAATATGTAAAGGGAAAGAAGTGTGCATAAGAAATAATAAAGAGAAAGAAGTGTGCATAAGAAATATGTAAAGGGAAAGAAGTGTGCATAAGAAATATGTAAAAGGAAAGAAGTGTGCATAAGAAATATGTAAAGGGAAAGAAGTGTGCATAAGAAATATGTAAAGGGAAAGAAGTGTGCATAAGAAATATGTAAAGGGAAAGAAGTGTGCATAAGAAATATGTAAAGAGAAAGAAGTGTGCATAAGAAATATGTAAAGGGAAAGAAGTGTGCATAAGAAATATGTAAAGGGAAAGAAGTGTGCATAAGAAATATGTAAAGGGAAAGAAGTGTGCATAAGAAATATGTAAAGGGAAAGAAGTGTGCATAAGAAATATGTAAAGGGAAAGAAGTGTGCATAAGAAATATGTAAAGGGAAAGAAGTGTGCATAAGAAATATGTAAAGGGAAAGAAGTGTGCATAAGAAATATGTAAAGGGAAAGAAGTGTGCATAAGAAATAATAAAGGAAAAGAAGTGTGCATAAGAAATATGTAAAGGGAAAGAAGTGTGCATAAGAAATATGTAAAGGGAAAGAAGTGTGCATAAGAAATAAACACATGATGTGGGAACAAGCCCTCGAGTTAAATATGTAAAGGGAAAGAAGTGTGCATAAGAAATATGTAAAGGGAAAGAAGTGTGCATAAGAAATATGTAAAGGGAAAGAAGTGTGCATAAGAAATATGTAAAGGGAAAGAAGTGTGCATAAGAAATATGTAAAGGGAAAGAAGTGTGCATAAGAAATATGTAAAGGGAAAGAAGTGTGCATAAGAAATATGTAAAGGGAAAGAAGTGTGCATAAGAAATATGTAAAGGGAAAGAAGTGTGCATAAGAAATATGTAAAGGGAAAGAAGTGTGCATAAGAAATATGTAAAGGGAAAGAAGTGTGCATAAGAAATATGTAAAGGGAAAGAAGTGTGCATAAGAAATATGTAAAGGGAAAGAAGTGTGCATAAGAAATATGTAAAGGGAAAGAAGTGTGCATAAGAAATATGTAAAGGGAAAGAAGTGTGCATAATAAATATGTAAAGGGAAAGAAGTGTGCATAAGAAATATGTAAAGGGAAAGAAGTGTGCATAAGAAAAATGTAAAGGGAAAGAAGTGTGCATAAGAAATATGTAAAGGGAAAGAAGTGTGCATAAGAAATATGTAAAGGGAAAGAAGTGTGCATAAGAAATATGTAAAGGGAAAGAAGTGTGCATAAGAAATATGTAAAGGGAAAGAAGTGTGCATAAGAAATATGTAAAGGGAAAGAAGTGTGCATAAGAAATATGTAAAGGGAAAGAAGTGTGCATAAGAAATATGTAAATGGAAAGAAGTGTGCATAAGAAATATGTAAAGGGAAAGAAGTGTGCATAAGAAATATGTAAAGGGAAAGAAGTGTGCATAAGAAATATGTAAAGGGAAAGAAGTGTGCATACGAAATATGTAAAGGGAAAGAAATGTGCATAATAAATATGTAAAGGGAAAGAAGTGTGCATAAGAAATATGTAAAGGGAAAGAAGTGTGCATAAGAAATATGTAAAGGGAAAGAAGTGTGCATAAGAAATATGTAAAGGGAAAGAAGTGTGCATAAGAAATATGTAAAGGGAAAGAAGTGTGCATAAGAAATATGTAAAGGGAAAGAAGTGTGCATAAGAAATATGTAAAGGGAAAGAAGTGTGCATAAGAAATAATAAAGGAAAAGAAGTGTGCATAAGAAATATGTAAAGGGAAAGAAGTGTGCATAAGAAATATGTAAAGGGAAAGAAGTGTGCATAAGAAATATGTAAAGGGAAAGAAGTGTGCATAAGAAATATGTAAAGGGAAAGAAGTGTGCATAAGAAATATGTAAAGGGAAAGAAGTGTGCATAAGAAATATGTAAATGGAAAGAAGTGTGCATAAGAAATATGTAAAGGGAAAGAAGTGTGCATAATAAATATGTAAAGGGAAAGAAGTGTGCATAAGAAATATGTAAAGGGAAAGAAGTGTGCATAAGAAATATGTAAAGGGAAAGAAGTGTGCATAAGAAATATGTAAAGGGAAAGAAGTGTGCATAAGAAATATGTAAAGGGAAAGAAGTGTGCATAAGAAATATGTAAAGGGAAAGAAGTGTGCATAAGAAATATGTAAAGGGAAAGAAGTGTGCATAAGAAATATGTAAAGGGAACAAAGTGTGCATAAGAAATATGTAAAGGGAAAGAAGTGTGCATAAGAAATATGTAAAGGGAAAGAAGTGTGCATAAGAAATATGTAAAGGGAAAGAATTGTGCATAAGAAATATGTAAAGGGAAAGAAGTGTGCATAAGAAATATGTAAAGGGAAAGAAGTGTGCATAAGAAATATGTAAAGGGAAAGAAGTGTGCATAAGAAATATGTAAAGGGAAAGAAGTGTGCATAAGAAATATGTAAAGGGAAAGAAGTGTGCATAAGAAATATGTAAAGGGAAAGAAGTGTGCATAAGGAATATGTAAAGGGAAAGAAGTGTGCATAAGAAATATGTAAAGGGAAAGAAGTGTGCATAAGAAATATGTAAAGGGAAAGAAGTGAGCATAAGAAATATGTAAAGGGAAATAAGTGTGCATAAGAAATATGTAAAGGGAAAGAAGTGTGCATAAGAAATATGTAAAGGGAAAGAAGTGTGCATAAGAAATATGTAAAGGGAAAGAAGTGTGCATAAGAAATATGTAAAGGGAAAGAAGTGTGCATAAGAAATATGTAAAGGGAAAGAAGTGTGCATAAGAAATATGTAAAGGAAAAGAAGTGTGCATAAGAAATATGTAAAGGGAAAGAAGTGTGCATAAGAAATATGTAAAGGGAAAGAAGTGTGCATAAGAAATATGTAAAGGGAAAGAAGTGTGCATAAGAAATAAACACATGATGTCGGGACAAGCCCTCGAGTTAAATATGTAAAGGGAAAGAAGTGTGCATAAGAAATAATAAAGAGAAAGAAGTGTGCATAAGAAATATGTAAAGGGAAAGAAGTGTGCATAAGAAATATGTAAAAGGAAAGAAGTGTGCATAATAAATATGTAAAGGGAAAGAAGTGTGCATAAGAAATATGTAAAGGGAAAGAAGTGTGCATAAGAAATATGTAAAGGGAAAGAAGTGTGCATAAGAAATATGTAAAGAGAAAGAAGTGTGCATAAGAAATATGTAAAGGGAAAGAAGTGTGCATAAGAAATATGTAAAGGGAAAGAAGTGTGCATAAGAAATATGTAAAGGGAAAGAAGTGTGCATAAGAAATATGTAAAGGGAAAGAAGTGTGCATAAGAAATATGTAAAGGGAAAGAAGTGTGCATAAGAAATATGTAAAGGGAAAGAAGTGTGCATAAGAAATATGTAAAGGGAAAGAAGTGTGCATAAGAAATATGTAAAGGGAAAGAAGTGTGCATAAGAAATAATAAAGGAAAAGAAGTGTGCATAAGAAATATGTAAAGGGAAAGAAGTGTGCATAAGAAATATGTAAAGGGAAAGAAGTGTGCATAAGAAATAAACACATGATGTGGGAACAAGCCCTCGAGTTAAATATGTAAAGGGAAAGAAGTGTGCATAAGAAATATGTAAAGGGAAAGAAGTGTGCATAAGAAATATGTAAAGGGAAAGAAGTGTGCATAAGAAATATGTAAAGAGAAAGAAGTGTGCATAAGAAATATGTAAAGGGAAAGAAGTGTGCATAAGAAATATGTAAAGGGAAAGAAGTGTGCATAAGAAATATGTAAAGGGAAAGAAGTGTGCATAAGAAATATGTAAAGGGAAAGAAGTGTGCATAAGAAATAAACACATGATGTCGGGACAAGCCCTCGAGTTAAATATGTAAAGGGAAAGAAGTGTGCATAAGAAATAATAAAGAGAAAGAAGTGTGCATAAGAAATATGTAAAGGGAAAGAAGTGTGCATAAGAAATATGTAAAAGGAAAGAAGTGTGCATAAGAAATATGTAAAGGGAAAGAAGTGTGCATAAGAAATATGTAAAGGGAAAGAAGTGTGCATAAGAAATATGTAAAGGGAAAGAAGTGTGCATAAGAAATATGTACAGAGAAAGAAGTGTGCATAAGAAATATGTAAAGGGAAAGAAGTGTGCATAAGAAATATGTAAAGGGAAAGAAGTGTGCATAAGAAATATGTAAAGGGAAAGAAGTGTGCATAAGAAATATGTAAAGGGAAAGAAGTGTGCATAAGAAATATGTAAAGGGAAAGAAGTGTGCATAAGAAATATGTAAAGGGAAAGAAGTGTGCATAAGAAATATGTAAAGGGAAAGAAGTGTGCATAAGAAATATGTAAAGGGAAAGAAGTGTGCATAAGAAATAATAAAGGAAAAGAAGTGTGCATAAGAAATATGTAAAGGGAAAGAAGTGTGCATAAGAAATATGTAAAGGGAAAGAAGTGTGCATAAGAAATAAACACATGATGTGGGAACAAGCCCTCGAGTTAAATATGTAAAGGGAAAGAAGTGTGCATAAGAAATATGTAAAGGGAAAGAAGTGTGCATAAGAAATATGTAAAGGGAAAGAAGTGTGCATAAGAAATATGTAAAGAGAAAGAAGTGTGCATAAGAAATATGTAAAGGGAAAGAAGTGTGCATAAGAAATATGTAAAGGGAAAGAAGTGTGCATAAGAAATATGTAAAGGGAAAGAAGTGTGCATAAGAAATATGTAAATGGAAAGAAGTGTGCATAAGAAATATGTAAAGGGAACGAAGTGTGCATAAGAAATATGTAAAGGGAAAGAAGTGTGCATAAGAAATATGTAAAGGGAAAGAAGTGTGCATAAGAAATATGTAAAGGGAAAGAAGTGTGCATAAGAAATATGTAAAGGGAAAGAAGTGTGCATAAGAAATATGTAAAGGGAAAGAAGTGTGCATAAGAAATATGTAAAGGGAAAGAAGTGTGCATAAGAAATATGTAAAGGGAAAGAAGTGTGCATAAGAAATATGTAAAGGGAAAGAAGTGTGCATAAGAAATATGTAAAGGGAAAGAAGTGTGCATAAGAAATATGTAAAGGGAAAGAAGTGTGCATAAGAAATATGTAAAGGGAAAGAAGTGTGCATAAGAAATATGTAAAGGGAAAGAAGTGTGCATAAGAAATATGTAAAGGGAAAGAAGTGTGCATAAGAAATATGTAAAGGGAAAGAAGTGTGCATAAGAAATATGTAAAGGGAAAGAAGTGTGCATAAGAAATATGTAAAGGGAAAGAAGTGTGCATAAGAAATATGTAAAGGGAAAGAAGTGTGCATAAGAAATATGTAAAGGGAAAGAAGTGTGCATAAGAAATATGTAAAGGGAAAGAAGTGTGCATAAGAAATATGTAAAGGGAAAGAAGTGTGCATAAGAAATATGTAAAGGGAAAGAAGTGTGCATAAGAAATATGTAAAGGGAAAGAAGTGTGCATAAGAAATATGTAAAGGGAAAGAAGTGTGCATAAGAAATATGTAAAGGGAAAGAAGTGTGCATACGAAATAATAAAGGAAAAGAAGTGTGCATAAGAAATATGTAAAGGGAAAGAAGTGTGCATAAGAAATATGTAAAGGGAAAGAAGTGTGCATAAGAAATAAACACATGATGTGGGAACAAGCCCTCGAGTTAAATATGTAAACGGAAAGAAGTGTGCATAAGAAATATGTAAAGGGAAAGAAGTGTGCATAAGAAATATGTAAAGGGAAAGAAGTGTGCATAAGAAATATGTAAAGAGAAAGAAGTGTGCATAAGAAATATGTAAAGGGAAAGAAGTGTGCATAAGAAATATGTAAAGGGAAAGAAGTGTGCATAAGAAATATGTAAAGGGAAAGAAGTGTGCATAAGAAATATGTAAAGGGAAAGAAGTGTGCATAAGAAATATGTAAAGGGAAAGAAGTGTGCATAAGAAATAAACACATGATGTCGGGACAAGCCCTCGAGTTAAATATGTAAAGGGAAAGAAGTGTGCATAAGAAATAATAAAGAGAAAGAAGTGTGCATAAAAAATATGTAAAGGGAAAGAAGTGTGCATAAGAAATATGTAAAAGGAAAGAAGTGTGCATAAGAAATATGTAAAGGGAAAGAAGTGTGCATAAGAAATATGTAAAGGGAAAGAAGTGTGCATAAGAAATATGTAAAGGGAAAGAAGTGTGCATAAGAAATATGTACAGAGAAATAAGTGTGCATAAGAAATATGTAAAGGGAAAGAAGTGTGCATAAGAAATATGTAAAGGGAAAGAAGTGTGCATAAGAAATATGTAAAGGGAAAGAAGTGTGCATAAGAAATATGTAAAGGGAAAGAAGTGTGCATAAGAAATATGTAAAGGGAAAGAAGTGTGCATAAGAAATATGTAAAGGGAAAGAAGTGTGCATAAGAAATATGTAAAGGGAAAGAAGTGTGCATAAGAAATATGTAAAGGGAAAGAAGTGTGCATAAGAAATAATAAAAGAAAAGAAGTGTGCATAAGAAATATGTAAAGGGAAAGAAGTGTGCATAAGAAATATGTAAAGGGAAAGAAGTGTGCATAAGAAATAAACACATGATGTGGGAACAAGCCCTCGAGTTAAATATGTAAAGGGAAAGAAGTGTGCATAAGAAATATGTAAAGGGAAAGAAGTGTGCATAAGAAATATGTAAAGGGAAAGAAGTGTGCATAAGAAATATGTAAAGAGAAAGAAGTGTGCATAAGAAATATGTAAAGGGAAAGAAGTGTGCATAAGAAATATGTAAAGGGAAAGAAGTGTGCATAAGAAATATGTAAAGGGAAAGAAGTGTGCATAAGAAATATGTAAATGGAAAGAAGTGTGCATAAGAAATATGTAAAGGGAAAGAAGTGTGCATAAGAAATATGTAAAGGGAAAGAAGTGTGCATAAGAAATATGTAAAGGGAAAGAAGTGTGCATAAGAAATATGTAAAGGGAAAGAAGTGTGCATAAGAAATATGTAAAGGGAAAGAAGTGTGCATAAGAAATATGTAAAGGGAAAGAAGTGTGCATAAGAAATATGTAAAGGGAAAGAAGTGTGCATAAGAAATATGTAAAGGGAAAGAAGTGTGCATAAGAAATATGTAAAGGGAAAGAAGTGTGCATAAGAAATATGTAAAGGGAAAGAAGTGTGCATAAGAAATATGTAAAGGGAAAGAAGTGTGCATAAGAAATATGTAAAGGGAAAGAAGTGTGCATAAGAAATATGTAAAGGGAAAGAAGTGTGCATAAGAAATATGTAAAGGGAAAGAAGTGTGCATAAGAAATATGTAAAGGGAAAGAAGTGTGCATAAGAAATATGTAAAGGGAAAGAAGTGTGCATAAGAAATATGTAAAGGGAAAGAAGTGTGCATAAGAAATATGTAAAGGGAAAGAAGTGTGCATAAGAAATATGTAAAGGGAAATAAGTGTGCATAAGAAATATGTAAAGGGAAATAAGTGTGCATAAGAAATATGTAAAGGGAAAGAAGTGTGCATAAGAAATATGTAAAGGGAAAGAAGTGTGCATAAGAAATATGTAAAGGGAAAGAAGTGTGCATAAGAAATATGTAAAGGGAAAGAAGTGTGCATAAGAAATATGTAAAGGGAAAGAAGTGTGCATAAGAAATATGTAAAGGGAAAGAAGTGTGCATAAGAAATATGTAAAGGGAAAGAAGTGTGCATAAGAAATATGTAAAGGGAAAGAAGTGTGCATAAGAAATATGTAAAGGGAAAGAAGTGTGCATAAGAAATATGTAAAGGGAAAGAAGTGTGCATAAGAAATATGTAAAGGGAAAGAAGTGTGCATAAGAAATATGTAAAGGGAAAGAAGTGTGCATAAGAAATATGTAAAGGGAAAGAAGTGTGCATAAGAAATATGTAAAGGGAAAGAAGTGTGCATAAGAAATATGTAAAGGGAAAGAAGTGTGCATAAGAAATATGTAAAGGGAAAGAAGTGTGCATAAGAAATATGTAAAGGGAAAGAAGTGTGCATAAGAAATATGTAAAGGGAAAGAAGTGTGCATAAGAAATTTGTAAAGGGAAAGAAGTGTGCATAAGAAATATGTAAAGGGAAAGAAGTGTGCATAAGAAATATGTAAAGGGAAAGAAGTGTGCATAAGAAATATGTAAAGGGAAAGAAGTGTGCATAAGAAATATGTAAAGGGAAAGAAGTGTGCATAATAAATATGTAAAGGGAAAGAAGTGTGCATAAGAAATATGTAAAGGGAAAGAAGTGTGCATTAATATGTAAAGGGAAAGAAGTGTGCATAAGAAATATGTAAAGGGAAAGAAGTGTGCATAAGAAATATGTAAAGGGAAAGAAGTGTGCATAAGAAATATGTAAAGGGAAAGAAGTGTGCATAAGAAATATGTAAAGGGAAAGAAGTGTGCATAAGAAATATGTAAAGGGAAAGAAGTGTGCATAAGAAATATGTAAAGGGAAAGAAGTGTGCATAAGCAAATATGTAAAGGGAAAGAAGTGTGCATAAGAAATATGTAAGGGAAAGAAGTGTGCATAAGAAATATGTAAAGGGAAAGAAGTGTGCATAAGAAATATGTAAAGGGAAAGAAGTGTGCATAAGAAATATGTAAAGGGAAAGAAGTGTGCATAAGAAATATGTAAAGGGAAAGAAGTGTGCATAAGAAATATGTAAAGGGAAAGAAGTGTGCATAAGAAATATGTAAAGGGAAAGAAGTGTGCATAAGAAATATGTAAAGGGAAAGAAGTGTGCATAAGAAATATGTAAAGGGAAAGAAGTGTGCATAAGAAATATGTAAAGGGAAAGAAGTGTGCATAAGAAATATGTAAGGGAAAGAAGTGTGCATAAGAAATATGTAAAGGGAAAGAAGTGTGCATAAGAAATATGTAAAGGGAAAGAAGTGTGCATAAGAAATATGTAAAGGGAAAGAAGTGTGCATAAGAAATATGTAAAGGGAAAGAAGTGTGCATAAGAAATATGTAAAGGGAAAGAAGTGTGCATAAGAAATATGTAAAGGGAAAGAAGTGTGCATAAGAAATATGTAAAGGGAAAGAAGTGTGCATAAGAAATATGTAAAGGGAAAGAAGTGTGCATAAGAAGTGGGGAAAGCAGTAATATGTAAAGGGAAAGAAGTGTGCATAAGAAATATGTAAAGGGAAAGAAGTGTGCATAAGAAATATGTAAAGGGAAAGAAGTGTGCATAAGAAATATGTAAAGGGAAAGAAGTGTGCATAAGAAATATGTAAAGGGAAAGAAGTGTGCATAAGAAATATGTAAAGGGAAAGAAGTGTGCATAAGAAATATGTAAAGGGAAAGAAGTGTGCATAAGAAATATGTAAAGGGAAAGAAGTGTGCATAAGAAATATGTAAAGGGAAAGAAGTGTGCATAAGAAATATGTAAAGGGAAAGAAGTGTGCATAAGAAATATGTAAAGGGAAAGAAGTGTGCATAAGAAATATGTAAAGGGAAAGAAGTGTGCATAAGAAATATGTAAAGGGAAAGAAGTGTGCATAAGAAATATGTAAAGGGAAAGAAGTGTGCATAAGAAATATGTAAAGGGAAAGAAGTGTGCATAAGAAATATGTAAAGGGAAAGAAGTGTGCATAAGAAATATGTAAAGGGAAAGAAGTGTGCATAAGAAATATGTAAAGGGAAAGAAGTGTGCATAAGAAATATGTAAAGGGAAAGAAGTGTGCATAAGAAATATGTAAAGGGAAAGAAGTGTGCATAAGAAATATGTAAAGGGAAAGAAGTGTGCATAAGAAATATGTAAAGGGAAAGAAGTGTGCATAAGAAATATGTAAAGGGAAAGAAGTGTGCATAAGAAATATGTAAAGGGAAAGAAGTGTGCATAAGAAATATGTAAAGGGAAAGAAGTGTGCATAAGAAATATGTAAAGGGAAAGAAGTGTGCATAAGAAATATGTAAAGGGAAAGAAGTGTGCATAAGAAATATGTAAAGGGAAAGAAGTGTGCATAAGAAATATGTAAAGGGAAAGAAGTGTGCATAAGAAATATGTAAAGGGAAAGAAGTGTGCATAAGAAATATGTAAAGGGAAAGAAGTGTGCATAAGAAATATGTAAAGGGAAAGAAGTGTGCATAAGAAATATGTAAAGGGAAAGAAGTGTGCATAAGAAATATGTAAAGGGAAAGAAGTGTGCATAAGAAATATGTAAAGGGAAAGAAGTGTGCATAAGAAATATGTAAAGGGAAAGAAGTGTGCATAAGAAATATGTAAAGGGAAAGAAGTGTGCATAAGAAATATGTAAAGGGAAAGAAGTGTGCATAAGAAATATGTAAAGGGAAAGAAGTGTGCATAAGAAATATGTAAAGGGAAAGAAGTGTGCATAAGAAATATGTAAAGGGAAAGAAGTGTGCATAAGAAATATGTAAAGGGAAAGAAGTGTGCATAAGAAATATGTAAAGGGAAAGAAGTGTGCATAAGAAATATGTAAAGGGAAAGAAGTGTGCATAAGAAATATGTAAAGGGAAAGAAGTGTGCATAAGAAATATGTAAAGGGAAAGAAGTGTGCATAAGAAATATGTAAAGGGAAAGAAGTGTGCATAAGAAATATGTAAAGGGAAAGAAGTGTGCATAAGAAATATGTAAAGGGAAAGAAGTGTGCATAAGAAATATGTAAAGGGAAAGAAGTGTGCATAAGAAATATGTAAAGGGAAAGAAGTGTGCATAAGAAATATGTAAAGGGAAAGAAGTGTGCATAAGAAATATGTAAAGGGAAAGAAGTGTGCATAAGAAATATGTAAAGGGAAAGAAGTGTGCATAAGAAATATGTAAAGGGAAAGAAGTGTGCATAAGAAATATGTAAAGGGAAAGAAGTGTGCATAAGAAATATGTAAAGGGAAAGAAGTGTGCATAAGAAATATGTAAAGGGAAAGAAGTGTGCATAAGAAATATGTAAAGGGAAAGAAGTGTGCATAAGAAATATGTAAAGGGAAAGAAGTGTGCATAAGAAATATGTAAAGGGAAAGAAGTGTGCATAAGAAATATGTAAAGGGAAAGAAGTGTGCATAAGAAATATGTAAAGGGAAAGAAGTGTGCATAAGAAATATGTAAAGGGAAAGAAGTGTGCATAAGAAATATGTAAAGGGAAAGAAGTGTGCATAAGAAATATGTAAAGGGAAAGAAGTGTGCATAAGAAATATGTAAAGGGAAAGAAGTGTGCATAAGAAATATGTAAAGGGAAAGAAGTGTGCATAAGAAATATGTAAAGGGAAAGAAGTGTGCATAAGAAATATGTAAAGGGAAAGAAGTGTGCATAAGAAATATGTAAAGGGAAAGAAGTGTGCATAAGAAATAACATGATGAAGGAAAGCCTCGAGATAAATATGTAAAGGGAAAGAAGTGTGCATAAGAAATATGTAAAGGGAAAGAAGTGTGCATAAGAAATATGTAAAGGGAAAGAAGTGTGCATAAGAAATATGTAAAGGGAAAGAAGTGTGCATAAGAAATATGTAAAGGGAAAGAAGTGTGCATAAGAAATATGTAAAGGGAAAGAAGTGTGCATAAGAAATATGTAAAGGGAAAGAAGTGTGCATAAGAAATATGTAAAGGGAAAGAAGTGTGCATAAGAAATATGTAAAGGGAAAGAAGTGTGCATAAGAAATATGTAAAGGGAAAGAAGTGTGCATAAGAAATATGTAAAGGGAAAGAAGTGTGCATAAGAAATATGTAAAGGGAAAGAAGTGTGCATAAGAAATATGTAAAGGGAAAGAAGTGTGCATAAGAAATATGTAAAGGGAAAGAAGTGTGCATAAGAAATATGTAAAGGGAAAGAAGTGTGCATAAGAAATATGTAAAGGGAAAGAAGTGTGCATAAGAAATATGTAAAGGGAAAGAAGTGTGCATAAGAAATATGTAAAGGGAAAGAAGTGTGCATAAGAAATATGTAAAGGGAAAGAAGTGTGCATAAGAAATATGTAAAGGGAAAGAAGTGTGCATAAGAAATATGTAAAGGGAAAGAAGTGTGCATAAGAAATATGTAAAGGGAAAGAAGTGTGCATAAGAAATATGTAAAGGGAAAGAAGTGTGCATAAGAAATATGTAAAGGGAAAGAAGTGTGCATAAGAAATATGTAAAGGGAAAGAAGTGTGCATAAGAAATATGTAAAGGGAAAGAAGTGTGCATAAGAAATATGTAAAGGGAAAGAAGTGTGCATAAGAAATATGTAAAGGGAAAGAAGTGTGCATAAGAAATATGTAAAGGGAAAGAAGTGTGCATAAGAAATATGTAAAGGGAAAGAAGTGTGCATAAGAAATATGTAAAGGGAAAGAAGTGTGCATAAGAAATATGTAAAGGGAAAGAAGTGTGCATAAGAAATATGTAAAGGGAAAGAAGTGTGCATAAGAAATATGTAAAGGGAAAGAAGTGTGCATAAGAAATATGTAAAGGGAAAGAAGTGTGCATAAGAAATATGTAAAGGGAAAGAAGTGTGCATAAGAAATATGTAAAGGGAAAGAAGTGTGCATAAGAAATATGTAAAGGGAAAGAAGTGTGCATAAGAAATATGTAAAGGGAAAGAAGTGTGCATAAGAAATATGTAAAGGGAAAGAAGTGTGCATAAGAAATATGTAAAGGGAAAGAAGTGTGCATAAGAAATATGTAAAGGGAAAGAAGTGTGCATAAGAAATATGTAAAGGGAAAGAAGTGTGCATAAGAAATATGTAAAGGGAAAGAAGTGTGCATAAGAAATATGTAAAGGGAAAGAAGTGTGCATAAGAAATATGTAAAGGGAAAGAAGTGTGCATAAGAAATATGTAAAGGGAAAGAAGTGTGCATAAGAAATATGTAAAGGGAAAGAAGTGTGCATAAGAAATATGTAAAGGGAAAGAAGTGTGCATAAGAAATATGTAAAGGGAAAGAAGTGTGCATAAGAAATATGTAAAGGGAAAGAAGTGTGCATAAGAAATATGTAAAGGGAAAGAAGTGTGCATAAGAAATATGTAAAGGGAAAGAAGTGTGCATAAGAAATATGTAAAGGGAAAGAAGTGTGCATAAGAAATATGTAAAGGGAAAGAAGTGTGCATAAGAAATATGTAAAGGGAAAGAAGTGTGCATAAGAAATATGTAAAGGGAAAGAAGTGTGCATAAGAAATATGTAAAGGGAAAGAAGTGTGCATAAGAAATATGTAAAGGGAAAGAAGTGTGCATAAGAAATATGTAAAGGGAAAGAAGTGTGCATAAGAAATATGTAAAGGGAAAGAAGTGTGCATAAGAAATATGTAAAGGGAAAGAAGTGTGCATAAGAAATATGTAAAGGGAAAGAAGTGTGCATAAGAAATATGTAAAGGGAAAGAAGTGTGCATAAGAAATATGTAAAGGGAAAGAAGTGTGCATAAGAAATATGTAAAGGGAAAGAAGTGTGCATAAGAAATATGTAAAGGGAAAGAAGTGTGCATAAGAAATATGTAAAGGGAAAGAAGTGTGCATAAGAAATATGTAAAGGGAAAGAAGTGTGCATAAGAAATATGTAAAGGGAAAGAAGTGTGCATAAGAAATATGTAAAGGGAAAGAAGTGTGCATAAGAAATATGTAAAGGGAAAGAAGTGTGCATAAGAAATATGTAAAGGGAAAGAAGTGTGCATAAGAAATATGTAAAGGGAAAGAAGTGTGCATAAGAAATATGTAAAGGGAAAGAAGTGTGCATAAGAAATATGTAAAGGGAAAGAAGTGTGCATAAGAAATATGTAAAGGGAAAGAAGTGTGCATAAGAAATATGTAAAGGGAAAGAAGTGTGCATAAGAAATATGTAAAGGGAAAGAAGTGTGCATAAGAAATATGTAAAGGGAAAGAAGTGTGCATAAGAAATATGTAAAGGGAAAGAAGTGTGCATAAGAAATATGTAAAGGGAAAGAAGTGTGCATAAGAAATATGTAAAGGGAAAGAAGTGTGCATAAGAAATATGTAAAGGGAAAGAAGTGTGCATAAGAAATATGTAAAGGGAAGTGTGCATAAGAAATATGTAAAGGGAAAGAAGTGTGCATAAGAAATATGTAAAGGGAAAGAAGTGTGCATAAGAAATATGTAAAGGGAAAGAAGTGTGCATAAGAAATATGTAAAGGGAAAGAAGTGTGCATAAGAAATATGTAAAGGGAAAGAAGTGTGCATAAGAAATATGTAAAGGGAAAGAAGTGTGCATAAGAAATATGTAAAGGGAAAGAAGTGTGCATAAGAAATATGTAAAGGGAAAGAAGTGTGCATAAGAAATATGTAAAGGGAAAGAAGTGTGCATAAGAAATATGTAAAGGGAAAGAAGTGTGCATAAGAAATATGTAAAGGGAAAGAAGTGTGCATAAGAAATATGTAAAGGGAAAGAAGTGTGCATAAGAAATATGTAAAGGGAAAGAAGTGTGCATAAGAAATATGTAAAGGGAAAGAAGTGTGCATAAGAAATATGTAAAGGGAAAGAAGTGTGCATAAGAAATATGTAAAGGGAAAGAAGTGTGCATAAGAAATATGTAAAGGGAAAGAAGTGTGCATAAGAAATATGTAAAGGGAAAGAAGTGTGCATAAGAAATATGTAAAGGGAAAGAAGTGTGCATAAGAAATATGTAAAGGGAAAGAAGTGTGCATAAGAAATATGTAAAGGGAAAGAAGTGTGCATAAGAAATATGTAAAGGGAAAGAAGTGTGCATAAGAAATATGTAAAGGGAAAGAAGTGTGCATAAGAAATATGTAAAGGGAAAGAAGTGTGCATAAGAAATATGTAAAGGGAAAGAAGTGTGCATAAGAAATATGTAAAGGGAAAGAAGTGTGCATAAGAAATATGTAAAGGGAAAGAAGTGTGCATAAGAAATATGTAAAGGGAAAGAAGTGTGCATAAGAAATATGTAAAGGGAAAGAAGTGTGCATAAGAAATATGTAAAGGGAAAGAAGTGTGCATAAGAAATATGTAAAGGGAAAGAAGTGTGCATAAGAAATATGTAAAGGGAAAGAAGTGTGCATAAGAAATATGTAAAGGGAAAGAAGTGTGCATAAGAAATATGTAAAGGGAAAGAAGTGTGCATAAGAAATATGTAAAGGGAAAGAAGTGTGCATAAGAAATATGTAAAGGGAAAGAAGTGTGCATAAGAAATATGTAAAGGGAAAGAAGTGTGCATAAGAAATATGTAAAGGGAAAGAAGTGTGCATAAGAAATATGTAAAGGGAAAGAAGTGTGCATAAGAAATATGTAAAGGGAAAGAAGTGTGCATAAGAAATATGTAAAGGGAAAGAAGTGTGCATAAGAAATATGTAAAGGGAAAGAAGTGTGCATAAGAAATATGTAAAGGGAAAGAAGTGTGCATAAGAAATATGTAAAGGGAAAGAAGTGTGCATAAGAAATATGTAAAGGGAAAGAAGTGTGCATAAGAAATATGTAAAGGGAAAGAAGTGTGCATAAGAAATATGTAAAGGGAAAGAAGTGTGCATAAGAAATATGTAAAGGGAAAGAAGTGTGCATAAGAAATATGTAAAGGGAAAGAAGTGTGCATAAGAAATATGTAAAGGGAAAGAAGTGTGCATAAGAAATATGTAAAGGGAAAGAAGTGTGCATAAGAAATATGTAAAGGGAAAGAAGTGTGCATAAGAAATATGTAAAGGGAAAGAAGTGTGCATAAGAAATATGTAAAGGGAAAGAAGTGTGCATAAGAAATATGTAAAGGGAAAGAAGTGTGCATAAGAAATATGTAAAGGGAAAGAAGTGTGCATAAGAAATATGTAAAGGGAAAGAAGTGTGCATAAGAAATATGTAAAGGGAAAGAAGTGTGCATAAGAAATATGTAAAGGGAAAGAAGTGTGCATAAGAAATATGTAAAGGGAAAGAAGTGTGCATAAGAAATATGTAAAGGGAAAGAAGTGTGCATAAGAAATATGTAAAGGGAAAGAAGTGTGCATAAGAAATATGTAAAGGGAAAGAAGTGTGCATAAGAAATATGTAAAGGGAAAGAAGTGTGCATAAGAAATATGTAAAGGGAAAGAAGTGTGCATAAGAAATATGTAAAGGGAAAGAAGTGTGCATAAGAAATATGTAAAGGGAAAGAAGTGTGCATAAGAAATATGTAAAGGGAAAGAAGTGTGCATAAGAAATATGTAAAGGGAAAGAAGTGTGCATAAGAAATATGTAAAGGGAAAGAAGTGTGCATAAGAAATATGTAAAGGGAAAGAAGTGTGCATAAGAAATATGTAAAGGGAAAGAAGTGTGCATAAGAAATATGTAAAGGGAAAGAAGTGTGCATAAGAAATATGTAAAGGGAAAGAAGTGTGCATAAGAAATATGTAAAGGGAAAGAAGTGTGCATAAGAAATATGTAAAGGGAAAGAAGTGTGCATAAGAAATATGTAAAGGGAAAGAAGTGTGCATAAGAAATATGTAAAGGGAAAGAAGTGTGCATAAGAAATATGTAAAGGGAAAGAAGTGTGCATAAGAAATATGTAAAGGGAAAGAAGTGTGCATAAGAAATATGTAAAGGGAAAGAAGTGTGCATAAGAAATATGTAAAGGGAAAGAAGTGTGCATAAGAAATATGTAAAGGGAAAGAAGTGTGCATAAGAAATATGTAAAGGGAAAGAAGTGTGCATAAGAAATATGTAAAGGGAAAGAAGTGTGCATAAGAAATATGTAAAGGGAAAGAAGTGTGCATAAGAAATATGTAAAGGGAAAGAAGTGTGCATAAGAAATATGTAAAGGGAAAGAAGTGTGCATAAGAAATATGTAAAGGGAAAGAAGTGTGCATAAGAAATATGTAAAGGGAAAGAAGTGTGCATAAGAAATATGTAAAGGGAAAGAAGTGTGCATAAGAAATATGTAAAGGGAAAGAAGTGTGCATAAGAAATATGTAAAGGGAAAGAAGTGTGCATAAGAAATATGTAAAGGGAAAGAAGTGTGCATAAGAAATATGTAAAGGGAAAGAAGTGTGCATAAGAAATATGTAAAGGGAAAGAAGTGTGCATAAGAAATATGTAAAGGGAAAGAAGTGTGCATAAGAAATATGTAAAGGGAAAGAAGTGTGCATAAGAAATATGTAAAGGGAAAGAAGTGTGCATAAGAAATATGTAAAGGGAAAGAAGTGTGCATAAGAAATATGTAAAGGGAAAGAAGTGTGCATAAGAAATATGTAAAGGGAAAGAAGTGTGCATAAGAAATATGTAAAGGGAAAGAAGTGTGCATAAGAAATATGTAAAGGGAAAGAAGTGTGCATAAGAAATATGTAAAGGGAAAGAAGTGTGCATAAGAAATATGTAAAGGGAAAGAAGTGTGCATAAGAAATATGTAAAGGGAAAGAAGTGTGCATAAGAAATATGTAAAGGGAAAGAAGTGTGCATAAGAAATATGTAAAGGGAAAGAAGTGTGCATAAGAAATATGTAAAGGGAAAGAAGTGTGCATAAGAAATATGTAAAGGGAAAGAAGTGTGCATAAGAAATATGTAAAGGGAAAGAAGTGTGCATAAGAAATATGTAAAGGGAAAGAAGTGTGCATAAGAAATATGTAAAGGGAAAGAAGTGTGCATAAGAAATATGTAAAGGGAAAGAAGTGTGCATAAGAAATATGTAAAGGGAAAGAAGTGTGCATAAGAAATATGTAAAGGGAAAGAAGTGTGCATAAGAAATATGTAAAGGGAAAGAAGTGTGCATAAGAAATATGTAAAGGGAAAGAAGTGTGCATAAGAAATATGTAAAGGGAAAGAAGTGTGCATAAGAAATATGTAAAGGGAAAGAAGTGTGCATAAGAAATATGTAAAGGGAAAGAAGTGTGCATAAGAAATATGTAAAGGGAAAGAAGTGTGCATAAGAAATATGTAAAGGGAAAGAAGTGTGCATAAGAAATATGTAAAGGGAAAGAAGTGTGCATAAGAAATATGTAAAGGGAAAGAAGTGTGCATAAGAAATATGTAAAGGGAAAGAAGTGTGCATAAGAAATATGTAAAGGGAAAGAAGTGTGCATAAGAAATATGTAAAGGGAAAGAAGTGTGCATAAGAAATATGTAAAGGGAAAGAAGTGTGCATAAGAAATATGTAAAGGGAAAGAAGTGTGCATAAGAAATATGTAAAGGGAAAGAAGTGTGCATAAGAAATATGTAAAGGGAAAGAAGTGTGCATAAGAAATATGTAAAGGGAAAGAAGTGTGCATAAGAAATATGTAAAGGGAAAGAAGTGTGCATAAGAAATATGTAAAGGGAAAGAAGTGTGCATAAGAAATATGTAAAGGGAAAGAAGTGTGCATAAGAAATATGTAAAGGGAAAGAAGTGTGCATAAGAAATATGTAAAGGGAAAGAAGTGTGCATAAGAAATATGTAAAGGGAAAGAAGTGTGCATAAGAAATATGTAAAGGGAAAGAAGTGTGCATAAGAAATATGTAAAGGGAAAGAAGTGTGCATAAGAAATATGTAAAGGGAAAGAAGTGTGCATAAGAAATATGTAAAGGGAAAGAAGTGTGCATAAGAAATATGTAAAGGGAAAGAAGTGTGCATAAGAAATATGTAAAGGGAAAGAAGTGTGCATAAGAAATATGTAAAGGGAAAGAAGTGTGCATAAGAAATATGTAAAGGGAAAGAAGTGTGCATAAGAAATATGTAAAGGGAAAGAAGTGTGCATAAGAAATATGTAAAGGGAAAGAAGTGTGCATAAGAAATATGTAAAGGGAAAGAAGTGTGCATAAGAAATATGTAAAGGGAAAGAAGTGTGCATAAGAAATATGTAAAGGGAAAGAAGTGTGCATAAGAAATATGTAAAGGGAAAGAAGTGTGCATAAGAAATATGTAAAGGGAAAGAAGTGTGCATAAGAAATATGTAAAGGGAAAGAAGTGTGCATAAGAAATATGTAAAGGGAAAGAAGTGTGCATAAGAAATATGTAAAGGGAAAGAAGTGTGCATAAGAAATATGTAAAGGGAAAGAAGTGTGCATAAGAAATATGTAAAGGGAAAGAAGTGTGCATAAGAAATATGTAAAGGGAAAGAAGTGTGCATAAGAAATATGTAAAGGGAAAGAAGTGTGCATAAGAAATATGTAAAGGGAAAGAAGTGTGCATAAGAAATATGTAAAGGGAAAGAAGTGTGCATAAGAAATATGTAAAGGGAAAGAAGTGTGCATAAGAAATATGTAAAGGGAAAGAAGTGTGCATAAGAAATATGTAAAGGGAAAGAAGTGTGCATAAGAAATATGTAAAGGGAAAGAAGTGTGCATAAGAAATATGTAAAGGGAAAGAAGTGTGCATAAGAAATATGTAAAGGGAAAGAAGTGTGCATAAGAAATATGTAAAGGGAAAGAAGTGTGCATAAGAAATATGTAAAGGGAAAGAAGTGTGCATAAGAAATATGTAAAGGGAAAGAAGTGTGCATAAGAAATATGTAAAGGGAAAGAAGTGTGCATAAGAAATATGTAAAGGGAAAGAAGTGTGCATAAGAAATATGTAAAGGGAAAGAAGTGTGCATAAGAAATATGTAAAGGGAAAGAAGTGTGCATAAGAAATATGTAAAGGGAAAGAAGTGTGCATAAGAAATATGTAAAGGGAAAGAAGTGTGCATAAGAAATATGTAAAGGGAAAGAAGTGTGCATAAGAAATATGTAAAGGGAAAGAAGTGTGCATAAGAAATATGTAAAGGGAAAGAAGTGTGCATAAGAAATATGTAAAGGGAAAGAAGTGTGCATAAGAAATATGTAAAGGGAAAGAAGTGTGCATAAGAAATATGTAAAGGGAAAGAAGTGTGCATAAGAAATATGTAAAGGGAAAGAAGTGTGCATAAGAAATATGTAAAGGGAAAGAAGTGTGCATAAGAAATATGTAAAGGGAAAGAAGTGTGCATAAGAAATATGTAAAGGGAAAGAAGTGTGCATAAGAAATATGTAAAGGGAAAGAAGTGTGCATAAGAAATATGTAAAGGGAAAGAAGTGTGCATAAGAAATATGTAAAGGGAAAGAAGTGTGCATAAGAAATATGTAAAGGGAAAGAAGTGTGCATAAGAAATATGTAAAGGGAAAGAAGTGTGCATAAGAAATATGTAAAGGGAAAGAAGTGTGCATAAGAAATATGTAAAGGGAAAGAAGTGTGCATAAGAAATATGTAAAGGGAAAGAAGTGTGCATAAGAAATATGTAAAGGGAAAGAAGTGTGCATAAGAAATATGTAAAGGGAAAGAAGTGTGCATAAGAAATATGTAAAGGGAAAGAAGTGTGCATAAGAAATATGTAAAGGGAAAGAAGTGTGCATAAGAAATATGTAAAGGGAAAGAAGTGTGCATAAGAAATATGTAAAGGGAAAGAAGTGTGCATAAGAAATATGTAAAGGGAAAGAAGTGTGCATAAGAAATATGTAAAGGGAAAGAAGTGTGCATAAGAAATATGTAAAGGGAAAGAAGTGTGCATAAGAAATATGTAAAGGGAAAGAAGTGTGCATAAGAAATATGTAAAGGGAAAGAAGTGTGCATAAGAAATATGTAAAGGGAAAGAAGTGTGCATAAGAAATATGTAAAGGGAAAGAAGTGTGCATAAGAAATATGTAAAGGGAAAGAAGTGTGCATAAGAAATATGTAAAGGGAAAGAAGTGTGCATAAGAAATATGTAAAGGGAAAGAAGTGTGCATAAGAAATATGTAAAGGGAAAGAAGTGTGCATAAGAAATATGTAAAGGGAAAGAAGTGTGCATAAGAAATATGTAAAGGGAAAGAAGTGTGCATAAGAAATATGTAAAGGGAAAGAAGTGTGCATAAGAAATATGTAAAGGGAAAGAAGTGTGCATAAGAAATATGTAAAGGGAAAGAAGTGTGCATAAGAAATATGTAAAGGGAAAGAAGTGTGCATAAGAAATATGTAAAGGGAAAGAAGTGTGCATAAGAAATATGTAAAGGGAAAGAAGTGTGCATAAGAAATATGTAAAGGGAAAGAAGTGTGCATAAGAAATATGTAAAGGGAAAGAAGTGTGCATAAGAAATATGTAAAGGGAAAGAAGTGTGCATAAGAAATATGTAAAGGGAAAGAAGTGTGCATAAGAAATATGTAAAGGGAAAGAAGTGTGCATAAGAAATATGTAAAGGGAAAGAAGTGTGCATAAGAAATATGTAAAGGGAAAGAAGTGTGCATAAGAAATATGTAAAGGGAAAGAAGTGTGCATAAGAAATATGTAAAGGGAAAGAAGTGTGCATAAGAAATATGTAAAGGGAAAGAAGTGTGCATAAGAAATATGTAAAGGGAAAGAAGTGTGCATAAGAAATATGTAAAGGGAAAGAAGTGTGCATAAGAAATATGTAAAGGGAAAGAAGTGTGCATAAGAAATATGTAAAGGGAAAGAAGTGTGCATAAGAAATATGTAAAGGGAAAGAAGTGTGCATAAGAAATATGTAAAGGGAAAGAAGTGTGCATAAGAAATATGTAAAGGGAAAGAAGTGTGCATAAGAAATATGTAAAGGGAAAGAAGTGTGCATAAGAAATATGTAAAGGGAAAGAAGTGTGCATAAGAAATATGTAAAGGGAAAGAAGTGTGCATAAGAAATATGTAAAGGGAAAGAAGTGTGCATAAGAAATATGTAAAGGGAAAGAAGTGTGCATAAGAAATATGTAAAGGGAAAGAAGTGTGCATAAGAAATATGTAAAGGGAAAGAAGTGTGCATAAGAAATATGTAAAGGGAAAGAAGTGTGCATAAGAAATATGTAAAGGGAAAGAAGTGTGCATAAGAAATATGTAAAGGGAAAGAAGTGTGCATAAGAAATATGTAAAGGGAAAGAAGTGTGCATAAGAAATATGTAAAGGGAAAGAAGTGTGCATAAGAAATATGTAAAGGGAAAGAAGTGTGCATAAGAAATATGTAAAGGGAAAGAAGTGTGCATAAGAAATATGTAAAGGGAAAGAAGTGTGCATAAGAAATATGTAAAGGGAAAGAAGTGTGCATAAGAAATATGTAAAGGGAAAGAAGTGTGCATAAGAAATATGTAAAGGGAAAGAAGTGTGCATAAGAAATATGTAAAGGGAAAGAAGTGTGCATAAGAAATATGTAAAGGGAAAGAAGTGTGCATAAGAAATATGTAAAGGGAAAGAAGTGTGCATAAGAAATATGTAAAGGGAAAGAAGTGTGCATAAGAAATATGTAAAGGGAAAGAAGTGTGCATAAGAAATATGTAAAGGGAAAGAAGTGTGCATAAGAAATATGTAAAGGGAAAGAAGTGTGCATAAGAAATATGTAAAGGGAAAGAAGTGTGCATAAGAAATATGTAAAGGGAAAGAAGTGTGCATAAGAAATATGTAAAGGGAAAGAAGTGTGCATAAGAAATATGTAAAGGGAAAGAAGTGTGCATAAGAAATATGTAAAGGGAAAGAAGTGTGCATAAGAAATATGTAAAGGGAAAGAAGTGTGCATAAGAAATATGTAAAGGGAAAGAAGTGTGCATAAGAAATATGTAAAGGGAAAGAAGTGTGCATAAGAAATATGTAAAGGGAAAGAAGTGTGCATAAGAAATATGTAAAGGGAAAGAAGTGTGCATAAGAAATATGTAAAGGGAAAGAAGTGTGCATAAGAAATATGTAAAGGGAAAGAAGTGTGCATAAGAAATATGTAAAGGGAAAGAAGTGTGCATAAGAAATATGTAAAGGGAAAGAAGTGTGCATAAGAAATATGTAAAGGGAAAGAAGTGTGCATAAGAAATATGTAAAGGGAAAGAAGTGTGCATAAGAAATATGTAAAGGGAAAGAAGTGTGCATAAGAAATATGTAAAGGGAAAGAAGTGTGCATAAGAAATATGTAAAGGGAAAGAAGTGTGCATAAGAAATATGTAAAGGGAAAGAAGTGTGCATAAGAAATATGTAAAGGGAAAGAAGTGTGCATAAGAAATATGTAAAGGGAAAGAAGTGTGCATAAGAAATATGTAAAGGGAAAGAAGTGTGCATAAGAAATATGTAAAGGGAAAGAAGTGTGCATAAGAAATATGTAAAGGGAAAGAAGTGTGCATAAGAAATATGTAAAGGGAAAGAAGTGTGCATAAGAAATATGTAAAGGGAAAGAAGTGTGCATAAGAAATATGTAAAGGGAAAGAAGTGTGCATAAGAAATATGTAAAGGGAAAGAAGTGTGCATAAGAAATATGTAAAGGGAAAGAAGTGTGCATAAGAAATATGTAAAGGGAAAGAAGTGTGCATAAGAAATATGTAAAGGGAAAGAAGTGTGCATAAGAAATATGTAAAGGGAAAGAAGTGTGCATAAGAAATATGTAAAGGGAAAGAAGTGTGCATAAGAAATATGTAAAGGGAAAGAAGTGTGCATAAGAAATATGTAAAGGGAAAGAAGTGTGCATAAGAAATATGTAAAGGGAAAGAAGTGTGCATAAGAAATATGTAAAGGGAAAGAAGTGTGCATAAGAAATATGTAAAGGGAAAGAAGTGTGCATAAGAAATATGTAAAGGGAAAGAAGTGTGCATAAGAAATATGTAAAGGGAAAGAAGTGTGCATAAGAAATATGTAAAGGGAAAGAAGTGTGCATAAGAAATATGT
The DNA here is from genome assembly GCA_037893245.1 of Crossaster papposus. Taxonomy (NCBI): domain Eukaryota; kingdom Metazoa; phylum Echinodermata; class Asteroidea; order Velatida; family Solasteridae; genus Crossaster; species Crossaster papposus. Next base: position 111,367 of record JBAIAA010000971.1, on the reverse strand, counting down.
AAAGGGAAAGAAGTGTGCATAAGAAATATGTAAAGGGAAAGAAGTGTGCATAAGAAATATGTAAAGGGAAAGAAGTGTGCATAAGAAATATGTAAAGGGAAAGAAGTGTGCATAAGAAATATGTAAAGGGAAAGAAGTGTGCATAAGAAATATGTAAAGGGAAAGAAGTGTGCATAAGAAATATGTAAAGGGAAAGAAGTGTGCATAAGAAATATGTAAAGGGAAAGAAGTGTGCATAAGAAATATGTAAAGGGAAAGAAGTGTGCATAAGAAATATGTAAAGGGAAAGAAGTGTGCATAAGAAATATGTAAAGGGAAAGAAGTGTGCATAAGAAATATGTAAAGGGAAAGAAGTGTGCATAAGAAATATGTAAAGGGAAAGAAGTGTGCATAAGAAATATGTAAAGGGAAAGAAGTGTGCATAAGAAATATGTAAAGGGAAAGAAGTGTGCATAAGAAATATGTAAAGGGAAAGAAGTGTGCATAAGAAATATGTAAAGGGAAAGAAGTGTGCATAAGAAATATGTAAAGGGAAAGAAGTGTGCATAAGAAATATGTAAAGGGAAAGAAGTGTGCATAAGAAATATGTAAAGGGAAAGAAGTGTGCATAAGAAATATGTAAAGGGAAAGAAGTGTGCATAAGAAATATGTAAAGGGAAAGAAGTGTGCATAAGAAATATGTAAAGGGAAAGAAGTGTGCATAAGAAATATGTAAAGGGAAAGAAGTGTGCATAAGAAATATGTAAAGGGAAAGAAGTGTGCATAAGAAATATGTAAAGGGAAAGAAGTGTGCATAAGAAATATGTAAAGGGAAAGAAGTGTGCATAAGAAATATGTAAAGGGAAAGAAGTGTGCATAAGAAATATGTAAAGGGAAAGAAGTGTGCATAAGAAATATGTAAAGGGAAAGAAGTGTGCATAAGAAATATGTAAAGGGAAAGAAGTGTGCATAAGAAATATGTAAAGGGAAAGAAGTGTGCATAAGAAATATGTAAAGGGAAAGAAGTGTGCATAAGAAATATGTAAAGGGAAAGAAGTGTGCATAAGAAATATGTAAAGGGAAAGAAGTGTGCATAAGAAATATGTAAAGGGAAAGAAGTGTGCATAAGAAATATGTAAAGGGAAAGAAGTGTGCATAAGAAATATGTAAAGGGAAAGAAGTGTGCATAAGAAATATGTAAAGGGAAAGAAGTGTGCATAAGAAATAAACATGATGTGGGAACAAGCCTCGAGAAATATGTAAAGGGAAAGAAGTGTGCATAAGAAATATGTAAAGGGAAAGAAGTGTGCATAAGAAATATGTAAAGGGAAAGAAGTGTGCATAAGAAATATGTAAAGGGAAAGAAGTGTGCATAAGAAATATGTAAAGGGAAAGAAGTGTGCATAAGAAATATGTAAAGGGAAAGAAGTGTGCATAAGAAATATGTAAAGGGAAAGAAGTGTGCATAAGAAATATGTAAAGGGAAAGAAGTGTGCATAAGAAATATGTAAAGGGAAAGAAGTGTGCATAAGAAATATGTAAAGGGAAAGAAGTGTGCATAAGAAATATGTAAAGGGAAAGAAGTGTGCATAAGAAATATGTAAAGGGAAAGAAGTGTGCATAAGAAATATGTAAAGGGAAAGAAGTGTGCATAAGAAATATGTAAAGGGAAAGAAGTGTGCATAAGAAATATGTAAAGGGAAAGAAGTGTGCATAAGAAATATGTAAAGGGAAAGAAGTGTGCATAAGAAATATGTAAAGGGAAAGAAGTGTGCATAAGAAATATGTAAAGGGAAAGAAGTGTGCATAAGAAATATGTAAAGGGAAAGAAGTGTGCATAAGAAATATGTAAAGGGAAAGAAGTGTGCATAAGAAATATGTAAAGGGAAAGAAGTGTGCATAAGAAATATGTAAAGGGAAAGAAGTGTGCATAAGAAATATGTAAAGGGAAAGAAGTGTGCATAAGAAATATGTAAAGGGAAAGAAGTGTGCATAAGAAATATGTAAAGGGAAAGAAGTGTGCATAAGAAATATGTAAAGGGAAAGAAGTGTGCATAAGAAATATGTAAAGGGAAAGAAGTGTGCATAAGAAATATGTAAAGGGAAAGAAGTGTGCATAAGAAATATGTAAAGGGAAAGAAGTGTGCATAAGAAATATGTAAAGGGAAAGAAGTGTGCATAAGAAATATGTAAAGGGAAAGAAGTGTGCATAAGAAATATGTAAAGGGAAAGAAGTGTGCATAAGAAATATGTAAAGGGAAAGAAGTGTGCATAAGAAATATGTAAAGGGAAAGAAGTGTGCATAAGAAATATGTAAAGGGAAAGAAGTGTGCATAAGAAATATGTAAAGGGAAAGAAGTGTGCATAAGAAATATGTAAAGGGAAAGAAGTGTGCATAAGAAATATGTAAAGGGAAAGAAGTGTGCATAAGAAATATGTAAAGGGAAAGAAGTGTGCATAAGAAATATGTAAAGGGAAAGAAGTGTGCATAAGAAATATGTAAAGGGAAAGAAGTGTGCATAAGAAATATGTAAAGGGAAAGAAGTGTGCATAAGAAATATGTAAAGGGAAAGAAGTGTGCATAAGAAATATGTAAAGGGAAAGAAGTGTGCATAAGAAATATGTAAAGGGAAAGAAGTGTGCATAAGAAATATGTAAAGGGAAAGAAGTGTGCATAAGAAATATGTAAAGGGAAAGAAGTGTGCATAAGAAATATGTAAAGGGAAAGAAGTGTGCATAAGAAATATGTAAAGGGAAAGAAGTGTGCATAAGAAATATGTAAAGGGAAAGAAGTGTGCATAAGAAATATGTAAAGGGAAAGAAGTGTGCATAAGAAATATGTAAAGGGAAAGAAGTGTGCATAAGAAATATGTAAAGGGAAAGAAGTGTGCATAAGAAATATGTAAAGGGAAAGAAGTGTGCATAAGAAATATGTAAAGGGAAAGAAGTGTGCATAAGAAATATGTAAAGGGAAAGAAGTGTGCATAAGAAATATGTAAAGGGAAAGAAGTGTGCATAAGAAATATGTAAAGGGAAAGAAGTGTGCATAAGAAATATGTAAAGGGAAAGAAGTGTGCATAAGAAATATGTAAAGGGAAAGAAGTGTGCATAAGAAATATGTAAAGGGAAAGAAGTGTGCATAAGAAATATGTAAAGGGAAAGAAGTGTGCATAAGAAATATGTAAAGGGAAAGAAGTGTGCATAAGAAATATGTAAAGGGAAAGAAGTGTGCATAAGAAATATGTAAAGGGAAAGAAGTGTGCATAAGAAATATGTAAAGGGAAAGAAGTGTGCATAAGAAATATGTAAAGGGAAAGAAGTGTGCATAAGAAATATGTAAAGGGAAAGAAGTGTGCATAAGAAATATGTAAAGGGAAAGAAGTGTGCATAAGAAATATGTAAAGGGAAAGAAGTGTGCATAAGAAATATGTAAAGGGAAAGAAGTGTGCATAAGAAATATGTAAAGGGAAAGAAGTGTGCATAAGAAATATGTAAAGGGAAAGAAGTGTGCATAAGAAATATGTAAAGGGAAAGAAGTGTGCATAAGAAATATGTAAAGGGAAAGAAGTGTGCATAAGAAATATGTAAAGGGAAAGAAGTGTGCATAAGAAATATGTAAAGGGAAAGAAGTGTGCATAAGAAATATGTAAAGGGAAAGAAGTGTGCATAAGAAATATGTAAAGGGAAAGAAGTGTGCATAAGAAATATGTAAAGGGAAAGAAGTGTGCATAAGAAATATGTAAAGGGAAAGAAGTGTGCATAAGAAATATGTAAAGGGAAAGAAGTGTGCATAAGAAATATGTAAAGGGAAAGAAGTGTGCATAAGAAATATGTAAAGGGAAAGAAGTGTGCATAAGAAATATGTAAAGGGAAAGAAGTGTGCATAAGAAATATGTAAAGGGAAAGAAGTGTGCATAAGAAATATGTAAAGGGAAAGAAGTGTGCATAAGAAATATGTAAAGGGAAAGAAGTGTGCATAAGAAATATGTAAAGGGAAAGAAGTGTGCATAAGAAATATGTAAAGGGAAAGAAGTGTGCATAAGAAATATGTAAAGGGAAAGAAGTGTGCATAAGAAATATGTAAAGGGAAAGAAGTGTGCATAAGAAATATGTAAAGGGAAAGAAGTGTGCATAAGAAATATGTAAAGGGAAAGAAGTGTGCATAAGAAATATGTAAAGGGAAAGAAGTGTGCATAAGAAATATGTAAAGGGAAAGAAGTGTGCATAAGAAATATGTAAAGGGAAAGAAGTGTGCATAAGAAATATGTAAAGGGAAAGAAGTGTGCATAAGAAATATGTAAAGGGAAAGAAGTGTGCATAAGAAATATGTAAAGGGAAAGAAGTGTGCATAAGAAATATGTAAAGGGAAAGAAGTGTGCATAAGAAATATGTAAAGGGAAAGAAGTGTGCATAAGAAATATGTAAAGGGAAAGAAGTGTGCATAAGAAATATGTAAAGGGAAAGAAGTGTGCATAAGAAATATGTAAAGGGAAAGAAGTGTGCATAAGAAATATGTAAAGGGAAAGAAGTGTGCATAAGAAATATGTAAAGGGAAAGAAGTGTGCATAAGAAATATGTAAAGGGAAAGAAGTGTGCATAAGAAATATGTAAAGGGAAAGAAGTGTGCATAAGAAATATGTAAAGGGAAAGAAGTGTGCATAAGAAATATGTAAAGGGAAAGAAGTGTGCATAAGAAATATGTAAAGGGAAAGAAGTGTGCATAAGAAATATGTAAAGGGAAAGAAGTGTGCATAAGAAATATGTAAAGGGAAAGAAGTGTGCATAAGAAATATGTAAAGGGAAAGAAGTGTGCATAAGAAATATGTAAAGGGAAAGAAGTGTGCATAAGAAATATGTAAAGGGAAAGAAGTGTGCATAAGAAATATGTAAAGGGAAAGAAGTGTGCATAAGAAATATGTAAAGGGAAAGAAGTGTGCATAAGAAATATGTAAAGGGAAAGAAGTGTGCATAAGAAATATGTAAAGGGAAAGAAGTGTGCATAAGAAATATGTAAAGGGAAAGAAGTGTGCATAAGAAATATGTAAAGGGAAAGAAGTGTGCATAAGAAATATGTAAAGGGAAAGAAGTGTGCATAAGAAATATGTAAAGGGAAAGAAGTGTGCATAAGAAATATGTAAAGGGAAAGAAGTGTGCATAAGAAATATGTAAAGGGAAAGAAGTGTGCATAAGAAATATGTAAAGGGAAAGAAGTGTGCATAAGAAATATGTAAAGGGAAAGAAGTGTGCATAAGAAATATGTAAAGGGAAAGAAGTGTGCATAAGAAATATGTAAAGGGAAAGAAGTGTGCATAAGAAATATGTAAAGGGAAAGAAGTGTGCATAAGAAATATGTAAAGGGAAAGAAGTGTGCATAAGAAATATGTAAAGGGAAAGAAGTGTGCATAAGAAATATGTAAAGGGAAAGAAGTGTGCATAAGAAATATGTAAAGGGAAAGAAGTGTGCATAAGAAATATGTAAAGGGAAAGAAGTGTGCATAAGAAATATGTAAAGGGAAAGAAGTGTGCATAAGAAATATGTAAAGGGAAAGAAGTGTGCATAAGAAATATGTAAAGGGAAAGAAGTGTGCATAAGAAATATGTAAAGGGAAAGAAGTGTGCATAAGAAATATGTAAAGGGAAAGAAGTGTGCATAAGAAATATGTAAAGGGAAAGAAGTGTGCATAAGAAATATGTAAAGGGAAAGAAGTGTGCATAAGAAATATGTAAAGGGAAAGAAGTGTGCATAAGAAATATGTAAAGGGAAAGAAGTGTGCATAAGAAATATGTAAAGGGAAAGAAGTGTGCATAAGAAATATGTAAAGGGAAAGAAGTGTGCATAAGAAATATGTAAAGGGAAAGAAGTGTGCATAAGAAATATGTAAAGGGAAAGAAGTGTGCATAAGAAATATGTAAAGGGAAAGAAGTGTGCATAAGAAATATGTAAAGGGAAAGAAGTGTGCATAAGAAATATGTAAAGGGAAAGAAGTGTGCATAAGAAATATGTAAAGGGAAAGAAGTGTGCATAAGAAATATGTAGGGAAAGCCGAGGTAAATATGTAAAGGGAAAGAAGTGTGCATAAGAAATATGTAAAGGGAAAGAAGTGTGCATAAGAAATATGTAAAGGGAAAGAAGTGTGCATAAGAAATATGTAAAGGGAAAGAAGTGTGCATAAGAAATATGTAAAGGGAAAGAAGTGTGCATAAGAAATATGTAAAGGGAAAGAAGTGTGCATAAGAAATATGTAAAGGGAAAGAAGTGTGCATAAGAAATATGTAAAGGGAAAGAAGTGTGCATAAGAAATATGTAAAGGGAAAGAAGTGTGCATAAGAAATATGTAAAGGGAAAGAAGTGTGCATAAGAAATATGTAAAGGGAAAGAAGTGTGCATAAGAAATATGTAAAGGGAAAGAAGTGTGCATAAGAAATATGTAAAGGGAAAGAAGTGTGCATAAGAAATATGTAAAGGGAAAGAAGTGTGCATAAGAAATATGTAAAGGGAAAGAAGTGTGCATAAGAAATATGTAAAGGGAAAGAAGTGTGCATAAGAAATATGTAAAGGGAAAGAAGTGTGCATAAGAAATATGTAAAGGGAAAGAAGTGTGCATAAGAAATAACACATGATGTGGAACGAAGCCTCGAGTAAATATGTAAAGGGAAAGAAGTGTGCATAAGAAATATGTAAAGGGAAAGAAGTGTGCATAAGAAATATGTAAAGGGAAAGAAGTGTGCATAAGAAATATGTAAAGGGAAAGAAGTGTGCATAAGAAATATGTAAAGGGAAAGAAGTGTGCATAAGAAATATGTAAAGGGAAAGAAGTGTGCATAAGAAATATGTAAAGGGAAAGAAGTGTGCATAAGAAATATGTAAAGGGAAAGAAGTGTGCATAAGAAATATGTAAAGGGAAAGAAGTGTGCATAAGAAATATGTAAAGGGAAAGAAGTGTGCATAAGAAATATGTAAAGGGAAAGAAGTGTGCATAAGAAATATGTAAAGGGAAAGAAGTGTGCATAAGAAATATGTAAAGGGAAAGAAGTGTGCATAAGAAATATGTAAAGGGAAAGAAGTGTGCATAAGAAATATGTAAAGGGAAAGAAGTGTGCATAAGAAATATGTAAAAGAAGTGTGCATAAGAAATATGTAAAGGGAAAGAAGTGTGCATAAGAAATATGTAAAGGGAAAGAAGTGTGCATAAGAAATATGTAAAGGGAAAGAAGTGTGCATAAGAAATATGTAAAGGGAAAGAAGTGTGCATAAGAAATATGTAAAGGGAAAGAAGTGTGCATAAGAAATATGTAAAGGGAAAGAAGTGTGCATAAGAAATATGTAAAGGGAAAGAAGTGTGCATAAGAAATATGTAAAGGGAAAGAAGTGTGCATAAGAAATATGTAAAGGGAAAGAAGTGTGCATAAGAAATATGTAAAGGGAAAGAAGTGTGCATAAGAAATATGTAAAGGGAAAGAAGTGTGCATAAGAAATATGTAAAGGGAAAGAAGTGTGCATAAGAAATATGTAAAGGGAAAGAAGTGTGCATAAGAAATATGTAAAGGGAAAGAAGTGTGCATAAGAAATATGTAAAGGGAAAGAAGTGTGCATAAGAAATATGTAAAGGGAAAGAAGTGTGCATAAGAAATATGTAAAGGGAAAGAAGTGTGCATAAGAAATATGTAAAGGGAAAGAAGTGTGCATAAGAAATATGTAAAGGGAAAGAAGTGTGCATAAGAAATATGTAAAGGGAAAGAAGTGTGCATAAGAAATATGTAAAGGGAAAGAAGTGTGCATAAGAAATATGTAAAGGGAAAGAAGTGTGCATAAGAAATATGTAAAGGGAAAGAAGTGTGCATAAGAAATATGTAAAGGGAAAGAAGTGTGCATAAGAAATATGTAAAGGGAAAGAAGTGTGCATAAGAAATATGTAAAGGGAAAGAAGTGTGCATAAGAAATATGTAAAGGGAAAGAAGTGTGCATAAGAAATATGTAAAGGGAAAGAAGTGTGCATAAGAAATATGTAAAGGGAAAGAAGTGTGCATAAGAAATATGTAAAGGGAAAGAAGTGTGCATAAGAAATATGTAAAGGGAAAGAAGTGTGCATAAGAAATATGTAAAGGGAAAGAAGTGTGCATAAGAAATATGTAAAGGGAAAGAAGTGTGCATAAGAAATATGTAAAGGGAAAGAAGTGTGCATAAGAAATATGTAAAGGGAAAGAAGTGTGCATAAGAAATATGTAAAGGGAAAGAAGTGTGCATAAGAAATATGTAAAGGGAAAGAAGTGTGCATAAGAAATATGTAAAGGGAAAGAAGTGTGCATAAGAAATATGTAAAGGGAAAGAAGTGTGCATAAGAAATATGTAAAGGGAAAGAAGTGTGCATAAGAAATATGTAAAGGGAAAGAAGTGTGCATAAGAAATATGTAAAGGGAAAGAAGTGTGCATAAGAAATATGTAAAGGGAAAGAAGTGTGCATAAGAAATATGTAAAGGGAAAGAAGTGTGCATAAGAAATATGTAAAGGGAAAGAAGTGTGCATAAGAAATATGTAAAGGGAAAGAAGTGTGCATAAGAAATATGTAAAGGGAAAGAAGTGTGCATAAGAAATATGTAAAGGGAAAGAAGTGTGCATAAGAAATATGTAAAGGGAAAGAAGTGTGCATAAGAAATATGTAAAGGGAAAGAAGTGTGCATAAGAAATATGTAAAGGGAAAGAAGTGTGCATAAGAAATATGTAAAGGGAAAGAAGTGTGCATAAGAAATATGTAAAGGGAAAGAAGTGTGCATAAGAAATATGTAAAGGGAAAGAAGTGTGCATAAGAAATATGTAAAGGGAAAGAAGTGTGCATAAGAAATATGTAAAGGGAAAGAAGTGTGCATAAGAAATATGTAAAGGGAAAGAAGTGTGCATAAGAAATATGTAAAGGGAAAGAAGTGTGCATAAGAAATATGTAAAGGGAAAGAAGTGTGCATAAGAAATATGTAAAGGGAAAGAAGTGTGCATAAGAAATATGTAAAGGGAAAGAAGTGTGCATAAGAAATATGTAAAGGGAAAGAAGTGTGCATAAGAAATATGTAAAGGGAAAGAAGTGTGCATAAGAAATATGTAAAGGGAAAGAAGTGTGCATAAGAAATATGTAAAGGGAAAGAAGTGTGCATAAGAAATATGTAAAGGGAAAGAAGTGTGCATAAGAAATATGTAAAGGGAAAGAAGTGTGCATAAGAAATATGTAAAGGGAAAGAAGTGTGCATAAGAAATATGTAAAGGGAAAGAAGTGTGCATAAGAAATATGTAAAGGGAAAGAAGTGTGCATAAGAAATATGTAAAGGGAAAGAAGTGTGCATAAGAAATATGTAAAGGGAAAGAAGTGTGCATAAGAAATATGTAAAGGGAAAGAAGTGTGCATAAGAAATATGTAAAGGGAAAGAAGTGTGCATAAGAAATATGTAAAGGGAAAGAAGTGTGCATAAGAAATATGTAAAGGGAAAGAAGTGTGCATAAGAAATATGTAAAGGGAAAGAAGTGTGCATAAGAAATATGTAAAGGGAAAGAAGTGTGCATAAGAAATATGTAAAGGGAAAGAAGTGTGCATAAGAAATATGTAAAGGGAAAGAAGTGTGCATAAGAAATATGTAAAGGGAAAGAAGTGTGCATAAGAAATATGTAAAGGGAAAGAAGTGTGCATAAGAAATATGTAAAGGGAAAGAAGTGTGCATAAGAAATATGTAAAGGGAAAGAAGTGTGCATAAGAAATATGTAAAGGGAAAGAAGTGTGCATAAGAAATATGTAAAGGGAAAGAAGTGTGCATAAGAAATATGTAAAGGGAAAGAAGTGTGCATAAGAAATATGTAAAGGGAAAGAAGTGTGCATAAGAAATATGTAAAGGGAAAGAAGTGTGCATAAGAAATATGTAAAGGGAAAGAAGTGTGCATAAGAAATATGTAAAGGGAAAGAAGTGTGCATAAGAAATATGTAAAGGGAAAGAAGTGTGCATAAGAAATATGTAAAGGGAAAGAAGTGTGCATAAGAAATATGTAAAGGGAAAGAAGTGTGCATAAGAAATATGTAAAGGGAAAGAAGTGTGCATAAGAAATATGTAAAGGGAAAGAAGTGTGCATAAGAAATATGTAAAGGGAAAGAAGTGTGCATAAGAAATATGTAAAGGGAAAGAAGTGTGCATAAGAAATATGTAAAGGGAAAGAAGTGTGCATAAGAAATATGTAAAGGGAAAGAAGTGTGCATAAGAAATATGTAAAGGGAAAGAAGTGTGCATAAGAAATATGTAAAGGGAAAGAAGTGTGCATAAGAAATATGTAAAGGGAAAGAAGTGTGCATAAGAAATATGTAAAGGGAAAGAAGTGTGCATAAGAAATATGTAAAGGGAAAGAAGTGTGCATAAGAAATATGTAAAGGGAAAGAAGTGTGCATAAGAAATATGTAAAGGGAAAGAAGTGTGCATAAGAAATATGTAAAGGGAAAGAAGTGTGCATAAGAAATATGTAAAGGGAAAGAAGTGTGCATAAGAAATATGTAAAGGGAAAGAAGTGTGCATAAGAAATATGTAAAGGGAAAGAAGTGTGCATAAGAAATATGTAAAGGGAAAGAAGTGTGCATAAGAAATATGTAAAGGGAAAGAAGTGTGCATAAGAAATATGTAAAGGGAAAGAAGTGTGCATAAGAAATATGTAAAGGGAAAGAAGTGTGCATAAGAAATATGTAAAGGGAAAGAAGTGTGCATAAGAAATATGTAAAGGGAAAGAAGTGTGCATAAGAAATATGTAAAGGGAAAGAAGTGTGCATAAGAAATATGTAAAGGGAAAGAAGTGTGCATAAGAAATATGTAAAGGGAAAGAAGTGTGCATAAGAAATATGTAAAGGGAAAGAAGTGTGCATAAGAAATATGTAAAGGGAAAGAAGTGTGCATAAGAAATATGTAAAGGGAAAGAAGTGTGCATAAGAAATATGTAAAGGGAAAGAAGTGTGCATAAGAAATATGTAAAGGGAAAGAAGTGTGCATAAGAAATATGTAAAGGGAAAGAAGTGTGCATAAGAAATATGTAAAGGGAAAGAAGTGTGCATAAGAAATATGTAAAGGGAAAGAAGTGTGCATAAGAAATATGTAAAGGGAAAGAAGTGTGCATAAGAAATATGTAAAGGGAAAGAAGTGTGCATAAGAAATATGTAAAGGGAAAGAAGTGTGCATAAGAAATATGTAAAGGGAAAGAAGTGTGCATAAGAAATATGTAAAGGGAAAGAAGTGTGCATAAGAAATATGTAAAGGGAAAGAAGTGTGCATAAGAAATATGTAAAGGGAAAGAAGTGTGCATAAGAAATATGTAAAGGGAAAGAAGTGTGCATAAGAAATATGTAAAGGGAAAGAAGTGTGCATAAGAAATATGTAAAGGGAAAGAAGTGTGCATAAGAAATATGTAAAGGGAAAGAAGTGTGCATAAGAAATATGTAAAGGGAAAGAAGTGTGCATAAGAAATATGTAAAGGGAAAGAAGTGTGCATAAGAAATATGTAAAGGGAAAGAAGTGTGCATAAGAAATATGTAAAGGGAAAGAAGTGTGCATAAGAAATATGTAAAGGGAAAGAAGTGTGCATAAGAAATATGTAAAGGGAAAGAAGTGTGCATAAGAAATATGTAAAGGGAAAGAAGTGTGCATAAGAAATATGTAAAGGGAAAGAAGTGTGCATAAGAAATATGTAAAGGGAAAGAAGTGTGCATAAGAAATATGTAAAGGGAAAGAAGTGTGCATAAGAAATATGTAAAGGGAAAGAAGTGTGCATAAGAAATATGTAAAGGGAAAGAAGTGTGCATAAGAAATATGTAAAGGGAAAGAAGTGTGCATAAGAAATATGTAAAGGGAAAGAAGTGTGCATAAGAAATATGTAAAGGGAAAGAAGTGTGCATAAGAAATATGTAAAGGGAAAGAAGTGTGCATAAGAAATATGTAAAGGGAAAGAAGTGTGCATAAGAAATATGTAAAGGGAAAGAAGTGTGCATAAGAAATATGTAAAGGGAAAGAAGTGTGCATAAGAAATATGTAAAGGGAAAGAAGTGTGCATAAGAAATATGTAAAGGGAAAGAAGTGTGCATAAGAAATATGTAAAGGGAAAGAAGTGTGCATAAGAAATATGTAAAGGGAAAGAAGTGTGCATAAGAAATATGTAAAGGGAAAGAAGTGTGCATAAGAAATATGTAAAGGGAAAGAAGTGTGCATAAGAAATATGTAAAGGGAAAGAAGTGTGCATAAGAAATATGTAAAGGGAAAGAAGTGTGCATAAGAAATATGTAAAGGGAAAGAAGTGTGCATAAGAAATATGTAAAGGGAAAGAAGTGTGCATAAGAAATATGTAAAGGGAAAGAAGTGTGCATAAGAAATATGTAAAGGGAAAGAAGTGTGCATAAGAAATATGTAAAGGGAAAGAAGTGTGCATAAGAAATATGTAAAGGGAAAGAAGTGTGCATAAGAAATATGTAAAGGGAAAGAAGTGTGCATAAGAAATATGTAAAGGGAAAGAAGTGTGCATAAGAAATATGTAAAGGGAAAGAAGTGTGCATAAGAAATATGTAAAGGGAAAGAAGTGTGCATAAGAAATATGTAAAGGGAAAGAAGTGTGCATAAGAAATATGTAAAGGGAAAGAAGTGTGCATAAGAAATATGTAAAGGGAAAGAAGTGTGCATAAGAAATATGTAAAGGGAAAGAAGTGTGCATAAGAAATATGTAAAGGGAAAGAAGTGTGCATAAGAAATATGTAAAGGGAAAGAAGTGTGCATAAGAAATATGTAAAGGGAAAGAAGTGTGCATAAGAAATATGTAAAGGGAAAGAAGTGTGCATAAGAAATATGTAAAGGGAAAGAAGTGTGCATAAGAAATATGTAAAGGGAAAGAAGTGTGCATAAGAAATATGTAAAGGGAAAGAAGTGTGCATAAGAAATATGTAAAGGGAAAGAAGTGTGCATAAGAAATATGTAAAGGGAAAGAAGTGTGCATAAGAAATATGTAAAGGGAAAGAAGTGTGCATAAGAAATATGTAAAGGGAAAGAAGTGTGCATAAGAAATATGTAAAGGGAAAGAAGTGTGCATAAGAAATATGTAAAGGGAAAGAAGTGTGCATAAGAAATATGTAAAGGGAAAGAAGTGTGCATAAGAAATATGTAAAGGGAAAGAAGTGTGCATAAGAAATATGTAAAGGGAAAGAAGTGTGCATAAGAAATATGTAAAGGGAAAGAAGTGTGCATAAGAAATATGTAAAGGGAAAGAAGTGTGCATAAGAAATATGTAAAGGGAAAGAAGTGTGCATAAGAAATATGTAAAGGGAAAGAAGTGTGCATAAGAAATATGTAAAGGGAAAGAAGTGTGCATAAGAAATATGTAAAGGGAAAGAAGTGTGCATAAGAAATATGTAAAGGGAAAGAAGTGTGCATAAGAAATATGTAAAGGGAAAGAAGTGTGCATAAGAAATATGTAAAGGGAAAGAAGTGTGCATAAGAAATATGTAAAGGGAAAGAAGTGTGCATAAGAAATATGTAAAGGGAAAGAAGTGTGCATAAGAAATATGTAAAGGGAAAGAAGTGTGCATAAGAAATATGTAAAGGGAAAGAAGTGTGCATAAGAAATATGTAAAGGGAAAGAAGTGTGCATAAGAAATATGTAAAGGGAAAGAAGTGTGCATAAGAAATATGTAAAGGGAAAGAAGTGTGCATAAGAAATATGTAAAGGGAAAGAAGTGTGCATAAGAAATATGTAAAGGGAAAGAAGTGTGCATAAGAAATATGTAAAGGGAAAGAAGTGTGCATAAGAAATATGTAAAGGGAAAGAAGTGTGCATAAGAAATATGTAAAGGGAAAGAAGTGTGCATAAGAAATATGTAAAGGGAAAGAAGTGTGCATAAGAAATATGATAAGAAATATGTAAAAGGAAAGAAGTGTACATAAGAAATATGTAAAGGGAAAGAAGTGTGCATAAGAAATATGTAAAGGGAAAGAAGTGTGCATAAGAAATATGTAAAGGGAAAGAAGTGTGCATAAGAAATATGTAAAGGGAAAGAAGTGTGCATACGAAATATGTAAAGGGAAAGAAGTGTGCATAAGAAATATGTAAAGGGAAAGAAGTGTGCATAAGAAATATGTAAAGGGAAAGAAGTGTGCATAAGAAATATGTAAAGGGAAAGAAGTGTGCATAAGAAATATGTAAAGGGAAAGAAGTGTGCATAAGAAATATGTAAAGGGAAAGAAGTGTGCATAAGAAATATGTAAAGGGAAAGAAGTGTGCATAAGAAATATGTAAAGGGAAAGAAGTGTGCATAAGAAATATGTAAAGGGAAAGAAGTGTGCATAAGAAATATGTAAAGGGAAAGAAGTGTGCATAAGAAATATGTAAAGGGAAAGAAGTGTGCATAAGAAATATGTAAAGGGAAAGAAGTGTGCATAAGAAATATGTAAAGGGAAAGAAGTGTGCATAAGAAATATGTAAAGGGAAAGAAGTGTGCATAAGAAATAGGGAAAGAAGTGTGCATAAGAAATATGTAAAGGGAAAGAAGTGTGCATAAGAAATATGTAAAGGGAAAGAAGTGTGCATAAGAAATATGTAAAGGGAAAGAAGTGTGCATAAGAAATATGTAAAGGGAAAGAAGTGTGCATAAGAAATATGTAAAGGGAAAGAAGTGTGCATAAGAAATATGTAAAGGGAAAGAAGTGTGCATAAGAAATATGTAAAGGGAAAGAAGTGTGCATAAGAAATATGTAAAGGGAAAGAAGTGTGCATAAGAAATATGTAAAGGGAAAGAAGTGTGCATAAGAAATATGTAAAGGGAAAGAAGTGTGCATAAGAAATATGTAAAGGGAAAGAAGTGTGCATAAGAAATATGTAAAGGGAAAGAAGTGTGCATAAGAAATATGTAAAGGGAAAGAAGTGTGCATAAGAAATATGTAAAGGGAAAGAAGTGTGCATAAGAAATATGTAAAGGGAAAGAAGTGTGCATAAGAAATATGTAAAGGGAAAGAAGTGTGCATAAGAAATATGTAAAGGGAAAGAAGTGTGCATAAGAAATATGTAAAGGGAAAGAAGTGTGCATAAGAAATATGTAAAGGGAAAGAAGTGTGCATAAGAAATATGTAAAGGGAAAGAAGTGTGCATAAGAAATATGTAAAGGGAAAGAAGTGTGCATAAGAAATATGTAAAGGGAAAGAAGTGTGCATAAGAAATATGTAAAGGGAAAGAAGTGTGCATAAGAAATATGTAAAGGGAAAGAAGTGTGCATAAGAAATATGTAAAGGGAAAGAAGTGTGCATAAGAAATATGTAAAGGGAAAGAAGTGTGCATAAGAAATATGTAAAGGGAAAGAAGTGTGCATAAGAAATATGTAAAGGGAAAGAAGTGTGCATAAGAAATATGTAAAGGGAAAGAAGTGTGCATAAGAAATATGTAAAGGGAAAGAAGTGTGCATAAGAAATATGTAAAGGGAAAGAAGTGTGCATAAGAAATATGTAAAGGGAAAGAAGTGTGCATAAGAAATATGTAAAGGGAAAGAAGTGTGCATAAGAAATATGTAAAGGGAAAGAAGTGTGCATAAGAAATATGTAAAGGGAAAGAAGTGTGCATAAGAAATATGTAAAGGGAAAGAAGTGTGCATAAGAAATATGTAAAGGGAAAGAAGTGTGCATAAGAAATATGTAAAGGGAAAGAAGTGTGCATAAGAAATATGTAAAGGGAAAGAAGTGTGCATAAGAAATATGTAAAGGGAAAGAAGTGTGCATAAGAAATATGTAAAGGGAAAGAAGTGTGCATAAGAAATATGTAAAGGGAAAGAAGTGTGCATAAGAAATATGTAAAGGGAAAGAAGTGTGCATAAGAAATATGTAAAGGGAAAGAAGTGTGCATAAGAAATATGTAAAGGGAAAGAAGTGTGCATAAGAAATATGTAAAGGGAAAGAAGTGTGCATAAGAAATATGTAAAGGGAAAGAAGTGTGCATAAGAAATATGTAAAGGGAAAGAAGTGTGCATAAGAAATATGTAAAGGGAAAGAAGTGTGCATAAGAAATATGTAAAGGGAAAGAAGTGTGCATAAGAAATATGTAAAGGGAAAGAAGTGTGCATAAGAAATATGTAAAGGGAAAGAAGTGTGCATAAGAAATATGTAAAGGGAAAGAAGTGTGCATAAGAAATATGTAAAGGGAAAGAAGTGTGCATAAGAAATATGTAAAGGGAAAGAAGTGTGCATAAGAAATATGTAAAGGGAAAGAAGTGTGCATAAGAAATATGTAAAGGGAAAGAAGTGTGCATAAGAAATATGTAAAGGGAAAGAAGTGTGCATAAGAAATATGTAAAGGGAAAGAAGTGTGCATAAGAAATATGTAAAGGGAAAGAAGTGTGCATAAGAAATATGTAAAGGGAAAGAAGTGTGCATAAGAAATATGTAAAGGGAAAGAAGTGTGCATAAGAAATATGTAAAGGGAAAGAAGTGTGCATAAGAAATATGTAAAGGGAAAGAAGTGTGCATAAGAAATATGTAAAGGGAAAGAAGTGTGCATAAGAAATATGTAAAGGGAAAGAAGTGTGCATAAGAAATATGTAAAGGGAAAGAAGTGTGCATAAGAAATATGTAAAGGGAAAGAAGTGTGCATAAGAAATATGTAAAGGGAAAGAAGTGTGCATAAGAAATATGTAAAGGGAAAGAAGTGTGCATAAGAAATATGTAAAGGGAAAGAAGTGTGCATAAGAAATATGTAAAGGGAAAGAAGTGTGCATAAGAAATATGTAAAGGGAAAGAAGTGTGCATAAGAAATATGTAAAGGGAAAGAAGTGTGCATAAGAAATATGTAAAGGGAAAGAAGTGTGCATAAGAAATATGTAAAGGGAAAGAAGTGTGCATAAGAAATATGTAAAGGGAAAGAAGTGTGCATAAGAAATATGTAAAGGGAAAGAAGTGTGCATAAGAAATATGTAAAGGGAAAGAAGTGTGCATAAGAAATATGTAAAGGGAAAGAAGTGTGTATAAGAAATATGTAAAGGGAAAGAAGTGTGCATAAGAAATATGTAAAGGGAAAGAAGTGTGCATAAGAAATATGTAAAGGGAAAGAAGTGTGCATAAGAAATATGTAAAGGGAAAGAAGTGTGCATAAGAAATATGTAAAGGGAAAGAAGTGTGCATAAGAAATATGTGAAGGGAAAGAAGTGTGCATAAGAAATATGTAAAGGGAAAGAAGTGTGCATAAGAAATATGTAAAGGGAAAGAAGTGTGCATAAGAAATATGTAAAGGGAAAGAAGTGTGCATAAGAAATATGTAAAGGGAAAGAAGTGTGCATAAGAAATATGTAAAGGGAAAGAAGTGTGCATAAGAAATATGTAAAGGGAAAGAAGTGTGCATAAGAAATATGTAAAGGGAAAGAAGTGTGCATAAGAAATATGTAAAGGGAAAGAAGTGTGCATAATAAATATGTAAAGGGAAAGAAGTGTGCATAAGAAATAAACACATGATGTCGGGACAAGCCCTCGAGTTAAATATGTAAAGGGAAAGAAGTGTGCATAAGAAATATGTAAAGGGAAAGAAGTGTGCATAAGAAATATGTAAAGGGAAAGAAGTGTGCATAAGAAATATGTAAAGGGAAATAAGTGTGCATAAGAAATATGTAAAGGGAAAGAAGTGTGCATAAGAAATATGTAAAGGGAAAGAAGTGTGCATAAGAAATATGTAAAGGGAAAGAAGTGTGCATAAGAAATATGTAAAGGGAAAGAAGTGTGCATAAGAAATATGTAAAGGGAAAGAAGTGTGCATAAGAAATATGTAAAGGGAAAGAAGTGTGCATAAGAAATATGTAAAGGGAAAGAAGTGTGCATAAGAAATATGTAAAGGGAAAGAAGTGTGCATAAGAAATATGTAAAGGGAAAGAAGTGTGCATAAGAAATATGTAAAGGGAAAGAAGTGTGCATAAGAAATATGTAAAGGGAAAGAAGTGTGCATAAGAAATATGTAAAGGGAAAGAAGTGTGCATAAGAAATATGTAAAGGGACAGAACTGTGCATAAGAAATATGTAAAGGGAAAGAAGTGTGCATAAGAAATATGTAAAGGGAAAGAAGTGTGCATAAGAAATATGTAAAGGGAAAGAAGTCTGCATAAGAAATATGTAAAGGGAAAGAAGTGTGCATAAGAAATATGTAAAGGGAAAGAAGTGTGCATAAGAAATATGTAAAGGGAAAGAAGTGTGCATAAGAAATATGTAAAGGGAAAGAAGTGTGCATAAGAAATATGTAAAGGGAAAGAAGTGTGCATAAGAAATATGTAAAGGGAAAGAAGTGTGCATAAGAAATATGTAAAGGGAAAGAAGTGTGCATAAGAAATATGTAAAGGGAAAGAAGTGTGCATAAGAAATATGTAAAGGGAAAGAAGTGTGCATAAGAAATATGTAAAGGGAAAGAAGTGTGCATAAGAAATATGTAAAGGGAAAGAAGTGTGCATAAGAAATATGTAAAGGGAAAGAAGTGTGCATAAGAAATATGTAAAGGGAAAGAAGTGTGCATAAGAAATATGTAAAGGGAAAGAAGTGTGCATAAGAAATATGTAAAGGGAAAGAAGTGTGCATAAGAAATATGTAAAGGGAAAGAAGTGTGCATAAGAAATATGTAAAGGGAAAGAAGTGTGCATAAGAAATATGTAAAGGGAAAGAAGTGTGCATAAGAAATATGTAAAGGGAAAGAAGTGTGCATAAGAAATATGTAAAGGGAAAGAAGTGTGCATAAGAAATATGTAAAGGGAAAGAAGTGTGCATAAGAAATATGTAAAGGGAAAGAAGTGTGCATAAGAAATATGTAAAGGGAAAGAAGTGTGCATAAGAAATATGTAAAGGGAAAGAAGTGTGCATAAG
The DNA here is from genome assembly GCA_037893245.1 of Crossaster papposus. NCBI lineage: Eukaryota > Metazoa > Echinodermata > Asteroidea > Velatida > Solasteridae > Crossaster > Crossaster papposus. Next base: position 92,527 of record JBAIAA010000971.1, on the reverse strand, counting down.
AAATATGTAAAGGGAAAGAAGTGTGCATAAGAAATATGTAAAGGGAAAGAAGTGTGCATAAGAAATATGTAAAGGGAAAGAAGTGTGCATAAGAAATATGTAAAGGGAAAGAAGTGTGCATAAGAAATATGTAAAGGGAAAGAAGTGTGCATAAGAAATATGTAAAGGGAAAGAAGTGTGCATAAGAAATATGTAAAGGGAAAGAAGTGTGCATAAGAAATATGTAAAGGGAAAGAAGTGTGCATAAGAAATATGTAAAGGGAAAGAAGTGTGCATAAGAAATATGTAAAGGGAAAGAAGTGTGCATAAGAAATATGTAAAGGGAAAGAAGTGTGCATAAGAAATATGTAAAGGGAAAGAAGTGTGCATAAGAAATATGTAAAGGGAAAGAAGTGTGCATAAGAAATATGTAAAGGGAAAGAAGTGTGCATAAGAAATATGTAAAGGGAAAGAAGTGTGCATAAGAAATATGTAAAGGGAAAGAAGTGTGCATAAGAAATATGTAAAGGGAAAGAAGTGTGCATAAGAAATATGTAAAGGGAAAGAAGTGTGCATAAGAAATATGTAAAGGGAAAGAAGTGTGCATAAGAAATATGTAAAGGGAAAGAAGTGTGCATAAGAAATATGTAAAGGGAAAGAAGTGTGCATAAGAAATATGTAAAGGGAAAGAAGTGTGCATAAGAAATATGTAAAGGGAAAGAAGTGTGCATAAGAAATATGTAAAGGGAAAGAAGTGTGCATAAGAAATATGTAAAGGGAAAGAAGTGTGCATAAGAAATATGTAAAGGGAAAGAAGTGTGCATAAGAAATATGTAAAGGGAAAGAAGTGTGCATAAGAAATATGTAAAGGGAAAGAAGTGTGCATAAGAAATATGTAAAGGGAAAGAAGTGTGCATAAGAAATATGTAAAGGGAAAGAAGTGTGCATAAGAAATATGTAAAGGGAAAGAAGTGTGCATAAGAAATATGTAAAGGGAAAGAAGTGTGCATAAGAAATATGTAAAGGGAAAGAAGTGTGCATAAGAAATATGTAAAGGGAAAGAAGTGTGCATAAGAAATATGTAAAGGGAAAGAAGTGTGCATAAGAAATATGTAAAGGGAAAGAAGTGTGCATAAGAAATATGTAAAGGGAAAGAAGTGTGCATAAGAAATATGTAAAGGGAAAGAAGTGTGCATAAGAAATATGTAAAGGGAAAGAAGTGTGCATAAGAAATATGTAAAGGGAAAGAAGTGTGCATAAGAAATATGTAAAGGGAAAGAAGTGTGCATAAGAAATATGTAAAGGGAAAGAAGTGTGCATAAGAAATATGTAAAGGGAAAGAAGTGTGCATAAGAAATATGTAAAGGGAAAGAAGTGTGCATAAGAAATATGTAAAGGGAAAGAAGTGTGCATAAGAAATATGTAAAGGGAAAGAAGTGTGCATAAGAAATATGTAAAGGGAAAGAAGTGTGCATAAGAAATATGTAAAGGGAAAGAAGTGTGCATAAGAAATATGTAAAGGGAAAGAAGTGTGCATAAGAAATATGTAAAGGGAAAGAAGTGTGCATAAGAAATATGTAAAGGGAAAGAAGTGTGCATAAGAAATATGTAAAGGGAAAGAAGTGTGCATAAGAAATATGTAAAGGGAAAGAAGTGTGCATAAGAAATAAAGAAAGAAGTGAGCCTAAGAAATATGTAAAGGGAAAGAAGTGTGCATAAGAAATATGTAAAGGGAAAGAAGTGTGCATAAGAAATATGTAAAGGGAAAGAAGTGTGCATAAGAAATATGTAAAGGGAAAGAAGTGTGCATAAGAAATATGTAAAGGGAAAGAAGTGTGCATAAGAAATATGTAAAGGGAAAGAAGTGTGCATAAGAAATATGTAAAGGGAAAGAAGTGTGCATAAGAAATATGTAAAGGGAAAGAAGTGTGCATAAGAAATATGTAAAGGGAAAGAAGTGTGCATAAGAAATATGTAAAGGGAAAGAAGTGTGCATAAGAAATATGTAAAGGGAAAGAAGTGTGCATAAGAAATATGTAAAGGGAAAGAAGTGTGCATAAGAAATATGTAAAGGGAAAGAAGTGTGCATAAGAAATATGTAAAGGGAAAGAAGTGTGCATAAGAAATATGTAAAGGGAAAGAAGTGTGCATAAGAAATATGTAAAGGGAAAGAAGTGTGCATAAGAAATATGTAAAGGGAAAGAAGTGTGCATAAGAAATATGTAAAGGGAAAGAAGTGTGCATAAGAAATATGTAAAGGGAAAGAAGTGTGCATAAGAAATATGTAAAGGGAAAGAAGTGTGCATAAGAAATATGTAAAGGGAAAGAAGTGTGCATAAGAAATATGTAAAGGGAAAGAAGTGTGCATAAGAAATATGTAAAGGGAAAGAAGTGTGCATAAGAAATATGTAAAGGGAAAGAAGTGTGCATAAGAAATATGTAAAGGGAAAGAAGTGTGCATAAGAAATATGTAAAGGGAAAGAAGTGTGCATAAGAAATATGTAAAGGGAAAGAAGTGTGCATAAGAAATATGTAAAGGGAAAGAAGTGTGCATAAGAAATATGTAAAGGGAAAGAAGTGTGCATAAGAAATATGTAAAGGGAAAGAAGTGTGCATAAGAAATATGTAAAGGGAAAGAAGTGTGCATAAGAAATATGTAAAGGGAAAGAAGTGTGCATAAGAAATATGTAAAGGGAAAGAAGTGTGCATAAGAAATATGTAAAGGGAAAGAAGTGTGCATAAGAAATATGTAAAGGGAAAGAAGTGTGCATAAGAAATATGTAAAGGGAAAGAAGTGTGCATAAGAAATATGTAAAGGGAAAGAAGTGTGCATAAGAAATATGTAAAGGGAAAGAAGTGTGCATAAGAAATATGTAAAGGGAAAGAAGTGTGCATAAGAAATATGTAAAGGGAAAGAAGTGTGCATAAGAAATATGTAAAGGGAAAGAAGTGTGCATAAGAAATATGTAAAGGGAAAGAAGTGTGCATAAGAAATATGTAAAGGGAAAGAAGTGTGCATAAGAAATATGTAAAGGGAAAGAAGTGTGCATAAGAAATATGTAAAGGGAAAGAAGTGTGCATAAGAAATATGTAAAGGGAAAGAAGTGTGCATAAGAAATATGTAAAGGGAAAGAAGTGTGCATAAGAAATATGTAAAGGGAAAGAAGTGTGCATAAGAAATATGTAAAGGGAAAGAAGTGTGCATAAGAAATATGTAAAGGGAAAGAAGTGTGCATAAGAAATATGTAAAGGGAAAGAAGTGTGCATAAGAAATATGTAAAGGGAAAGAAGTGTGCATAAGAAATATGTAAAGGGAAAGAAGTGTGCATAAGAAATATGTAAAGGGAAAGAAGTGTGCATAAGAAATATGTAAAGGGAAAGAAGTGTGCATAAGAAATATGTAAAGGGAAAGAAGTGTGCATAAGAAATATGTAAAGGGAAAGAAGTGTGCATAAGAAATATGTAAAGGGAAAGAAGTGTGCATAAGAAATATGTAAAGGGAAAGAAGTGTGCATAAGAAATATGTAAAGGGAAAGAAGTGTGCATAAGAAATATGTAAAGGGAAAGAAGTGTGCATAAGAAATATGTAAAGGGAAAGAAGTGTGCATAAGAAATATGTAAAGGGAAAGAAGTGTGCATAAGAAATATGTAAAGGGAAAGAAGTGTGCATAAGAAATATGTAAAGGGAAAGAAGTGTGCATAAGAAATATGTAAAGGGAAAGAAGTGTGCATAAGAAATATGTAAAGGGAAAGAAGTGTGCATAAGAAATATGTAAAGGGAAAGAAGTGTGCATAAGAAATATGTAAAGGGAAAGAAGTGTGCATAAGAAATATGTAAAGGGAAAGAAGTGTGCATAAGAAATATGTAAAGGGAAAGAAGTGTGCATAAGAAATATGTAAAGGGAAAGAAGTGTGCATAAGAAATATGTAAAGGGAAAGAAGTGTGCATAAGAAATATGTAAAGGGAAAGAAGTGTGCATAAGAAATATGTAAAGGGAAAGAAGTGTGCATAAGAAATATGTAAAGGGAAAGAAGTGTGCATAAGAAATATGTAAAGGGAAAGAAGTGTGCATAAGAAATATGTAAAGGGAAAGAAGTGTGCATAAGAAATATGTAAAGGGAAAGAAGTGTGCATAAGAAATATGTAAAGGGAAAGAAGTGTGCATAAGAAATATGTAAAGGGAAAGAAGTGTGCATAAGAAATATGTAAAGGGAAAGAAGTGTGCATAAGAAATATGTAAAGGGAAAGAAGTGTGCATAAGAAATATGTAAAGGGAAAGAAGTGTGCATAAGAAATATGTAAAGGGAAAGAAGTGTGCATAAGAAATATGTAAAGGGAAAGAAGTGTGCATAAGAAATATGTAAAGGGAAAGAAGTGTGCATAAGAAATATGTAAAGGGAAAGAAGTGTGCATAAGAAATATGTAAAGGGAAAGAAGTGTGCATAAGAAATATGTAAAGGGAAAGAAGTGTGCATAAGAAATATGTAAAGGGAAAGAAGTGTGCATAAGAAATATGTAAAGGGAAAGAAGTGTGCATAAGAAATATGTAAAGGGAAAGAAGTGTGCATAAGAAATATGTAAAGGGAAAGAAGTGTGCATAAGAAATATGTAAAGGGAAAGAAGTGTGCATAAGAAATATGTAAAGGGAAAGAAGTGTGCATAAGAAATATGTAAAGGGAAAGAAGTGTGCATAAGAAATATGTAAAGGGAAAGAAGTGTGCATAAGAAATATGTAAAGGGAAAGAAGTGTGCATAAGAAATATGTAAAGGGAAAGAAGTGTGCATAAGAAATATGTAAAGGGAAAGAAGTGTGCATAAGAAATATGTAAAGGGAAAGAAGTGTGCATAAGAAATATGTAAAGGGAAAGAAGTGTGCATAAGAAATATGTAAAGGGAAAGAAGTGTGCATAAGAAATATGTAAAGGGAAAGAAGTGTGCATAAGAAATATGTAAAGGGAAAGAAGTGTGCATAAGAAATATGTAAAGGGAAAGAAGTGTGCATAAGAAATATGTAAAGGGAAAGAAGTGTGCATAAGAAATATGTAAAGGGAAAGAAGTGTGCATAAGAAATATGTAAAGGGAAAGAAGTGTGCATAAGAAATATGTAAAGGGAAAGAAGTGTGCATAAGAAATATGTAAAGGGAAAGAAGTGTGCATAAGAAATATGTAAAGGGAAAGAAGTGTGCATAAGAAATATGTAAAGGGAAAGAAGTGTGCATAAGAAATATGTAAAGGGAAAGAAGTGTGCATAAGAAATATGTAAAGGGAAAGAAGTGTGCATAAGAAATATGTAAAGGGAAAGAAGTGTGCATAAGAAATATGTAAAGGGAAAGAAGTGTGCATAAGAAATATGTAAAGGGAAAGAAGTGTGCATAAGAAATATGTAAAGGGAAAGAAGTGTGCATAAGAAATATGTAAAGGGAAAGAAGTGTGCATAAGAAATATGTAAAGGGAAAGAAGTGTGCATAAGAAATATGTAAAGGGAAAGAAGTGTGCATAAGAAATATGTAAAGGGAAAGAAGTGTGCATAAGAAATATGTAAAGGGAAAGAAGTGTGCATAAGAAATATGTAAAGGGAAAGAAGTGTGCATAAGAAATATGTAAAGGGAAAGAAGTGCGCATAAGAAATATGTAAAGGGAAAGAAGTGCGCATAAGAAATATGTAAAGGGAAAGAAGTGCGCATAAGAAATATGTAAAGGGAAAGAAGTGCGCATAAGAAATATGTAAAGGGAAAGAAGTGTGCATAAGAAATATGTAAAGGGAAAGAAGTGTGCATAAGAAATATGTAAAGGGAAAGAAGTGTGCATAAGAAATATGTAAAGGGAAAGAAGTGTGCATAAGAAATATGTAAAGGGAAAGAAGTGTGCATAAGAAATATGTAAAGGGAAAGAAGTGTGCATAAGAAATATGTAAAGGGAAAGAAGTGTGCATAAGAAATATGTAAAGGGAAAGAAGTGTGCATAAGAAATATGTAAAGGGAAAGAAGTGTGCATAAGAAATATGTAAAGGGAAAGAAGTGCGCATAAGAAATATGTAAAGGGAAAGAAGTGCGCATAAGAAATATGTAAAGGGAAAGAAGTGCGCATAAGAAATATGTAAAGGGAAAGAAGTGCGCATAAGAAATATGTAAAGGGAAAGAAGTGTGCATAAGAAATATGTAAAGGGAAAGAAGTGTGCATAAGAAATATGTAAAGGGAAAGAAGTGTGCATAAGAAATATGTAAAGGGAAAGAAGTGTGCATAAGAAATATGTAAAGGGAAAGAAGTGTGCATAAGAAATATGTAAAGGGAAAGAAGTGTGCATAAGAAATATGTAAAGGGAAAGAAGTGTGCATAAGAAATATGTAAAGGGAAAGAAGTGTGCATAAGAAATATGTAAAGGGAAAGAAGTGTGCATAAGAAATATGTAAAGGGAAAGAAGTGTGCATAAGAAATATGTAAAGGGAAAGAAGTGTGCATAAGAAATATGTAAAGGGAAAGAAGTGTGCATAAGAAATATGTAAAGGGAAAGAAGTGTGCATAAGAAATATGTAAAGGGAAAGAAGTGTGCATAAGAAATATGTAAAGGGAAAGAAGTGTGCATAAGAAATATGTAAAGGGAAAGAAGTGTGCATAAGAAATATGTAAAGGGAAAGAAGTGTGCATAAGAAATATGTAAAGGGAAAGAAGTGTGCATAAGAAATATGTAAAGGGAAAGAAGTGTGCATAAGAAATATGTAAAGGGAAAGAAGTGTGCATAAGAAATATGTAAAGGGAAAGAAGTGTGCATAAGAAATATGTAAAGGGAAAGAAGTGTGCATAAGAAATATGTAAAGGGAAAGAAGTGTGCATAAGAAATATGTAAAGGGAAAGAAGTGTGCATAAGAAATATGTAAAGGGAAAGAAGTGTGCATAAGAAATATGTAAAGGGAAAGAAGTGTGCATAAGAAATATGTAAAGGGAAAGAAGTGTGCATAAGAAATATGTAAAGGGAAAGAAGTGTGCATAAGAAATATGTAAAGGGAAAGAAGTGTGCATAAGAAATATGTAAAGGGAAAGAAGTGTGCATACGAAATATGTAAAGGGAAAGAAGTGTGCATAAGAAATATGTAAAGGGAAAGAAGTGTGCATAAGAAATATGTAAAGGGAAAGAAGTGTGCATAAGAAATATGTAAAGGGAAAGAAGTGTGCATAAGAAATATGTAAAGGGAAAGAAGTGTGCATAAGAAATATGTAAAGGGAAAGAAGTGTGCATAAGAAATATGTAAAGGGAAAGAAGTGTGCATAAGAAATATGTAAAGGGAAAGAAGTGTGCATAAGAAATATGTAAAGGGAAAGAAGTGTGCATAAGAAATATGTAAAGGGAAAGAAGTTTGCATAAGAAATATGTAAAGGGAAAGAAGTGTGCATAAGAAATATGTAAAGGGAAAGAAGTGTGCATAAGAAATATGTAAAGGGAAAGAAGTGTGCATAAGAAATATGTAAAGGGAAAGAAGTGTGCATAAGAAATATGTAAAGGGAAAGAAGTGTGCATAAGAAATATGTAAAGGGAAAGAAGTGTGCATAAGAAATATGTAAAGGGAAAGAAGTGTGCATAAGAAATATGTAAAGGGAAAGAAGTGTGCATAAGAAATATGTAAAGGGAAAGAAGTGTGCATAAGAAATATGTAAAGGGAAAGAAGTGTGCATAAGAAATATGTAAAGGGAAAGAAGTGTGCATAAGAAATATGTAAAGGGAAAGAAGTGTGCATAAGAAATATATAAAGGGAAAGAAGTGTGCATAAGAAATATGTAAAGGGAAAGAAGTGTGCATAAGAAATATGTAAAGGGAAAGAAGTGTGCATAAGAAATATGTAAAGGGAAAGAAGTGTGCATAAGAAATATGTAAAGGGAAAGAAGTGTGCATAAGAAATATGTAAAGGGAAAGAAGTGTGCATAAGAAATATGTAAAGGGAAAGAAGTGTGCATAAGAAATATGTAAAGGGAAAGAAGTGTGCATAAGAAATATGTAAAGGGAAAGAAGTGTGCATGAGAAATATGTAAAGGGAAAGAAGTGTGCATAAGAAATATGTAAAGGGAAAGAAGTGTGCATAAGAAATATGTAAAGGGAAAGAAGTGCGCATAAGAAATATGTAAAGGGAAAGAAGTGCGCATAAGAAATATGTAAAGGGAAAGAAGTGTGCATAAGAAATATGTAAAGGGAAAGAAGTGTGCATAAGAAATATGTAAAGGGAAAGAAGTGTGCATAAGAAATAAACACATGATGTCGGGACAAGCCCTCGAGTTAAATATGTAAAGGGAAAGAAGTGCGCATAAGAAATATGTAAAGGGAAAGAAGTGTGCATAAGAAATATGTAAAGGGAAAGAAGTGTGCATAAGAAATATGTAAAGGGAAAGAAGTGTGCATAAGAAATATGTAAAGGGAAAGAAGTGTGCATAAGAAATATGTAAAGGGAAAGAAGTGTGCATAAGAAATAAACACATGATGTCGGTACAAGCCCTCGAGTTAAATATGTAAAGGGAAAGAAGTGTGCATAAGAAATATGTAAAGGGAAAGAAGTGTGCATAAGAAATATGTAAAGGGAAAGAAGTGTGCATAAGAAATATGTAAAGGGAAAGAAGTGTGCATACGAAATATGTAAAGGGAAAGAAGTGTGCATAAGAAATATGTAAAGGGAAAGAAGTGTGCATAAGAAATATGTAAAGGGAAAGAAGTGTGCATAAGAAATATGTAAAGGGAAAGAAGTGTGCATAAGAAATATGTAAAGGGAAAGAAGTGTGCATAAGAAATATGTAAAGGGAAAGAAGTGTGCATAAGAAATATGTAAAGGGAAAGAAGTGTGCATAAGAAATATGTAAAGGGAAAGAAGTGTGCATAAGAAATATGTAAAGGGAAAGAAGTGTGCATAAGAAATATGTAAAGGGAAAGAAGTGTGCATAAGAAATATGTAAAGGGAAAGAAGTGTGCATAAGAAATAAACACATGATGTCGGGACAAGCCCTCGAGTTAAATATGTAAAGGGAAAGAAGTGCGCATAAGAAATATGTAAAGGGAAAGAAGTGCGCATAAGAAATATGTAAAGGGAAAGAAGTGCGCATAAGAAATATGTAAAGGGAAAGAAGTGTGCATAAGAAATATGTAAAGGGAAAGAAGTGTGCATAAGAAATATGTAAAGGGAAAGAAGTGTGCATAAGAAATATGTAAAGGGAAAGAAGTGTACATGAGAAATATGTAAAGGGAAAGAAGTGTGCATAAGAAATATGTAAAGGGAAAGAAGTGTGCATAAGAAATATGTAAAGGGAAAGAAGTGTGCATAAGAAATATGTAAAGGGAAAGAAGTGTGCATAAGAAATATGTAAAGGGAAAGAAGTGTGCATAAGAAATATGTAAAGGGAAAGAAGTGTGCATAAGAAATATGTAAAGGGAATGAAGTGTGCATAAGAAATATGTAAAGGGAAAGAAGTGTGCATAAGAAATATGTAAAGGGAAAGAAGTGTGCATAAGAAATATGTAAAGGGAAAGAAGTGTGCATAAGAAATATGTAAAGGGAAAGAAGTGTGCATAAGAAATATGTAAAGGGAAAGAAGTGTGCATAAGAAATATGTAAAGGGAAAGAAGTGTGCATAAGAAATATGTAAAGGGAAAGAAGTGTGCATAAGAAATATGTAAAGGGAAAGAAGTTTGCATAAGAAATATGTAAAGGGAAAGAAGTGTGCATAATAAATATGTAAAGGGAAAGAAGTGTGCATAAGAAATATGTAAAGGGAAAGAAGTGTGCATAAGAAATATGTAAAGGGAAAGAAGTGTGCATAAGAAATATGTAAAGGGAAAGAAGTGTGCATAAGAAATATGTAAAGGGAAAGAAGTGTGCATAAGAAATATGTAAAGGGAAAGAAGTGTGCATAAGAAATATGTAAAGGGAAAGAAGTGTGCATAAGAAATATGTAAAGGGAAAGAAGTGTGCATAAGAAATATGTAAAGGGAAAGAAGTGTGCATAAGAAATATGTAAAGGGAAAGAAGTGTGCATAATAAATATGTAAAGGGAAAGAAGTGTGCATAAGAAATATGTAAAGGGAAAGAAGTGTGCATAAGAAATATGTAAAGGGAAAGAAGTGTGCATAAGAAATATGTAAAGGGAAAGAAGTGCGCATAAAAAATATGTAAAGGGAAAGAAGTGCGCATAAGAAATATGTAAAGGGAAAGAAGTGCGCATAAGAAATATGTAAAGGGAAAGAAGTGCGCATAAGAAATATGTAAAGGGAAAGAAGTGCGCATAAGAAATATGTAAAGGGAAAGAAGTGCGCATAAGAAATATGTAAAGGGAAAGAAGTGCGCATAAGAAATATGTAAAGGGAAAGAAGTGTGCATAAGAAATATGTAAAGGGAAAAAAGTGTGCATAAGAAATATGTAAAGGTAAAGAAGTGTGCATAAGAAATATGTAAAGGGAAAGAAGTGTGCATAAGAAATATGTAAAGGGAAAGAAGTGTGCATAAGAAATATGTAAAGGGAAAGAAGTGTGCATAAGAAAAATGTAAAGGGAAAGAAGTGTGCATAAGAATTATGTAAAGGGAAAGAAGTGTGCATAAGAAATATGTAAAGGGAAAGAAGTGTGCATAAGAAATATGTAAAGGGAAAGAAGTTTGCATAAGAAATATGTAAAGGGAAAGAAGTGTGCATAAGAAATATGTAAAGGGAAAGAAGTGTGCATAAGAAATATGTAAAGGGAAAGAAGTGTGCATAAGAAATATGTAAAGGGAAAGAAGTGTGCATAAGAAATATGTAAAGGGAAAGAAGTGTGCATAAGAAATATGTAAAGGGAAAGAAGTGCGCATAAGAAATATGTAAAGGGAAAGAAGTGCGCATAAGAAATATGTAAAGGGAAAGAAGTGCGCATAAGAAATATGTAAAGGGAAAGAAGTGTGCATAAGAAATATGTAAAGGGAAAGAAGTGTGCATAAGAAATATGTAAAGGGAAAGAAGTGTGCATAAGAAATGTGTAAAGGGAAAGAAGTGTGCATAAGAAATATGTAAAGGGAAAGAAGTGTGCATAAGAAATATGTAAAGGGAAAGAAGTGTGCATAAGAAATATGTAAAGGGAAAGAAGTGTGCATAAGAAATATGTAAAGGGAAAGAAGTGTGCATAAGAAATATGTAAAGGGAAAGAAGTGTGCATAAGAAATATGTAAAGGGAAAGAAGTGTGCATAAGAAATATGTAAAGGGAAAGAAGTGTGCATAAGAAATATGTAAAGGGAAAGAAGTGCACATAAGAAATATGTAAAGGGAAAGAAGTGCGCATAAGAAATATGTAAAGGGAAAGAAGTGCGCATAAGAAATATGTAAAGGGAAAGAAGTGCGCATAAGAAATATGTAAAGGGAAAGAAGTGCGCATAAGAAATATGTAAAGGGAAAGAAGTGCGCATAAGAAATATGTAAAGGGAAAGAAGTGTGCATAAGAAATATGTAAAGGGAAAAAAGTGTGCATAAGAAATATGTAAAGGTAAAGAAGTGTGCATAAGAAATATGTAAAGGGAAAGAAGTGTGCATAAGAAATATGTAAAGGGAAAGAAGTGTGCATAAGAAATATGTAAAGGGAAAGAAGTGTGCATAAGAAAAATGTAAAGGGAAAGAAGTGTGCATAAGAATTATGTAAAGGGAAAGAAGTGTGCATAAGAAATATGTAAAGGGAAAGAAGTGTGCATAAGAAATATGTAAAGGGAAAGAAGTTTGCATAAGAAATATGTAAAGGGAAAGAAGTGTGCATAAGAAATATGTAAAGGGAAAGAAGTGTGCATAAGAAATATGTAAAGGGAAAGAAGTGTGCATAAGAAATATGTAAAGGGAAAGAAGTGTGCATAAGAAATATGTAAAGGGAAAGAAGTGTGCATAAGAAAAATGTAAAGGGAAAGAAGTGTGCATAAGAATTATGTAAAGGGAAAGAAGTGTGCATAAGAAATATGTAAAGGGAAAGAAGTGTGCATAAGAAATATGTAAAGGGAAAGAAGTTTGCATAAGAAATATGTAAAGGGAAAGAAGTGTGCATAAGAAATATGTAAAGGGAAAGAAATGTGCATAAGAAATATGTAAAGGGAAAGAAGTGTGCATAAGAAATATGTAAAGGGAAAGAAGTGTGCATAAGAAATATGTAAAGGGAAAGAAGTGTGCATAAGAAATATGTAAAGGGAAAGAAGTGCGCATAAGAAATATGTAAAGGGAAAGAAGTGCGCATAAGAAATATGTAAAGGGAAAGAAGTGCGCATAAGAAATATGTAAAGGGAAAGAAGTGTGCATAAGAAATATGTAAAGGGAAAGAAGTGTGCATAAGAAATATGTAAAGGGAAAGAAGTGTGCATAAGAAATGTGTAAAGGGAAAGAAGTGTGCATAAGAAATATGTAAAGGGAAAGAAGTGTGCATAAGAAATATGTAAAGGGAAAGAAGTGTGCATAAGAAATATGTAAAGGGAAAGAAGTGTGCATAAGAAATATGTAAAGGGAAAGAAGTGTGCATAAGAAATATGTAAAGGGAAAGAAGTGTGCATAAGAAATATGTAAAGGGAAAGAAGTGTGCATAAGAAATATGTAAAGGGAAAGAAGTGTGCATAAGAAATATGTAAAGGGAAAGAAGTGCGCATAAGAAATATGTAAAGGGAAAGAAGTGCGCATAAGAAATATGTAAAGGGAAAGAAGTGCGCATAAGAAATATGTAAAGGGAAAGAAGTGCGCATAAGAAATATGTAAAGGGAAGAAGTGCGCATAAGAAATATGTAAAGGGAAAGAAGTGCGCATAAGAAATATGTAAAGGGAACGAAGTGCGCATAAGAAATATGTAAAGGGAAAGAAGTGCGCATAAGAAATATGTAAAGGGAAAGAAGTGCGCATAAGACATATGTAAAGGGAAAGAAGTGTGCATAAGAAATATGTAAAGGGAAAGAAGTGTGCATAAGAAATATGTAAAGGGAAAGAAGTGTGCATAAGAAATATGTAAAGGGAAAGAAGTGTGCATAAGAAATATGTAAAGGGAAAGAAGTGTGCATAAGAAATATGTAAAGGGAAAGAAGTGTGCATAAGAAATATGTAAAGGGAAAGAAGTGTGCATAAGAAATATGTAAAGGGAATGAAGTGCGCATAAGAAATATGTAAAGGGAAAGAAGTGCGCATAAGAAATATGTAAAGGGAAAGAAGTGCGCATAAGAAATATGTAAAGGGAAAGAAGTGCGCATAAGAAATATGTAAAGGGAAAGAAGTGCGCATAAGAAATATGTAAAGGGAAAGAAGTGCGCATAAGAAATATGTAAAGGGAAAGAAGTGTGCATAAGAAATATGTAAAGGGAAAGAAGTGTGCATAAGAAATATGTAAAGGGAAAGAAGTGTGCATAAGAAATATGTAAAGGGAAAGAAGTGTGCATAAGAAATATGTAAAGGGAAAGAAGTGTGCATAAGAAATATGTAAAGGGAAAGAAGTGTGCATAAGAAATATGTAAAGGGAAAGAAGTGTGCATAAGAAATATGTAAAGGGAAAGAAGTGTGCATAAGAAATATGTAAAGGGAAAGAAGTGTGCATAAGAAATATGTAAAGGGAAAGAAATGTGCATAAGAAATATGTAAAGGGAAAGAAGTGTGCATAAGAAATATGTAAAGGGAAAGAAGTGTGCATAAGAAATATGTAAAGGGAAAGAAGTGTGCATAAGAAATATGTAAAGGGAAAGAAGTGTGCATAAGAAATATGTAAAGGGACAGAAGTGTGCATAAGAAATATGTAAAGGGAAAGAAGTGTGCATAAGAAATATGTAAAGGGAAAGAAGTGTGCATAAGAAATATGTAAAGGGAAAGAAGTGTGCATAAGAAATATGTAAAGGGAAAGAAGTGTGCATAAGAAATATGTAAAGGGAAAGAAGTGTGCATAAGAAATATGTAAAGGGAAAGAAGTGTGCATAAGAAATATGTAAAGGGAAAGAAGTGTGCATAAGAAATATGTAAAGGGAAAGAAGTGTGCATAAGAAATATGTAAAGGGAAAGAAGTGTGCATAAGAAATATGTAAAGGGAAAGAAGTGTGCATAAGAAATATGTAAAGGGAAAGAAGTGTGCATAAGAAATATGTAAAGGGAAAGAAGTGTGCATAAGAAATATGTAAAGGGAAAGAAGTGTGCATAAGAAATATGTAAAGGGAAAGAAGTGTGCATACGAAATATGTAAAGGGAAAGAAGTGTGCATAAGAAATATGTAAAGGGAAAGAAGTGTGCATAAGAAATATGTAAAGGGAAAGAAGTGTGCATAAGAAATATGTAAAGGGAAAGAAGTGTGCATAAGAAATATGTAAAGGGAAAGAAGTGTGCATAAGAAATAAACACATGATGTCGGGACAAGCCCTCGAGTTAAATATGTAAAGGGAAAGAAGTGTGCATAAGAAATAATAAAGGAAAAGAAGTGTGCATAAGAAATATGTAAAGGGAAAGAAGTGTGCATAAGAAATATGTAAAGGGAAAGAAGTGTGCATAAGAAATATGTAAAGGGAAAGAAGTGTGCATAAGAAATAAACACATGATGTCGGGACAAGCCCTCGAGTTAAATATGTAAAGGGAAAGAAGTGTGCATAAGAAATATGTAAAGGGAAAGAAGTGTGCATAAGAAATATGTAAAGGGAAAGAAGTGTGCATAAGAAATATGTAAAGGGAAAGAAGTGTGCATAAGAAATATGTAAAGGGAAAGAAGTGTGCATAAGAAATATGTAAAGGGAAAGAAGTGTGCATAAGAAATATGTAAAGGGAAAGAAATGTGCATAAGAAATATGTAAAGGGAAAGAAGTGTGCATAAGAAATATGTAAAGGGAAAGAAGTGTGCATAAGAAATATGTAAAGGGAAAGAAGTGTGCATAAGAAATATGTAAAGGGAAAGAAGTGTGCATAAGAAATATGTAAAGGGAAAGAAGTGTGCATAAGAAATATGTAAAGGGAAAGAAGTGTGCATAAGAAATATGTAAAGGGAAAGATGTGTGCATAAGAAATATGTAAAGGGAAAGAAGTGTGCATAAGAAATATGTAAAGGGAAAGAAGTGTGCATAAGAAATATGTAAAGGGAAAGAAGTGTGCATAAGAAATAAACACATGATGTCGGGACAAGCCCTCGAGTTAAATATGTAAAGGGAAAGAAGTGTGCATAAGAAATATGTAAAGGGAAAGAAGTGTGCATAAGAAATATGTAAAGGGAAAGAAGTGTGCATAAGAAATATGTAAAGGGAAAGAAGTGTGCATAAGAAATATGTAAAGGGAAAGAAGTGTGCATAAGAAATATGTAAAGGGAAAGAAGTGTGCATAAGAAATATGTAAAGGGAAAGAAATGTGCATAAGAAATATGTAAAGGGAAAGAAGTGTGCATAAGAAATATGTAAAGGGAAAGAAGTGTGCATAAGAAATATGTAAAGGGAAAGAAGTGTGCATAAGAAATATGTAAAGGGAAAGAAGTGTGCATAAGAAATATGTAAAGGGAAAGAAGTGTGCATAAGAAATATGTAAAGGGAAAGAAGTGTGCATAAGAAATATGTAAAGGGAAAGAAGTGTGCATAAGAAATATGTAAAGGGAAAGAAGTGTGCATAAGAAATATGTAAAGGGAAAGAAGTGTGCATAAGAAATATGTAAAGGGACAGAAGTGTGCATAAGAAATATGTAAAGGGAAAGAAGTGTGCATAAGAAATATGTAAAGGGAAAGAAGTGTGCATAAGAAATATGTAAAGGGAAAGAAGTGTGCATAAGAAATATGTAAAGGGAAAGAAGTGTGCATAAGAAATATGTAAAGGGAAAGAAGTGTGCATAAGAAATATGTAAAGGGAAAGAAGTGTGCATAAGAAATATGTAAAGGGAAAGAAGTGTGCATAAGAAATATGTAAAGGGAAAGAAGTGTGCATAAGAAATATGTAAAGGGAAAGAAGTGTGCATAAGAAATATGTAAAGGGAAAGAAGTGTGCATAAGAAATATGTAAAGGGAAAGAAGTGTGCATAAGAAATATGTAAAGGGAAAGAAGTGTGCATAAGAAATATGTAAAGGGAAAGAAGTGTGCATAAGAAATATGTAAAGGGAAAGAAGTGTGCATACGAAATATGTAAAGGGAAAGAAGTGTGCATAAGAAATATGTAAAGGGAAAGAAGTGTGCATAAGAAATATGTAAAGGGAAAGAAGTGTGCATAAGAAATATGTAAAGGGAAAGAAGTGTGCATAAGAAATATGTAAAGGGAAAGAAGTGTGCATAAGAAATAAACACATGATGTCGGGACAAGCCCTCGAGTTAAATATGTAAAGGGAAAGAAGTGTGCATAAGAAATAATAAAGGAAAAGAAGTGTGCATAAGAAATATGTAAAGGGAAAGAAGTGTGCATAAGAAATATGTAAAGGGAAAGAAGTGTGCATAAGAAATATGTAAAGGGAAAGAAGTGTGCATAAGAAATAAACACATGATGTCGGGACAAGCCCTCGAGTTAAATATGTAAAGGGAAAGAAGTGTGCATAAGAAATATGTAAAGGGAAAGAAGTGTGCATAAGAAATATGTAAAGGGAAAGAAGTGTGCATAAGAAATATGTAAAGGGAAAGAAGTGTGCATAAGAAATATGTAAAGGGAAAGAAGTGTGCATAAGAAATATGTAAAGGGAAAGAAGTGTGCATAAGAAATATGTAAAGGGAAAGAAGTGTGCATAAGAAATATGTAAAGGGAAAGAAGTGTGCATAAGAAATATGTAAAGGGAAAGAAGTGTGCATAAGAAATATGTAAAGGGAAAGAAGTGTGCATAAGAAATATGTAAAGGGAAAGAAGTGTGCATAAGAAATATGTAAAGGGAAAGAAGTGTGCATAAGAAATATGTAAAGGGAAAGAAGTGTGCATAAGAAATATGTAAAGGGAAAGAAGTGTGCATAAGAAATATGTAAAGGGAAAGAAGTGTGCATAAGAAATATGTAAAGGGAAAGAAGTGTGCATACGAAATATGTAAAGGGAAAGAAGTGTGCATAAGAAATATGTAAAGGGAAAGAAGTGTGCATAAGAAATATGTAAAGGGAAAGAAGTGTGCATAAGAAATATGTAAAGGGAAAGAAGTGTGCATAAGAAATATGTAAAGGGAAAGAAGTGTGCATAAGAAATAAACACATGATGTCGGGACAAGCCCTCGAGTTAAATATGTAAAGGGAAAGAAGTGTGCATAAGAAATAATAAAGGAAAAGAAGTGTGCATAAGAAATATGTAAAGGGAAAGAAGTGTGCATAAGAAATATGTAAAGGGAAAGAAGTGTGCATAAGAAATATGTAAAGGGAAAGAAGTGTGCATAAGAAATAAACACATGATGTCGGGACAAGCCCTCGAGTTAAATATGTAAAGGGAAAGAAGTGTGCATAAGAAATATGTAAAGGGAAAGAAGTGTGCATAAGAAATATGTAAAGGGAAAGAAGTGTGCATAAGAAATATGTAAAGGGAAAGAAGTGTGCATAAGAAATATGTAAAGGGAAAGAAGTGTGCATAAGAAATATGTAAAGGGAAAGAAGTGTGCATAAGAAATATGTAAAGGGAAAGAAATGTGCATAAGAAATATGTAAAGGGAAAGAAGTGTGCATAAGAAATATGTAAAGGGAAAGAAGTGTGCATAAGAAATATGTAAAGGGAAAGAAGTGTGCATAAGAAATATGTAAAGGGAAAGAAGTGTGCATAAGAAATATGTAAAGGGAAAGAAGTGTGCATAAGAAATATGTAAAGGGAAAGAAGTGTGCATAAGAAATATGTAAAGGGAAAGATGTGTGCATAAGAAATATGTAAAGGGAAAGAAGTGTGCATAAGAAATATGTAAAGGGAAAGAAGTGTGCATAAGAAATATGTAAAGGGAAAGAAGTGTGCATAAGAAATAAACACATGATGTCGGGACAAGCCCTCGAGTTAAATATGTAAAGGGAAAGAAGTGTGCATAAGAAATATGTAAAGGGAAAGAAGTGTGCATAAGAAATATGTAAAGGGAAAGAAGTGTGCATAAGAAATATGTAAAGGGAAAGAAGTGTGCATAAGAAATATGTAAAGGGAAAGAAGTGTGCATAAGAAATATGTAAAGGGAAAGAAGTGTGCATAAGAAATATGTAAAGGGAAAGAAATGTGCATAAGAAATATGTAAAGGGAAAGAAGTGTGCATAAGAAATATGTAAAGGGAAAGAAGTGTGCATAAGAAATATGTAAAGGGAAAGAAGTGTGCATAAGAAATATGTAAAGGGAAAGAAGTGTGCATAAGAAATATGTAAAGGGAAAGAAGTGTGCATAAGAAATATGTAAAGGGAAAGAAGTGTGCATAAGAAATATGTAAAGGGAAAGAAGTGTGCATAAGAAATATGTAAAGGGAAAGAAGTGTGCATAAGAAATATGTAAAGGGAAAGAAGTGTGCATAAGAAATATGTAAAGGGACAGAAGTGTGCATAAGAAATATGTAAAGGGAAAGAAGTGTGCATAAGAAATATGTAAAGGGAAAGAAGTGTGCATAAGAAATATGTAAAGGGAAAGAAGTGTGCATAAGAAATATGTAAAGGGAAAGAAGTGTGCATAAGAAATATGTAAAGGGAAAGAAGTGTGCATAAGAAATATGTAAAGGGAAAGAAGTGTGCATAAGAAATATGTAAAGGGAAAGAAGTGTGCATAAGAAATATGTAAAGGGAAAGAAGTGTGCATAAGAAATATGTAAAGGGAAAGAAGTGTGCATAAGAAATATGTAAAGGGAAAGAAGTGTGCATAAGAAATATGTAAAGGGAAAGAAGTGTGCATAAGAAATATGTAAAGGGAAAGAAGTGTGCATAAGAAATATGTAAAGGGAAAGAAGTGTGCATAAGAAATATGTAAAGGGAAAGAAGTGTGCATACGAAATATGTAAAGGGAAAGAAGTGTGCATAAGAAATATGTAAAGGGAAAGAAGTGTGCATAAGAAATATGTAAAGGGAAAGAAGTGTGCATAAGAAATATGTAAAGGGAAAGAAGTGTGCATAAGAAATATGTAAAGGGAAAGAAGTGTGCATAAGAAATAAACACATGATGTCGGGACAAGCCCTCGAGTTAAATATGTAAAGGGAAAGAAGTGTGCATAAGAAATAATAAAGGAAAAGAAGTGTGCATAAGAAATATGTAAAGGGAAAGAAGTGTGCATAAGAAATATGTAAAGGGAAAGAAGTGTGCATAAGAAATATGTAAAGGGAAAGAAGTGTGCATAAGAAATAAACACATGATGTCGGGACAAGCCCTCGAGTTAAATATGTAAAGGGAAAGAAGTGTGCATAAGAAATATGTAAAGGGAAAGAAGTGTGCATAAGAAATATGTAAAGGGAAAGAAGTGTGCATAAGAAATATGTAAAGGGAAAGAAGTGTGCATAAGAAATATGTAAAGGGAAAGAAGTGTGCATAAGAAATATGTAAAGGGAAAGAAGTGTGCATAAGAAATATGTAAAGGGAAAGAAATGTGCATAAGAAATATGTAAAGGGAAAGAAGTGTGCATAAGAAATATGTAAAGGGAAAGAAGTGTGCATAAGAAATATGTAAAGGGAAAGAAGTGTGCATAAGAAATATGTAAAGGGAAAGAAGTGTGCATAAGAAATATGTAAAGGGAAAGAAGTGTGCATAAGAAATATGTAAAGGGAAAGAAGTGTGCATAAGAAATATGTAAAGGGAAAGATGTGTGCATAAGAAATATGTAAAGGGAAAGAAGTGTGCATAAGAAATATGTAAAGGGAAAGAAGTGTGCATAAGAAATATGTAAAGGGAAAGAAGTGTGCATAAGAAATAAACACATGATGTCGGGACAAGCCCTCGAGTTAAATATGTAAAGGGAAAGAAGTGTGCATAAGAAATATGTAAAGGGAAAGAAGTGTGCATAAGAAATATGTAAAGGGAAAGAAGTGTGCATAAGAAATATGTAAAGGGAAAGAAGTGTGCATAAGAAATATGTAAAGGGAAAGAAGTGTGCATAAGAAATATGTAAAGGGAAAGAAGTGTGCATAAGAAATATGTAAAGGGAAAGAAATGTGCATAAGAAATATGTAAAGGGAAAGAAGTGTGCATAAGAAATATGTAAAGGGAAAGAAGTGTGCATAAGAAATATGTAAAGGGAAAGAAGTGTGCATAAGAAATATGTAAAGGGAAAGAAGTGTGCATAAGAAATATGTAAAGGGAAAGAAGTGTGCATAAGAAATATGTAAAGGAAAGAAGTGTGCATAAGAAATATGTAAAGGGAAAGAAGTGTGCATAAGAAATATGTAAAGGGAACGAAGTGTGCATAAGAAATATGTAAAGGGAAAGAAGTGTGCATAAGAAATATGTAAAGGGAAAGAAGTGTGCATAAGAAATATGTAAAGGGAAAGAAGTGTGCATAAGAAATAAACACATGATGTCGGGACAAGCCCTCGAGTTAAATATGTAAAGGGAAAGAAGTGTGCATAAGAAATAATAAAGGGAAAGAAGTGTGCATAAGAAATATGTAAAGGGAAAGAAGTGTGCATAAGAAATATGTAAAGGGAAAGAAGTGTGCATAATAAATATGTAAAGGGAAAGAAGTGTGCATAATAAATATGTAAAGGGAAAGAAGTGTGCATAATAAATATGTAAAGGGAAAGAAGTGTGCATAAGAAATATGTAAAGGGAAAGAAGTGTGCATAAGAAATATGTAAAGGGAAAGAAGTGTGCATAAGAAATATGTAAAGGGAAAGAAGTGTGCATAAGAAATATGTAAAGGGAAAGAAGTGTGCATAAGAAATATGTAAAGGGAAAGAAGTGTGCATAAGAAATATGTAAAGGGAAAGAAGTGTGCATAAGAAATATGTAAAGGGAAAGAAGTGTGCATAAGAAATATGTAAAGGGAAAGAAGTGTGCATAAGAAATATGTAAAGGGAAAGAAGTGTGCATAAGAAATATGTAAAGGGAAAGAAGTGTGCATAAGAAATATGTAAAGGGAAAGAAGTGTGCATAAGAAATATGTAAAGGGAAAGAAGTGTGCATAAGAAATATGTAAAGGGAAAGAAGTGTGCATAAGAAATATGTAAAGGGAAAGAAGTGTGCATAAGAAATATGTAAAGGGAAAGAAGTGTGCATAAGAAATATGTAAAGGGAAAGAAGTGTGCATAAGAAATATGTAAAGGGAAAGAAGTGTGCATAAGAAATATGTAAAGGGAAAGAAGTGTGCATAAGAAATATGTAAAGGGAAAGAAGTGTGCATAAGAAATATGTAAAGGGAAAGAAGTGTGCATAAGAAATATGTAAAGGGAAAGAAGTGTGCATAAGAAATATGTAAAGGGAAAGAAGTGTGCATAAGAAATATGTAAAGGGAAAGAAGTGTGCATAAGAAATATGTAAAGGGAAAGAAGTGTGCATAAGAAATATGTAAAGGGAAAGAAGTGTGCATAAGAAATATGTAAAGGGAAAGAAGTGTGCATAAGAAATATGTAAAGGGAAAGAAGTGTGCATAAGAAATATGTAAAGGGAAAGAAGTGTGCATAAGAAATATGTAAAGGGAAAGAAGTGTGCATAAGAAATATGTAAAGGGAAAGAAGTGTGCATAAGAAATATGTAAAGGGAAAGAAGTGTGCATAAGAAATATGTAAAGGGAAAGAAGTGTGCATAAGAAATATGTAAAGGGAAAGAAGTGTGCATAAGAAATATGTAAAGGGAAAGAAGTGTGCATAAGAAATATGTAAAGGGAAAGAAGTGTGCATAAGAAATATGTAAAGGGAAAGAAGTGTGCATAAGAAATATGTAAAGGGAAAGAAGTGTGCATAAGAAATATGTAAAGGGAAAGAAGTGTGCATAAGAAATATGTAAAGGGAAAGAAGTGTGCATAAGAAATATGTAAAGGGAAAGAAGTGTGCATAAGAAATATGTAAAGGGAAAGAAGTGTGCATAAGAAATATGTAAAGGGAAAGAAGTGTGCATAAGAAATATGTAAAGGGAAAGAAGTGTGCATAAGAAATATGTAAAGGGAAAGAAGTGTGCATAAGAAATATGTAAAGGGAAAGAAGTGTGCATAAGAAATATGTAAAGGGAAAGAAGTGTGCATAAGAAATATGTAAAGGGAAAGAAGTGTGCATAAGAAATATGTAAAGGGAAAGAAGTGTGCATAAGAAATATGTAAAGGGAAAGAAGTGTGCATAAGAAATATGTAAAGGGAAAGAAGTGTGCATAAGAAATATGTAAAGGGAAAGAAGTGTGCATAAGAAATATGTAAAGGGAAAGAAGTGTGCATAAGAAATATGTAAAGGGAAAGAAGTGTGCATAAGAAATATGTAAAGGGAAAGAAGTGTGCATAAGAAATATGTAAAGGGAAAGAAGTGTGCATAAGAAATATGTAAAGGGAAAGAAGTGTGCATAAGAAATATGTAAAGGGAAAGAAGTGTGCATAAGAAATATGTAAAGGGAAAGAAGTGTGCATAAGAAATATGTAAAGGGAAAGAAGTGTGCATAAGAAATATGTAAAGGGAAAGAAGTGTGCATAAGAAATATGTAAAGGGAAAGAAGTGTGCATAAGAAATATGTAAAGGGAAAGAAGTGTGCATAAGAAATATGTAAAGGGAAAGAAGTGTGCATAAGAAATATGTAAAGGGAAAGAAGTGTGCATAAGAAATATGTAAAGGGAAAGAAGTGTGCATAAGAAATATGTAAAGGGAAAGAAGTGTGCATAAGAAATATGTAAAGGGAAAGAAGTGTGCATAAGAAATATGTAAAGGGAAAGAAGTGTGCATAAGAAATATGTAAAGGGAAAGAAGTGTGCATAAGAAATATGTAAAGGGAAAGAAGTGTGCATAAGAAATATGTAAAGGGAAAGAAGTGTGCATAAGAAATATGTAAAGGGAAAGAAGTGTGCATAAGAAATATGTAAAGGGAAAGAAGTGTGCATAAGAAATATGTAAAGGGAAAGAAGTGTGCATAAGAAATATGTAAAGGGAAAGAAGTGTGCATAAGAAATATGTAAAGGGAAAGAAGTGTGCATAAGAAATATGTAAAGGGAAAGAAGTGTGCATAAGAAATATGTAAAGGGAAAGAAGTGTGCATAAGAAATATGTAAAGGGAAAGAAGTGTGCATAAGAAATATGTAAAGGGAAAGAAGTGTGCATAAGAAATATGTAAAGGGAAAGAAGTGTGCATAAGAAATATGTAAAGGGAAAGAAGTGTGCATAAGAAATATGTAAAGGGAAAGAAGTGTGCATAAGAAATATGTAAAGGGAAAGAAGTGTGCATAAGAAATATGTAAAGGGAAAGAAGTGTGCATAAGAAATATGTAAAGGGAAAGAAGTGTGCATAAGAAATATGTAAAGGGAAAGAAGTGTGCATAAGAAATATGTAAAGGGAAAGAAGTGTGCATAAGAAATATGTAAAGGGAAAGAAGTGTGCATAAGAAATATGTAAAGGGAAAGAAGTGTGCATAAGAAATATGTAAAGGGAAAGAAGTGTGCATAAGAAATATGTAAAGGGAAAGAAGTGTGCATAAGAAATATGTAAAGGGAAGAAGTAAGGAAGAAGTGTGCATAAGAAATATGTAAAGGGAAAGAAGTGTGCATAAGAAATATGTAAAGGGAAAGAAGTGTGCATAAGAAATATGTAAAGGGAAAGAAGTGTGCATAAGAAATATGTAAAGGGAAAGAAGTGTGCATAAGAAATATGTAAAGGGAAAGAAGTGTGCATAAGAAATATGTAAAGGGAAAGAAGTGTGCATAAGAAATATGTAAAGGGAAAGAAGTGTGCATAAGAAATATGTAAAGGGAAAGAAGTGTGCATAAGAAATATGTAAAGGGAAAGAAGTGTGCATAAGAAATATGTAAAGGGAAAGAAGTGTGCATAAGAAATATGTAAAGGGAAAGAAGTGTGCATAAGAAATATGTAAAGGGAAAGAAGTGTGCATAAGAAATATGTAAAGGGAAAGAAGTGTGCATAAGAAATATGTAAAGGGAAAGAAGTGTGCATAAAATATGTAAAGGGAAAGAAGTGTGCATAAGAAATATGTAAAGGGAAAGAAGTGTGCATAAGAAATATGTAAAGGGAAAGAAGTGTGCATAAGAAATATGTAAAGGGAAAGAAGTGTGCATAAGAAATATGTAAAGGGAAAGAAGTGTGCATAAGAAATATGTAAAGGGAAAGAAGTGTGCATAAGAAATATGTAAAGGGAAAGAAGTGTGCATAAGAAATATGTAAAGGGAAAGAAGTGTGCATAAGAAATATGTAAAGGGAAAGAAGTGTGCATAAGAAATATGTAAAGGGAAAGAAGTGTGCATAAGAAATATGTAAAGGGAAAGAAGTGTGCATAAGAAATATGTAAAGGGAAAGAAGTGTGCATAAGAAATATGTAAAGGGAAAGAAGTGTGCATAAGAAATATGTAAAGGGAAAGAAGTGTGCATAAGAAATATGTAAAGGGAAAGAAGTGTGCATAAGAAATATGTAAAGGGAAAGAAGTGTGCATAAGAAATATGTAAAGGGAAAGAAGTGTGCATAAGAAATATGTAAAGGGAAAGAAGTGTGCATAAGAAATATGTAAAGGGAAAGAAGTGTGCATAAGAAATATGTAAAGGGAAAGAAGTGTGCATAAGAAATATGTAAAGGGAAAGAAGTGTGCATAAGAAATATGTAAAGGGAAAGAAGTGTGCATAAGAAATATGTAAAGGGAAAGAAGTGTGCATAAGAAATATGTAAAGGGAAAGAAGTGTGCATAAGAAATATGTAAAGGGAAAGAAGTGTGCATAAGAAATATGTAAAGGGAAAGAAGTGTGCATAAGAAATATGTAAAGGGAAAGAAGTGTGCATAAGAAATATGTAAAGGGAAAGAAGTGTGCATAAGAAATATGTAAAGGGAAAGAAGTGTGCATAAGAAATATGTAAAGGGAAAGAAGTGTGCATAAGAAATATGTAAAGGGAAAGAAGTGTGCATAAGAAATATGTAAAGGGAAAGAAGTGTGCATAAGAAATATGTAAAGGGAAAGAAGTGTGCATAAGAAATATGTAAAGGGAAAGAAGTGTGCATAAGAAATATGTAAAGGGAAAGAAGTGTGCATAAGAAATATGTAAAGGGAAAGAAGTGTGCATAAGAAATATGTAAAGGGAAAGAAGTGTGCATAAGAAATATGTAAAGGGAAAGAAGTGTGCATAAGAAATATGTAAAGGGAAAGAAGTGTGCATAAGAAATATGTAAAGGGAAAGAAGTGTGCATAAGAAATATGTAAAGGGAAAGAAGTGTGCATAAGAAATATGTAAAGGGAAAGAAGTGTGCATAAGAAATATGTAAAGGGAAAGAAGTGTGCATAAGAAATATGTAAAGGGAAAGAAGTGTGCATAAGAAATATGTAAAGGGAAAGAAGTGTGCATAAGAAATATGTAAAGGGAAAGAAGTGTGCATAAGAAATATGTAAAGGGAAAGAAGTGTGCATAAGAAATATGTAAAGGGAAAGAAGTGTGCATAAGAAATATGTAAAGGGAAAGAAGTGTGCATAAGAAATATGTAAAGGGAAAGAAGTGTGCATAAGAAATATGTAAAGGGAAAGAAGTGTGCATAAGAAATATGTAAAGGGAAAGAAGTGTGCATAAGAAATATGTAAAGGGAAAGAAGTGTGCATAAGAAATATGTAAAGGGAAAGAAGTGTGCATAAGAAATATGTAAAGGGAAAGAAGTGTGCATAAGAAATATGTAAAGGGAAAGAAGTGTGCATAAGAAATATGTAAAGGGAAAGAAGTGTGCATAAGAAATATGTAAAGGGAAAGAAGTGTGCATAAGAAATATGTAAAGGGAAAGAAGTGTGCATAAGAAATATGTAAAGGGAAAGAAGTGTGCATAAGAAATATGTAAAGGGAAAGAAGTGTGCATAAGAAATATGTAAAGGGAAAGAAGTGTGCATAAGAAATATGTAAAGGGAAAGAAGTGTGCATAAGAAATATGTAAAGGGAAAGAAGTGTGCATAAGAAATATGTAAAGGGAAAGAAGTGTGCATAAGAAATATGTAAAGGGAAAGAAGTGTGCATAAGAAATATGTAAAGGGAAAGAAGTGTGCATAAGAAATATGTAAAGGGAAAGAAGTGTGCATAAGAAATATGTAAAGGGAAAGAAGTGTGCATAAGAAATATGTAAAGGGAAAGAAGTGTGCATAAGAAATATGTAAAGGGAAAGAAGTGTGCATAAGAAATATGTAAAGGGAAAGAAGTGTGCATAAGAAATATGTAAAGGGAAAGAAGTGTGCATAAGAAATATGTAAAGGGAAAGAAGTGTGCATAAGAAATATGTAAAGGGAAAGAAGTGTGCATAAGAAATATGTAAAGGGAAAGAAGTGTGCATAAGAAATATGTAAAGGGAAAGAAGTGTGCATAAGAAATATGTAAAGGGAAAGAAGTGTGCATAAGAAATATGTAAAGGGAAAGAAGTGTGCATAAGAAATATGTAAAGGGAAAGAAGTGTGCATAAGAAATATGTAAAGGGAAAGAAGTGTGCATAAGAAATATGTAAAGGGAAAGAAGTGTGCATAAGAAATATGTAAAGGGAAAGAAGTGTGCATAAGAAATATGTAAAGGGAAAGAAGTGTGCATAAGAAATATGTAAAGGGAAAGAAGTGTGCATAAGAAATATGTAAAGGGAAAGAAGTGTGCATAAGAAATATGTAAAGGGAAAGAAGTGTGCATAAGAAATATGTAAAGGGAAAGAAGTGTGCATAAGAAATATGTAAAGGGAAAGAAGTGTGCATAAGAAATATGTAAAGGGAAAGAAGTGTGCATAAGAAATATGTAAAGGGAAAGAAGTGTGCATAAGAAATATGTAAAGGGAAAGAAGTGTGCATAAGAAATATGTAAAGGGAAAGAAGTGTGCATAAGAAATATGTAAAGGGAAAGAAGTGTGCATAAGAAATATGTAAAGGGAAAGAAGTGTGCATAAGAAATATGTAAAGGGAAAGAAGTGTGCATAAGAAATATGTAAAGGGAAAGAAGTGTGCATAAGAAATATGTAAAGGGAAAGAAGTGTGCATAAGAAATATGTAAAGGGAAAGAAGTGTGCATAAGAAATATGTAAAGGGAAAGAAGTGTGCATAAGAAATATGTAAAGGGAAAGAAGTGTGCATAAGAAATATGTAAAGGGAAAGAAGTGTGCATAAGAAATATGTAAAGGGAAAGAAGTGTGCATAAGAAATATGTAAAGGGAAAGAAGTGTGCATAAGAAATATGTAAAGGGAAAGAAGTGTGCATAAGAAATATGTAAAGGGAAAGAAGTGTGCATAAGAAATATGTAAAGGGAAAGAAGTGTGCATAAGAAATATGTAAAGGGAAAGAAGTGTGCATAAGAAATATGTAAAGGGAAAGAAGTGTGCATAAGAAATATGTAAAGGGAAAGAAGTGTGCATAAGAAATATGTAAAGGGAAAGAAGTGTGCATAAGAAATATGTAAAGGGAAAGAAGTGTGCATAAGAAATATGTAAAGGGAAAGAAGTGTGCATAAGAAATATGTAAAGGGAAAGAAGTGTGCATAAGAAATATGTAAAGGGAAAGAAGTGTGCATAAGAAATATGTAAAGGGAAAGAAGTGTGCATAAGAAATATGTAAAGGGAAAGAAGTGTGCATAAGAAATATGTAAAGGGAAAGAAGTGTGCATAAGAAATATGTAAAGGGAAAGAAGTGTGCATAAGAAATATGTAAAGGGAAAGAAGTGTGCATAAGAAATATGTAAAGGGAAAGAAGTGTGCATAAGAAATATGTAAAGGGAAAGAAGTGTGCATAAGAAATATGTAAAGGGAAAGAAGTGTGCATAAGAAATATGTAAAGGGAAAGAAGTGTGCATAAGAAATATGTAAAGGGAAAGAAGTGTGCATAAGAAATATGTAAAGGGAAAGAAGTGTGCATAAGAAATATGTAAAGGGAAAGAAGTGTGCATAAGAAATATGTAAAGGGAAAGAAGTGTGCATAAGAAATATGTAAAGGGAAAGAAGTGTGCATAAGAAATATGTAAAGGGAAAGAAGTGTGCATAAGAAATATGTAAAGGGAAAGAAGTGTGCATAAGAAATATGTAAAGGGAAAGAAGTGTGCATAAGAAATATGTAAAGGGAAAGAAGTGTGCATAAGAAATATGTAAAGGGAAAGAAGTGTGCATAAGAAATATGTAAAGGGAAAGAAGTGTGCATAAGAAATATGTAAAGGGAAAGAAGTGTGCATAAGAAATATGTAAAGGGAAAGAAGTGTGCATAAGAAATATGTAAAGGGAAAGAAGTGTGCATAAGAAATATGTAAAGGGAAAGAAGTGTGCATAAGAAATATGTAAAGGGAAAGAAGTGTGCATAAGAAATATGTAAAGGGAAAGAAGTGTGCATAAGAAATATGTAAAGGGAAAGAAGTGTGCATAAGAAATATGTAAAGGGAAAGAAGTGTGCATAAGAAATATGTAAAGGGAAAGAAGTGTGCATAAGAAATATGTAAAGGGAAAGAAGTGTGCATAAGAAATATGTAAAGGGAAAGAAGTGTGCATAAGAAATATGTAAAGGGAAAGAAGTGTGCATAAGAAATATGTAAAGGGAAAGAAGTGTGCATAAGAAATATGTAAAGGGAAAGAAGTGTGCATAAGAAATATGTAAAGGGAAAGAAGTGTGCATAAGAAATATGTAAAGGGAAAGAAGTGTGCATAAGAAATATGTAAAGGGAAAGAAGTGTGCATAAGAAATATGTAAAGGGAAAGAAGTGTGCATAAGAAATATGTAAAGGGAAAGAAGTGTGCATAAGAAATATGTAAAGGGAAAGAAGTGTGCATAAGAAATATGTAAAGGGAAAGAAGTGTGCATAAGAAATATGTAAAGGGAAAGAAGTGTGCATAAGAAATATGTAAAGGGAAAGAAGTGTGCATAAGAAATATGTAAAGGGAAAGAAGTGTGCATAAGAAATATGTAAAGGGAAAGAAGTGTGCATAAGAAATATGTAAAGGGAAAGAAGTGTGCATAAGAAATATGTAAAGGGAAAGAAGTGTGCATAAGAAATATGTAAAGGGAAAGAAGTGTGCATAAGAAATATGTAAAGGGAAAGAAGTGTGCATAAGAAATATGTAAAGGGAAAGAAGTGTGCATAAGAAATATGTAAAGGGAAAGAAGTGTGCATAAGAAATATGTAAAGGGAAAGAAGTGTGCATAAGAAATATGTAAAGGGAAAGAAGTGTGCATAAGAAATATGTAAAGGGAAAGAAGTGTGCATAAGAAATATGTAAAGGGAAAGAAGTGTGCATAAGAAATATGTAAAGGGAAAGAAGTGTGCATAAGAAATATGTAAAGGGAAAGAAGTGTGCATAAGAAATATGTAAAGGGAAAGAAGTGTGCATAAGAAATATGTAAAGGGAAAGAAGTGTGCATAAGAAATATGTAAAGGGAAAGAAGTGTGCATAAGAAATATGTAAAGGGAAAGAAGTGTGCATAAGAAATATGTAAAGGGAAAGAAGTGTGCATAAGAAATATGTAAAGGGAAAGAAGTGTGCATAAGAAATATGTAAAGGGAAAGAAGTGTGCATAAGAAATATGTAAAGGGAAAGAAGTGTGCATAAGAAATATGTAAAGGGAAAGAAGTGTGCATAAGAAATATGTAAAGGGAAAGAAGTGTGCATAAGAAATATGTAAAGGGAAAGAAGTGTGCATAAGAAATATGTAAAGGGAAAGAAGTGTGCATAAGAAATATGTAAAGGGAAAGAAGTGTGCATAAGAAATATGTAAAGGGAAAGAAGTGTGCATAAGAAATATGTAAAGGGAAAGAAGTGTGCATAAGAAATATGTAAAGGGAAAGAAGTGTGCATAAGAAATATGTAAAGGGAAAGAAGTGTGCATAAGAAATATGTAAAGGGAAAGAAGTGTGCATAAGAAATATGTAAAGGGAAAGAAGTGTGCATAAGAAATATGTAAAGGGAAAGAAGTGTGCATAAGAAATATGTAAAGGGAAAGAAGTGTGCATAAGAAATATGTAAAGGGAAAGAAGTGTGCATAAGAAATATGTAAAGGGAAAGAAGTGTGCATAAGAAATATGTAAAGGGAAAGAAGTGTGCATAAGAAATATGTAAAGGGAAAGAAGTGTGCATAAGAAATATGTAAAGGGAAAGAAGTGTGCATAAGAAATATGTAAAGGGAAAGAAGTTTGCATAAGAAATATGTAAAGGGAAAGAAGTGTGCATAAGAAATATGTAAAGGGAAAGAAGTGTGCATAAGAAATATGTAAAGGGAAAGAAGTGTGCATAAGAAATATGTAAAGGGAAAGAAGTGTGCATAAGAAATATGTAAAGGGAAAGAAGTGTGCATAAGAAATATGTAAAGGGAAAGAAGTGTGCATAAGAAATATGTAAAGGGAAAGAAGTGTGCATAAGAAATATGTAAAGGGAAAGAAGTGTGCATAAGAAATAAACACATGATGTCGGGACAAGCCCTCGAGTTAAATATGTAAAGGGAAAGAAGTGTGCATAAGAAATATGTAAAGGGAAAGAAGTGTGCATAAGAAATATGTAAAGGGAAAGAAGTGTGCATAAGAAATATGTAAAGGGAAAGAAGTGTGCATAAGAAATATGTAAAGGGAAAGAAGTGTGCATAATAAATATGTAAAGGGAAAGAAGTGTGCATAATAAATATGTAAAGGGAAAGAAGTGTGCATAAGAAATATGTAAAGGGAAAGAAGTGTGCATAAGAAATATGTAAAGGGAAAGAAGTGTGCATAAGAAATATGTAAAGGGAAAGAAGTGTGCATAAGAAATATGTAAAGGGAAAGAAGTGTGCATAAGAAATATGTAAAGGGAAAGAAGTGTGCATAAGAAATATGTAAAGGGAAAGAAGTGTGCATAAGAAATATGTAAAGGGAAAGAAGTGTGCATAAGAAATATGTAAAGGGAAAGAAGTGTGCATAAGAAATATGTAAAGGGAAAGAAGTGTGCATAAGAAATATGTAAAGGGAAAGAAGTGTGCATAAGAAATATGTAAAGGGAAAGAAGTGTGCATAAGAAATATGTAAAGGGAAAGAAGTGTGCATAAGAAATATGTAAAGGGAAAGAAGTGTGCATAAGAAATATGTAAAGGGAAAGAAGTGTGCATAAGAAATATGTAAAGGGAAAGAAGTGTGCATAAGAAATATGTAAAGGAAAAGAAGTGTGCATACGAAATATGTAAAGGGAAAGAAGTTTGCATAAGAAATATGTAAAGGGAAAGAAGTGTGCATAAGAAATATGTAAAGGGAAAGAAGTGTGCATAAGAAATATGTAAAGGGAAAGAAGTGTGCATAAGAAATATGTAAAGGGAAAGAAGTGTGCATAAGAAATATGTAAAGGGAAAGAAGTGTGCATAAGAAATATGTAAAGGGAAAGAAGTGTGCATAAGAAATATGTAAAGGGAAAGAAGTGTGCATAAGAAATATGTAAAGGGAAAGAAGTGTGCATAAGAAATATGTAAAGGGAAAGAAGTGTGCATAAGAAATAAACACATGATGTCGGGACAAGCCCTCGAGTTAAATATGTAAAGGGAAAGAAGTGTGCATAAGAAATATGTAAAGGGAAAGAAGTGTGCATAAGAAATATGTAAAGGGAAAGAAGTGTGCATAAGAAATATGTAAAGGGAAAGAAGTGTGCATAAGAAATATGTAAAGGGAAAGAAGTGTGCATAAGAAATATGTAAAGGGAAAGAAGTGTGCATAAGAAATATGTAAAGGGAAAGAAGTGTGCATAAGAAATATGTAAAGGGAAAGAAGTGTGCATAAGAAATATGTAAAGGGAAAGAAGTGTGCATAAGAAATATGTAAAGGGAAAGAAGTGTGCATAACAAATATGTAAAGGGAAAGAAGTGTTCATAACAAATATGTAAAGGGAAAGAAGTGTGCATAACAAATATGTAAAGGGAAAGAAGTGTGCATAACAAATAAACACATGATGTGGGAACAAGCCCTCGAGTTAAATATGTAAAGGGAAAGAAGTGTGCATAAGAAATATGTAAAGGGAAAGAAGTGTGCATAAGAAATATGTAAAGGGAAAGAAGTGTGCATAAGAAATATGTAAAGGGAAAGAAGTGTGCATAAGAAATATGTAAAGGGAAAGAAGTGTGCATAAGAAATATGTAAAGGGAAAGAAGTGTGCATAAGAAATATGTAAAGGGAAAGAAGTGTGCATAAGAAATATGTAAAGGGAAAGAAGTGTGCATAAGAAATATGTAAAGGGAAATAAGTGTGCATAAGAAATATGTAAAGGGAAAGAAGTGTGCATAAGAAATATGTAAAGGGAAAGAAGTGTGCATAAGAAATATGTAAAGGGAAAGAAGTGTGCATAAGAAATATGTAAAGGGAAAGAAGTGTGCATAAGAAATATGTAAAGGGAAAGAAGTGTGCATAAGAAATATGTAAAGGGAAAGAAGTGTGCATAAGAAATATGTAAAGGGAAAGAAGTGTGCATAAGAAATATGTAAAGGGAAAGAAGTGTGCATAAGAAATATGTAAAGGGAAAGAAGTGTGCATAAGAAATATGTAAAGGGAAAGAAGTGTGCATAAGAAATATGTAAAGGGAAAGAAGTGGGCATAAGAAATATGTAAAGGGAAAGAAGTGTGCATAAGAAATATGTAAAGGGAAAGAAGTGTGCATAAGAAATATGTAAAGGGAAAGAAGTGTGCATAAGAAATATGTAAAGGGAAAGAAGTGTGCATAAGAAATATGTAAAGGGAAAGAAGTGTGCATAAGAAATATGTAAAGGGAAAGAAGTGTGCATAAGAAATATGTAAAGGGAAAGAAGTGTGCATAAGAAATATGTAAAGGGAAAGAAGTGTGCATAAGAAATATGTAAAGGGAAAGAAGTGTGCATAAGAAATATGTAAAGGGAAAGAAGTGTGCATAAGAAATATGTAAAGGGAAAGAAGTGTGCATAAGAAATATGTAAAGGGAAAGAAGTGTGCATAAGAAATATGTAAAGGGAAAGAAGTGTGCATAAGAAATATGTAAAGGGAAAGAAGTGTGCATAAGAAATATGTAAAGGGAAAGAAGTGTGCATAAGAAATATGTAAAGGGAAAGAAGTGTGCATAAGAAATATGTAAAGGGAAAGAAGTGTGCATAAGAAATATGTAAAGGGAAAGAAGTGTGCATAAGAAATATGTAAAGGGAAAGAAGTGTGCATAAGAAATATGTAAAGGGAAAGAAGTGTGCATAAGAAATAAACACATGATGTCGGGACAAGCCCTCGAGTTAAATATGTAAAGGGAAAGAAGTGTGCATAAGAAATATGTAAAGGGAAAGAAGTGTGCATAAGAAATATGTAAAGGGAAAGAAGTGTGCATAAGAAATATGTAAAGGGAAAGAAGTGTGCATAATAAATATGTAAAGGGAAAGAAGTGTGCATAATAAATATGTAAAGGGAAAGAAGTGTGCATAAGAAATATGTAAAGGGAAAGAAGTGTGCATAAGAAATATGTAAAGGGAAAGAAGTGTGCATAAGAAATATGTAAAGGGAAAGAAGTGTGCATAAGAAATATGTAAAGGGAAAGAAGTGTGCATAAGAAATATGTAAAGGGAAAGAAGTGTGCATAAGAAATATGTAAAGGGAAAGAAGTGTGCATAAGAAATATGTAAAGGGAAAGAAGTGTGCATAAGAAATATGTAAAGGGAAAGAAGTGTGCATAAGAAATATGTAAAGGGAAAGAAGTGTGCATAAGAAATATGTAAAGGGAAAGAAGTGTGCATAAGAAATATGTAAAGGGAAAGAAGTGTGCATAAGAAATATGTAAAGGGAAAGAAGTGTGCATAAGAAATATGTAAAGGGAAAGAAGTGTGCATAAGAAATATGTAAAGGGAAAGAAGTGTGCATAAGAAATATGTAAAGGGAAAGAAGTGTGCATAAGAAATATGTAAAGGGAAAGAAGTGTGCATAAGAAATATGTAAAGGAAAAGAAGTGTGCATACGAAATATGTAAAGGGAAAGAAGTGTGCATAAGAAATATGTAAAGGGAAAGAAGTGTGCATAAGAAATATGTAAAGGGAAAGAAGTGTGCATAAGAAATATGTAAAGGGAAACAAGTGTGCATAAGAAATATGTAAAGGGAAAGAAGTGTGCATAAGAAATATGTAAAGGGACAGAAGTGTGCATAAGAAATATGTAAAGGGAAAGAAGTGTGCATAAGAAATATGTAAAGGGAAAGAAGTGTGCATAAGAAATATGTAAAGGGAAAGAAGTGTGCATAAGAAATAAACACATGATGTCAGGACAAGCCCTCGAGTTAAATATGTAAAGGGAAAGAAGTGTGCATAAGAAATATGTAAAGGGAAAGAAGTGTGCATAAGAAATATGTAAAGGGAAAGAAGTGTGCATAAGAAATATGTAAAGGGAAAGAAGTGTGCATAAGAAATATGTAAAGGGAAAGAAGTGTGCATAAGAAATATGTAAAGGGAAAGAAGTGTGCATAAGAAATATGTAAAGGGAAAGAAGTGTGCATAAGAAATATGTAAAGGGAAAGAAGTGTGCATAAGAAATATGTAAAGGGAAAGAAGTGTGCATAAGAAATATGTAAAGGGAAAGAAGTGTGCATAAGAAATATGTAAAGGGAAAGAAGTGTGCATAAGAAATATGTAAAGGGAAAGAAGTGTGCATACGAAATATGTAAAGGGAAAGAAGTGTGCATAACAAATATGTAAAGGGAAAGAAGTGTGCATAACAAATATGTAAAGGGAAAGAAGTGTGCATAACAAATATGTAAAGGGAAAGAAGTGTGCATAACAAATAAACACATGATGTGGGAACAAGCCCTCGAGTTAAATATGTAAAGGGAAAGAAGTGTGCATAAGAAATATGTAAAGGGAAAGAAGTGTGCATAAGAAATATGTAAAGGGAAAGAAGTGTGCATAAGAAATATGTAAAGGGAAAGAAGTGTGCATAAGAAATATGTAAAGGGAAAGAAGTGTGCATAAGAAATATGTAAAGGGAAAGAAGTGTGCATAAGAAATATGTAAAGGGAAAGAAGTGTGCATAAGAAATATGTAAAGGGAAAGAAGTGTGCATAAGAAATATGTAAAGGGAAAGAAGTGTGCATAAGAAATATGTAAAGGGAAAGAAGTGTGCATAAGAAATATGTAAAGGGAAAGAAGTGTGCATAAGAAATATGTAAAGGGAAAGAAGTGTGCATAAGAAATATGTAAAGGGAAAGAAGTGTGCATAAGAAATATGTAAAGGGAAAGAAGTGTGCATAAGAAATATGTAAAGGGAAAGAAGTGTGCATAAGAAATATGTAAAGGGAAAGAAGTGTGCATAAGAAATATGTAAAGGGAAAGAAGTGTGCATAAGAAATATGTAAAGGGAAAGAAGTGTGCATAAGAAATATGTAAAGGGAAAGAAGTGTGCATAAGAAATATGTAAAGGGAAATAAGTGTGCAAAAGAAATATGTAAAGGGAAAGAAGTGTGCATAAGAAATATGTAAAGGGAAAGAAGTGTGCATAAGAAATATGTAAAGGGAAAGAAGTGTGCATAAGAAATATGTAAAGGGAAAGAAGTGTGCATAAGAAATATGTAAAGGGAAAGAAGTGTGCATAAGAAATATGTAAAGGGAAAGAAGTGTGCATAAGAAATATGTAAAGGGAAAGAAGTGTGCATAAGAAATATGTAAAGGGAAAGAAGTGTGCATAAGAAATATGTAAAGGGAAAGAAGTGTGCATAAGAAATATGTAAAGGGAAAGAAGTGGGCATAAGAAATATGTAAAGGGAAAGAAGTGTGCATAAGCAATATGTAAAGGGAAAGAAGTGTGCATAAGAAATATGTAAAGGGAAAGAAGTGTGCATAAGAAATATGTAAAGGGAAAGAAGTGTGCATAAGAAATATGTAAAGGGAAAGAAGTGTGCATAAGAAATATGTAAAGGGAAAGAAGTGTGCATAAGAAATATGTAAAGGGAAAGAAGTGTGCATAAGAAATATGTAAAAGGAAAGAAGTGTGCATAAGAAATATGTAAAGGGAAAGAAGTGTGCATAAGAAATATGTAAAGGGAAAGAAGTGTGCACAAGAAATATGTAAAGGGAAAGAAGTGTGCATAAGAAATATGTAAAGGGAAAGAAGTGTGCATAAGAAATATGTAAAGGGAAAGAAGTGTGCATAAGAAATATGTAAAGGGAAAGAAGTGTGCATAAGAAATATGTAAAGGGAAAGAAGTGTGCATAAGAAATATGTAAAGGGAAAGAAGTGTGCATAAGAAATATGTAAAGGGAAAGAAGTGTGCATAAGAAATATGTAAAGGGAAAGAAGTGTGCATAAGAAATATGTAAAGGGAAAGAAGTGTGCATAAGAAATATGTAAAGGGAAAGAAGTGTGCATAAGAAATATGTAAAGGGAAAGAAGTGTGCATAAGAAATATGTAAAGGGAAAGAAGTGTGCATAAGAAATATGTAAAGGGAAAGAAGTGTGCATAAGAAATAAACACATGATGTCGGGACAAGCCCTCGAGTTAAATATGTAAAGGGAAAGAAGTGTGCATAAGAAATATGTAAAGGGAAAGAAGTGTGCATAAGAAATATGTAAAGGGAAAGAAGTGTGCATAAGAAATATGTAAAGGGAAAGAAGTGTGCATAAGAAATATGTAAAGGGAAAGAAGTGTGCATAAGAAATATGTAAAGGGAAAGAAGTGTGCATAATAAATATGTAAAGGGAAAGAAGTATGCATAAGAAATATGTAAAGGGAAAGAAGTGTGCATAAGAAATATGTAAAGGGAAAGAAGTGTGCATAAGAAATATGTAAAGGGAAAGAAGTGTGCATAAGAAATATGTAAAGGGAAAGAAGTGTGCATAAGAAATATGTAAAGGGAAAGAAGTGTGCATAAGAAATATGTAAAGGGAAAGAAGTGTGCATAAGAAATATGTAAAGGGAAAGAAGTGTGCATAAGAAATATGAAAAGGGAAAGAAGTGTGCATAAGAAATATGTAAAGGGAAAGAAGTGTGCATAAGAAATATGTAAAGGGAAAGAAGTGTGCATAAGAAATATGTAAAGGGAAAGAAGTGTGCATACGAAATATGTAAAGGGAAAGAAGTGTGCATAAGAAATATGTAAAGGGAAAGAAGTGTGCATAAGAAATATGTAAAGGGAAAGAAGTGTGCATACGAAATATGTAAAGGGAAAGAAGATTGCATAAGAAATATGTAAAGGGAAAGAAGTGTGCATAAGAAATATGTAAAGGGAAAGAAGTGTGCATAAGAAATATGTAAAGGGAAAGAAGTGTGCATAAGAAATATGTAAAGGGAAAGAAGTGTGCATAAGAAATATGTAAAGGGAAAGAAGTGTGCATAAGAAATATGTAAAGGGAAAGAAGTGTGCATAAGAAATATGTAAAGGGAAAGAAGTGTGCATAAGAAATATGTAAAGGGAAAGAAGTGTGCATAAGAAATATGTAAAGGGAAAGAAGTGTGCATAAGAAATATGTAAAGGGAAAGAAGTGTGCATAAGAAATAAACACATGATGTCGGGACAAGCCCTCGAGTTAAATATGTAAAGGGAAAGAAGTGTGCATAAGAAATATGTAAAGGGAAAGAAGTGTGCATAAGAAATATGTAAAGGGAAAGAAGTGTGCATAAGAAATATGTAAAGGGAAAGAAGTGTGCATAAGAAATATGTAAAGGGAAAGAAGTGTGCATAAGAAATATGTAAAGGGAAAGAAGTGTGCATAAGAAATATGTAAAGGGAAAGAAGTGTGCATAAGAAATATGTAAAGGGAAAGAAGTGTGCATAAGAAATATGTAAAGGGAAAGAAGTGTGCATAAGAAATATGTAAAGGGAAAGAAGTGTGCATAACAAATATGTAAAGGGAAAGAAGTGTGCATAACAAATATGTAAAGGGAAAGAAGTGTGCATAACAAATATGTAAAGGGAAAGAAGTGTGCATAACAAATATGTAAAGGGAAAGAAGTGTGCATAACAAATATGTAAAGGGAAAGAAGTGTGCATAACAAATAAACACATGATGTGGGAACAAGCCCTCGAGTTAAATATGTAAAGGGAAAGAAGTGTGCATAAGAAATATGTAAAGGGAAAGAAGTGTGCATAAGAAATATGTAAAGGGAAAGAAGTGTGCATAAGAAATATGTAAAGGGAAAGAAGTGTGCATAAGAAATATGTAAAGGGAAAGAAGTGTGCATAAGAAATATGTAAAGGGAAAGAAGTGTGCATAAGAAATATGTAAAGGGAAAGAAGTGTGCATAAGAAATATGTAAAGGGAAAGAAGTGTGAATAAGAAATATGTAAAGGGAAAGAAGTGTGCATCAGAAATATGTAAAGGGAAAGAAGTGTGCATAAGAAATATGTAAAGGGAAAGAAGTGTGCATAAGAAATATGTAAAGGGAAAGAAGTGTGCATAAGAAATATGTAAAGGGAAAGAAGTGTGCATAAGAAATATGTAAAGGGAAAGAAGTGTGCATAAGAAATATGTAAAGGGAAAGAAGTGTGCATAAGAAATATGTAAAGGGAAAGAAGTGTGCATAAGAAATATGTAAAGGGAAAGAAGTGTGCATAAGAAATATGTAAAGGGAAAGAAGTGTGCATAAGAAATATGTAAAGGGAAAGAAGTGTGCATAAGAAATATGTAAAGGGAAAGAAGTGTGCATAAGAAATATGTAAAGGGAAAGAAGTGTGCATAAGAAATATGTAAAGGGAAAGAAGTGTGCATAAGAAATATGTAAAGGGAAAGAAGTGTGCATAAGAAATATGTAAAGGGAAAGAAGTGTGCATAAGAAATATGTAAAGGGAAAGAAGTGTGCATAAGAAATATGTAAAGGGAAAGAAGTGTGCATAAGAAATATGTAAAGGGAAAGAAGTGTGCATAAGAAATAAACACATGATGTCGGGACAAGCCCTCGAGTTAAATATGTAAAGGGAAAGAAGTGTGCATAAGAAATATGTAAAGGGAAAGAAGTGTGCATAAGAAATATGTAAAGGGAAAGAAGTGTGCATAAGAAATATGTAAAGGGAAAGAAGTGTGCATAAGAAATATGTAAAGGGAAAGAAGTGTGCATAAGAAATATGTAAAGGGAAAGAAGTGTGCATAAGAAATATGTAAAGGGAAAGAAGTGTGCATAAGAAATATGTAAAGGAAAAGAAGTGTGCATAAGAAATATGTAAAGGGAAAGAAGTGTGCATAAGAAATATGTAAAGGGAAAGAAGTGTGCATAAGAAATATGTAAAGGGAAAGAAGTGTACATAAGAAATATGTAAAGGGAAAGAAGTGTGCATAAGAAATATGTAAAGGGAAAGAAGTGTGCATAAGAAATATGTAAAGGGAAAGAAGTGTGCATAAGAAATAAACACATGATGTGGGAACAAGCCCTCGAGTTAAATATGTAAAGGGAAATAAGTGTGCATAAGAAATATGTAAAGGGAAAGAGGTGTGCATAAGAAATATGTAAAGTGAAAGAAGTGTGCATAAGAAATATGTAAAGGGAAAGAAGTGTGCATAAGAAATATGTAAAGGGAAAGAAGTGTGCATAAGAAATATGTAAAGGGAAAGAAGTGTGCATAAGAAATATGTAAAGGGAAAGAAGTGTGCATAAGAAATATGTAAAGGGAAAGAAGTGTGCATAAGAAATATGTAACGGGAAAGAAGTGTGCATAAGAAATATGTAAAGGGAAAGAAGTGTGCATAAGAAATATGTAAAGGGAAAGAAGTGTGCATAAGAAATATGTAAAGGGAAAGAAGTGTGCATAAGAAATATGTAAAGGGAAAGAAGTGTGCATAAGAAATATGTAAAGGGAAAGAAGTGTGCATAAGAAATATGTAAAGGGAAAGAAGTGTGCATAAGAAATATGTAAAGGGAAAGAAGTGTGCATAAGAAATATGTAAAGGGAAAGAAGTGTGCATAAGAAATATGTAAAGGGAAAGAAGTGTGCATAAGAAATATGTAAAGGGAAAGAAGTGTGCATAAGAAATATGTAAAGGGAAAGAAGTGTGCATAAGAAATATGTAAAGGGAAAGAAGTGTGCATAAGAAATATGTAAAGGGAAAGAAGTGTGCATAAGAAATATGTAAAGGGAAAGAAGTGTGCATAAGAAATATGTAAAGGGAAAGAAGTGTGCATAAGAAATATGTAAATGGAAAGAAGTGTGCATAAGAAATATGTAAAGGGAAAGAAGTGTGCATAAGAAATATGTAAAGGGAAAGAAGTGTGCATAAGAAATATGTAAAGGGAAAGAAGTGTGCATAAGAAATATGTAAAGGGAAAGAAGTGTGCATAAGAAATATGTAAAGGGAAAGAAGTGTGCATAAGAAATATGTAAAGGGAAAGAAGTGTGCATAAGAAATATGTAAAGGGAAAGAAGTGTGCATAAGAAATATGTAAAGGGAAAGAAGTGTGCATAAGAAATATGTAAATGGAAAGAAGTGTGCATAAGAAATATGTAAAGGGAAAGAAGTGTGCATAAGAAATATGTAAAGGGAAAGAAGTGTGCATAAGAAATATGTAAAGGGAAAGAAGTGTGCATAAGAAATATGTAAAGGGAAAGAAGTGTGCATAAGAAATAAACACATGATGTGGGAACAAGCCCTCGAGTTAAATATGTAAAGGGAAAGAAGTGTGCATTATAAATATGTAAAGGGAAAGAAGTGTGCATAAGAAATATGTAAAGGGAAAGAAGTGTGCATAAGAAATATGTAAAGGGAAAGAAGTGTGCATAAGAAATATGTAAAGGGAAAGAAGTGTGCATAAGAAATATGTAAAGGGAAAGAAGTGTGCATAAGAAATATGTAAAGGGAAAGAAGTGTGCATAAGAAATATGTAAAGGGAAAGAAGTGTGCATAAGAAATATGTAAAGGGAAAGAAGTGTGCATAAGAAATATGTAAAGGGAAAGAAGTGTGCATAAAAATATGTAAAGGGAAAGAAGTGTGCATAAGAAATATGTAAAGGGAAAGAAGTGTGCATAAGAAATATGTAAAGGGAAAGAAGTGTGCATAAGAAATATGTAAAGGGAAAGAAGTGTGCATAAGAAATATGTAAAGGGAAAGAAGTGTGCATAAGAAATATGTAAAGGGAAAGAAGTGTGCATAAGAAATATGTAAAGGGAAAGAAGTGTGCATAAGAAATATGTAAAGGGAAAGAAGTGTGCATAAGAAATAAACACATGGGAAAGAAGTGTGCATAAGAAATATGTAAAGGGAAAGAAGTGTGCATAAGAAATATGTAAAGGGAAAGAAGTGTGCATAAGAAATATGTAAAGGGAAAGAAGTGTGCATACGAAATATGTAAAGGGAAAGAAGATTGCATAAGAAATATGTAAAGGGAAAGAAGTGTGCATAAGAAATATGTAAAGGGAAAGAAGTGTGCA
This sequence comes from Crossaster papposus, assembly GCA_037893245.1. NCBI lineage: Eukaryota > Metazoa > Echinodermata > Asteroidea > Velatida > Solasteridae > Crossaster > Crossaster papposus. The sequence continues at coordinate 51,295 of JBAIAA010000971.1, read as the reverse complement.
TAAGAAATATGTAAAGGGAAAGAAGTGTGCATAAGAAATATGTAAAGGGAAAGAAGTGTGCATAAGAAATATGTAAAGGGAAAGAAGTGTGCATAAGAAATATGTAAAGGGAAAGAAGTGTGCATAAGAAATATGTAAAGGGAAAGAAGTGTGCATAAGAAATATGTAAAGGGAAAGAAGTGTGCATAAGAAATATGTAAAGGGAAAGAAGTGTGCATAAGAAATATGTAAAGGGAAAGAAGTGTGCATAAGAAATAAACACATGATGTCGGGACAAGCCCTCGAGTTAAATATGTAAAGGGAAAGAAGTGTGCATAAGAAATATGTAAAGGGAAAGAAGTGTGCATAAGAAATATGTAAAGGGAAAGAAGTGTGCATAAGAAATATGTAAAGGGAAAGAAGTGTGCATAAGAAATATGTAAAGGGAAAGAAGTGTGCATAAGAAATATGTAAAGGGAAAGAAGTGTGCATAAGAAATATGTAAAGGGAAAGAAGTGTGCATAAGAAATATGTAAAGGGAAAGAAGTGTGCATAAGAAATATGTAAAGGGAAAGAAGTGTGCATAAGAAATATGTAAAGGGAAAGAAGTGTGCATAACAAATATGTAAAGGGAAAGAAGTGTGCATAACAAATATGTAAAGGGAAAGAAGTGTGCATAACAAATATGTAAAGGGAAAGAAGTGTGCATAACAAATATGTAAAGGGAAAGAAGTGTGCATAACAAATATGTAAAGGGAAAGAAGTGTGCATAACAAATAAACACATGATGTGGGAACAAGCCCTCGAGTTAAATATGTAAAGGGAAAGAAGTGTGCATAAGAAATATGTAAAGGGAAAGAAGTGTGCATAAGAAATATGTAAAGGGAAAGAAGTGTGCATAAGAAATATGTAAAGGGAAAGAAGTGTGCATAAGAAATATGTAAAGGGAAAGAAGTGTGCATAAGAAATATGTAAAGGGAAAGAAGTGTGCATAAGAAATATGTAAAGGGAAAGAAGTGTGCATAAGAAATATGTAAAGGGAAAGAAGTGTGAATAAGAAATATGTAAAGGGAAAGAAGTGTGCATCAGAAATATGTAAAGGGAAAGAAGTGTGCATAAGAAATATGTAAAGGGAAAGAAGTGTGCATAAGAAATATGTAAAGGGAAAGAAGTGTGCATAAGAAATATGTAAAGGGAAAGAAGTGTGCATAAGAAATATGTAAAGGGAAAGAAGTGTGCATAAGAAATATGTAAAGGGAAAGAAGTGTGCATAAGAAATATGTAAAGGGAAAGAAGTGTGCATAAGAAATATGTAAAGGGAAAGAAGTGTGCATAAGAAATATGTAAAGGGAAAGAAGTGTGCATAAGAAATATGTAAAGGGAAAGAAGTGTGCATAAGAAATATGTAAAGGGAAAGAAGTGTGCATAAGAAATATGTAAAGGGAAAGAAGTGTGCATAAGAAATATGTAAAGGGAAAGAAGTGTGCATAAGAAATATGTAAAGGGAAAGAAGTGTGCATAAGAAATATGTAAAGGGAAAGAAGTGTGCATAAGAAATATGTAAAGGGAAAGAAGTGTGCATAAGAAATATGTAAAGGGAAAGAAGTGTGCATAAGAAATATGTAAAGGGAAAGAAGTGTGCATAAGAAATAAACACATGATGTCGGGACAAGCCCTCGAGTTAAATATGTAAAGGGAAAGAAGTGTGCATAAGAAATATGTAAAGGGAAAGAAGTGTGCATAAGAAATATGTAAAGGGAAAGAAGTGTGCATAAGAAATATGTAAAGGGAAAGAAGTGTGCATAAGAAATATGTAAAGGGAAAGAAGTGTGCATAAGAAATATGTAAAGGGAAAGAAGTGTGCATAAGAAATATGTAAAGGGAAAGAAGTGTGCATAAGAAATATGTAAAGGAAAAGAAGTGTGCATAAGAAATATGTAAAGGGAAAGAAGTGTGCATAAGAAATATGTAAAGGGAAAGAAGTGTGCATAAGAAATATGTAAAGGGAAAGAAGTGTACATAAGAAATATGTAAAGGGAAAGAAGTGTGCATAAGAAATATGTAAAGGGAAAGAAGTGTGCATAAGAAATATGTAAAGGGAAAGAAGTGTGCATAAGAAATAAACACATGATGTGGGAACAAGCCCTCGAGTTAAATATGTAAAGGGAAATAAGTGTGCATAAGAAATATGTAAAGGGAAAGAGGTGTGCATAAGAAATATGTAAAGTGAAAGAAGTGTGCATAAGAAATATGTAAAGGGAAAGAAGTGTGCATAAGAAATATGTAAAGGGAAAGAAGTGTGCATAAGAAATATGTAAAGGGAAAGAAGTGTGCATAAGAAATATGTAAAGGGAAAGAAGTGTGCATAAGAAATATGTAAAGGGAAAGAAGTGTGCATAAGAAATATGTAACGGGAAAGAAGTGTGCATAAGAAATATGTAAAGGGAAAGAAGTGTGCATAAGAAATATGTAAAGGGAAAGAAGTGTGCATAAGAAATATGTAAAGGGAAAGAAGTGTGCATAAGAAATATGTAAAGGGAAAGAAGTGTGCATAAGAAATATGTAAAGGGAAAGAAGTGTGCATAAGAAATATGTAAAGGGAAAGAAGTGTGCATAAGAAATATGTAAAGGGAAAGAAGTGTGCATAAGAAATATGTAAAGGGAAAGAAGTGTGCATAAGAAATATGTAAAGGGAAAGAAGTGTGCATAAGAAATATGTAAAGGGAAAGAAGTGTGCATAAGAAATATGTAAAGGGAAAGAAGTGTGCATAAGAAATATGTAAAGGGAAAGAAGTGTGCATAAGAAATATGTAAAGGGAAAGAAGTGTGCATAAGAAATATGTAAAGGGAAAGAAGTGTGCATAAGAAATATGTAAAGGGAAAGAAGTGTGCATAAGAAATATGTAAATGGAAAGAAGTGTGCATAAGAAATATGTAAAGGGAAAGAAGTGTGCATAAGAAATATGTAAAGGGAAAGAAGTGTGCATAAGAAATATGTAAAGGGAAAGAAGTGTGCATAAGAAATATGTAAAGGGAAAGAAGTGTGCATAAGAAATATGTAAAGGGAAAGAAGTGTGCATAAGAAATATGTAAAGGGAAAGAAGTGTGCATAAGAAATATGTAAAGGGAAAGAAGTGTGCATAAGAAATATGTAAAGGGAAAGAAGTGTGCATAAGAAATATGTAAATGGAAAGAAGTGTGCATAAGAAATATGTAAAGGGAAAGAAGTGTGCATAAGAAATATGTAAAGGGAAAGAAGTGTGCATAAGAAATATGTAAAGGGAAAGAAGTGTGCATAAGAAATATGTAAAGGGAAAGAAGTGTGCATAAGAAATAAACACATGATGTGGGAACAAGCCCTCGAGTTAAATATGTAAAGGGAAAGAAGTGTGCATTATAAATATGTAAAGGGAAAGAAGTGTGCATAAGAAATATGTAAAGGGAAAGAAGTGTGCATAAGAAATATGTAAAGGGAAAGAAGTGTGCATAAGAAATATGTAAAGGGAAAGAAGTGTGCATAAGAAATATGTAAAGGGAAAGAAGTGTGCATAAGAAATATGTAAAGGGAAAGAAGTGTGCATAAGAAATATGTAAAGGGAAAGAAGTGTGCATAAGAAATATGTAAAGGGAAAGAAGTGTGCATAAGAAATATGTAAAGGGAAAGAAGTGTGCATAAAAATATGTAAAGGGAAAGAAGTGTGCATAAGAAATATGTAAAGGGAAAGAAGTGTGCATAAGAAATATGTAAAGGGAAAGAAGTGTGCATAAGAAATATGTAAAGGGAAAGAAGTGTGCATAAGAAATATGTAAAGGGAAAGAAGTGTGCATAAGAAATATGTAAAGGGAAAGAAGTGTGCATAAGAAATATGTAAAGGGAAAGAAGTGTGCATAAGAAATATGTAAAGGGAAAGAAGTGTGCATAAGAAATAAACACATGGGAAAGAAGTGTGCATAAGAAATATGTAAAGGGAAAGAAGTGTGCATAAGAAATATGTAAAGGGAAAGAAGTGTGCATAAGAAATATGTAAAGGGAAAGAAGTGTGCATAAGAAATATGTAAAGGGAAAGAAGTGTGCATAAGAAATATGTAAAGGGAAAGAAGTGTGCATAAGAAATATGTAAAGGGAAAGAAGTGTGCATAAGAAATATGTAAAGGGAAAGAAGTGTGCATAAGAAAAATGTAAAGGGAAAGAAGTGTGCATAAGAAATATGTAAAGGGAAAGAAGTGTGCATAAGAAATAAACACATGATGTGGGAACAAGCCCTCGAGTTAAATATGTAAAGGGAAAGAAGTGTGCATAAGAAATATGTAAAGGGAAAGAAGTGTGCATAAGAAATATGTAAAGGGAAAGAAGTGTGCATAAGAAATATGTAAAGGGAAAGAAGTGTGCATAAAGAAATATGTAAAGGGAAAGAAGTGTGCATAAGAAATATGTAAAGGGAAAGAAGTGTGCATAAGAAATATGTAAAGGGAAAGAAGTGTGCATAAAGAAATATGTAAAGGGAAAGAAGTGTGCATAAGAAATATGTAAAGGGAAAGAAGTGTGCATAAGAAATATGTAAAGGGAAACAAGTGTGCATAAGAAATATGTAAAGGGAAAGAAGTGTGCATAAGAAATATGTAAAGGGAAAGAAGTGTGCATAAGAAATATGTAAAGGGAAAGAAGTGTGCATAAGAAATATGTAAAGGGAAAGAAGTGTGCATAAGAAATATGTAAAGGGAAAGAAGTGTGCATAAGAAATATGTAAAGGGAAAGAAGTGTGCATAAGAAATATGTAAAGGGAAAGAAGTGTGCATAAGAAATATGTAAAGGGAAAGAAGTGTGCATAAGAAATATGTAAAGGGAAAGAAGTGTGCATAAGAAATATGTAAAGGGAAAGAAGTGTGCATAAGAAATATGTAAAGGGAAAGAAGTGTGCATAAGAAATATGTAAAGGGAAAGAAGTGTGCATAAGAAATATGTAAAGGGAAAGAAGTGTGCATAAGAAATATGTAAAGGAAAAGAAGTGTGCATAAGAAATATGTAAAGGGAAAGAAGTGTGCATAAGAAATATGTAAAGGGAAAGAAGTGTGCATAAGAAATATGTAAAGGGAAAGAAGTGTGCATAAGAAATATGTAAAGGGAAAGAAGTGTGCATACGAAATATGTAAAGGGAAAGAAGTGTGCATAAGAAATATGTAAAGGGAAAGAAGTGTGCATAAGAAATATGTAAAGGGAAAGAAGTGTGCATAAGAAATATGTAAAGGGAAAGAAGTGTGCATAAGAAATATGTAAAGGGAAAGAAGTGTGCATAAGAAATATGTAAAGGAAAAGAAGTGTGCATAAGAAATATGTAAATGGAAAGAAGTGTGCATAAGAAATATGTAAAGGGAAAGAAGTGTGCATAAGAAATATGTAAAGGGAAAGAAGTGTGCATAATAAATATGTAAAGGGAAAGAAGGGTGCATAAGAAATATGTAAAGGGAAAGAAGTGTGCATAATAAATAAACACATGATGTGGGAACAAGCCCTCGAGTTAAATATGTAAAGGGAAAGAAGTGTGCATAAGAAATATGTAAAGGGAAAGAAGTGTGCATAAGAAATATGTAAAGGGAAAGAAGTGTGCATAAGAAATATGTAAAGGGAAAGAATTGTGCATAAGAAATATGTAAAGGGAAAGAAGTGTGCATAAGAAATATGTAAAGGGAAAGAAGTGTGCATAAGAAATATGTAAAGGGAAAGAAGTGTGCATAAGAAATATGTAAAGGGAAAGAAGTGTGCATAATAAATAAACACATGATGTGGGAACAAGCCCTCGAGTTAAATATGTAAAGGGAAAGAAGTGTGCATAAGAAATATGTAAAGGGAAAGAAGTGTGCATAAGAAATATGTAAAGGGAAAGAAGTGTGCATAAGAAATATGTAAAGGGAAATAAGTGTGCATAAGAAATATGTAAAGGAAAAGAAGTGTGCATAAGAAATATGTAAAGGGAAAGAAGTGTGCATAAGAAATATGTAAAGGGAAAGAAGTGTGCATAAGAAATATGTAAAGGGAAAGAAGTGTGCATAAGAAATATGTAAAGGGAAAGAAGTGTGCATAAGAAATATGTAAAGGGAAAGAAGTGTGCATAAGAAATATGTAAAGGGAAAGAAGTGTGCATAAGAAATATGTAAAGGGAAAGAAGTGTGCATAAGAAATAAACACATGGGAAAGAAGTGTGCATAAGAAATATGTAAAGGGAAAGAAGTGTGCATAAGAAATATGTAAAGGGAAAGAAGTGTGCATAAGAAATATGTAAAGGGAAAGAAGTGTGCATAAGAAATATGTAAAGGGAAAGAAGTGTGCATAAGAAATATGTAAAGGGAAAGAAGTGTGCATAAGAAATATGTAAAGGGAAAGAAGTGTGCATAAGAAATATGTAAAGGGAAAGAAGTGTGCATAAGAAATATGTAAAGGGAAAGAAGTGTGCATAAGAAATATGTAAAGGGAAAGAAGTGTGCATAAGAAATAAACACATGATGTGGGAACAAGCCCTCGAGTTAAATATGTAAAGGGAAAGAAGTGTGCATAAGAAATATGTAAAGGGAAAGAAGTGTGCATAAGAAATATGTAAAGGGAAAGAAGTGTGCATAAGAAATATGTAAAGGGAAAGAAGTGTGCATAAAGAAATATGTAAAGGGAAAGAAGTGTGCATAAGAAATATGTAAAGGGAAAGAAGTGTGCATAAGAAATATGTAAAGGGAAAGAAGTGTGCATAAAGAAATATGTAAAGGGAAAGAAGTGTGCATAAGAAATATGTAAAGGGAAAGAAGTGTGCATAAGAAATATGTAAAGGGAAACAAGTGTGCATAAGAAATATGTAAAGGGAAAGAAGTGTGCATAAGAAATATGTAAAGGGAAAGAAGTGTGCATACGAAATATGTAAAGGGAAAGAAGTGTGCATAAGAAATATGTAAAGGGAAAGAAGTGTGCATAAGAAATATGTAAAGGGAAAGAAGTGTGCATAAGAAATATGTAAAGGGAAAGAAGTGTGCATAAGAAATATGTAAAGGGAAAGAAGTGTGCATAAGAAATATGTAAAGGGAAAGAAGTGTGCATAAGAAATATGTAAAGGGAAAGAAGTGTGCATAAGAAATATGTAAAGGGAAAGAAGTGTGCATAAGAAATATGTAAAGGGAAAGAAGTGTGCATAAGAAATATGTAAAGGGAAAGAAGTGTGCATAAGAAATATGTAAAGGGAAAGAAGTGTGCATAAGAAATATGTAAAGGAAAAGAAGTGTGCATAAGAAATATGTAAAGGGAAAGAAGTGTGCATAAGAAATATGTAAAGGGAAAGAAGTGTGCATAAGAAATATGTAAAGGGAAAGAAGTGTGCATAAGAAATATGTAAAGGGAAAGAAGTGTGCATACGAAATATGTAAAGGGAAAGAAGTGTGCATAAGAAATATGTAAAGGGAAAGAAGTGTGCATAAGAAATATGTAAAGGGAAAGAAGTGTGCATAAGAAATATGTAAAGGGAAAGAAGTGTGCATAAGAAATATGTAAAGGGAAAGAAGTGTGCATAAGAAATATGTAAAGGAAAAGAAGTGTGCATAAGAAATATGTAAATGGAAAGAAGTGTGCATAAGAAATATGTAAAGGGAAAGAAGTGTGCATAAGAAATATGTAAAGGGAAAGAAGTGTGCATAATAAATATGTAAAGGGAAAGAAGGGTGCATAAGAAATATGTAAAGGGAAAGAAGTGTGCATAATAAATAAACACATGATGTGGGAACAAGCCCTCGAGTTAAATATGTAAAGGGAAAGAAGTGTGCATAAGAAATATGTAAAGGGAAAGAAGTGTGCATAAGAAATATGTAAAGGGAAAGAAGTGTGCATAAGAAATATGTAAAGGGAAAGAAGTGTGCATAAGAAATATGTAAAGGGAAAGAAGTGTGCATAAGAAATATGTAAAGGGAAAGAAGTGTGCATAAGAAATATGTAAAGGGAAAGAAGTGTGCATAAGAAATATGTAAAGGGAAAGAAGTGTGCATAATAAATAAACACATGATGTGGGAACAAGCCCTCGAGTTAAATATGTAAAGGGAAAGAAGTGTGCATAAGAAATATGTAAAGGGAAAGAAGTGTGCATAAGAAATATGTAAAGGGAAAGAAGTGTGCATAAGAAATATGTAAAGGGAAATAAGTGTGCATAAGAAATATGTAAAGGAAAAGAAGTGTGCATAAGAAATATGTAAAGGGAAAGAAGTGTGCATAAGAAATATGTAAAGGGAAAGAAGTGTGCATAAGAAATATGTAAAGGGAAAGAAGTGTGCATAAGAAATATGTAAAGGGAAAGAAGTGTGCATAAGAAATATGTAAAGGGAAAGAAGTGTGCATAAGAAATATGTAAAGGGAAAGAAGTGTGCATAAGAAATATGTAAAGGGAAAGAAGTGTGCATAAGAAATATGTAAAGGGAAAGAAGTGTGCATAAGAAATATGTAAAGGGAAAGAAGTGTGCATAAGAAATAAACACATGATGTGGGAACAAGCCCTCGAGTTAAATATGTAAAGGGAAAGAAGTGTGCATAAGAAATATGTAAAGGGAAAGAAGTGTGCATAAGAAATATGTAAAGGGAAAGAAGTGTGCATAAGAAATATGTAAAGGGAAAGAAGTGTGCATAAAGAAATATGTAAAGGGAAAGAAGTGTGCATAAGAAATATGTAAAGGGAAAGAAGTGTGCATAAGAAATATGTAAAGGGAAAGAAGTGTGCATAAAGAAATATGTAAAGGGAAAGAAGTGTGCATAAGAAATATGTAAAGGGAAAGAAGTGTGCATAAGAAATATGTAAAGGGAAACAAGTGTGCATAAGAAATATGTAAAGGGAAAGAAGTGTGCATAAGAAATATGTAAAGGGAAAGAAGTGTGCATACGAAATATGTAAAGGGAAAGAAGTGTGCATAAGAAATATGTAAAGGGAAAGAAGTGTGCATAAGAAATATGTAAAGGGAAAGAAGTGTGCATAAGAAATATGTAAAGGGAAAGAAGTGTGCATAAGAAATATGTAAAGGGAAAGAAGTGTGCATAAGAAATATGTAAAGGGAAAGAAGTGTGCATAAGAAATATGTAAAGGGAAAGAAGTGTGCATAAGAAATATGTAAAGGGAAAGAAGTGTGCATAAGAAATATGTAAAGGGAAAGAAGTGTGCATAAGAAATATGTAAAGGGAAAGAAGTGTGCATAAGAAATATGTAAAGGGAAAGAAGTGTGCATAAGAAATATGTAAAGGAAAAGAAGTGTGCATAAGAAATATGTAAAGGGAAAGAAGTGTGCATAAGAAATATGTAAAGGGAAAGAAGTGTGCATAAGAAATATGTAAAGGGAAAGAAGTGTGCATAAGAAATATGTAAAGGGAAAGAAGTGTGCATACGAAATATGTAAAGGGAAAGAAGTGTGCATAAGAAATATGTAAAGGGAAAGAAGTGTGCATAAGAAATATGTAAAGGGAAAGAAGTGTGCATAAGAAATATGTAAAGGGAAAGAAGTGTGCATAAGAAATATGTAAAGGGAAAGAAGTGTGCATAAGAAATATGTAAAGGAAAAGAAGTGTGCATAAGAAATATGTAAATGGAAAGAAGTGTGCATAAGAAATATGTAAAGGGAAAGAAGTGTGCATAAGAAATATGTAAAGGGAAAGAAGTGTGCATAATAAATATGTAAAGGGAAAGAAGGGTGCATAAGAAATATGTAAAGGGAAAGAAGTGTGCATAATAAATAAACACATGATGTGGGAACAAGCCCTCGAGTTAAATATGTAAAGGGAAAGAAGTGTGCATAAGAAATATGTAAAGGGAAAGAAGTGTGCATAAGAAATATGTAAAGGGAAAGAAGTGTGCATAAGAAATATGTAAAGGGAAAGAAGTGTGCATAAGAAATATGTAAAGGGAAAGAAGTGTGCATAAGAAATATGTAAAGGGAAAGAAGTGTGCATAAGAAATATGTAAAGGGAAAGAAGTGTGCATAAGAAATATGTAAAGGGAAAGAAGTGTGCATAATAAATAAACACATGATGTGGGAACAAGCCCTCGAGTTAAATATGTAAAGGGAAAGAAGTGTGCATAAGAAATATGTAAAGGGAAAGAAGTGTGCATAAGAAATATGTAAAGGGAAAGAAGTGTGCATAAGAAATATGTAAAGGGAAATAAGTGTGCATAAGAAATATGTAAAGGAAAAGAAGTGTGCATAAGAAATATGTAAAGGGAAAGAAGTGTGCATAAGAAATATGTAAAGGGAAAGAAGTGTGCATAAGAAATAAACACATGATGTGGGAACAAGCCCTCGAGTTAAATATGTAAAGGGAAATAAGTGTGCATAAGAAATATGTAAAGGGAAAGAGGTGTGCATAAGAAATATGTAAAGTGAAAGAAGTGTGCATAAGAAATATGTAAAGGGAAAGAAGTGTGCATAAGAAATATGTAAAGGGAAAGAAGTGTGCATAAGAAATATGTAAAGGGAAAGAAGTGTGCATAAGAAATATGTAAAGGGAAATAAGTGTGCATAAGAAATATGTAAAGGGAAAGAAGTGTGCATAAGAAATATGTAAAGGGAAAGAAGTGTGCATAAGAAATATGTAAAGGGAAAGAAGTGTGCATAAGAAATATGTAAAGGGAAAGAAGTGTGCATAAGAAATATGTAAAGGGAAAGAAGTGTGCATAAGAAATATGTAAAGGGAAAGAAGTGTGCATAAGAAATATGTAAAGGGAAAGAAGTGTGCATAAGAAATATGTAAAGGGAAAGAAGTGTGCATAAGAAATATGTAAAGGGAAAGAAGTGTGCATAAGAAATATGTAAAGGGAAAGAAGTGTGCATAAGAAATATGTAAAGGGAAAGAAGTGTGGATAAGAAATATGTAAAGGGAAAGAAGTGTGCATAAGAAATATGTAAAGGGAAAGAAGTGTGCATAAGAAATATGTAAAGGGAAAGAAGTGTGCATAAGAAATATGTAAAGGGAAAGAAGTGTGCATAAGAAATATGTAAAGGGAAAGAAGTGTGCATAAGAAATATGTAAAGGGAAAGAAGTGTGCATAAGAAATATGTAAAGGGAAAGAAGTGTGCATAAGAAATATGTAAAGGGAAAGAAGTGTGCATAAGAAATATGTAAAGGGAAAGAAGTGTGCATAAGAAATATGTAAAGGGAAAGAAGTGTGCATAAGAAATATGTAAAGGGAAAGAAGTGTGCATAAGAAATAAACACATGATGTGGGAACAAGCCCTCGAGTTAAATATGTAAAGGGAAAGAAGTGTGCATAAGAAATATGTAAAGGGAAAGAAGTGTGCATAAGAAATATGTAAAGGGAAAGAAGTGTGCATAAGAAATATGTAAAGGGAAAGAAGTGTGCATAAGAAATATGTAAAGGGAAAGAAGTGTGCATAAGAAATATGTAAAGGGAAAGAAGTGTGCATAAGAAATATGTAAAGGGAAAGAAGTGTGCATAAGAAATATGTAAAGGGAAAGAAGTGTGCATAAGAAATATGTAAAGGGAAAGAAGTGTGCATAATAAATAAACACATGATGTGGGAACAAGCCCTCGAGTTAAATATGTAAAGGGAAAGAAGTGTGCATAAGAAATATGTAAAGGGAAAGAAGTGTGCATAAGAAATATGTAAAGGGAAAGAAGTGTGCATAAGAAATATGTAAAGGGAAAGAAGTGTGCATAAAGAAATATGTAAAGGGAAAGAAGTGTGCATAAGAAATATGTAAAGGGAAAGAAGTGTGCATAAGAAATATGTAAAGGGAAAGAAGTGTGCATAAGAAATATGTAAAGGGAAAGAAGTGTGCATAAGAAATATGTAAAGGGAAAGAAGTGTGCATAAGAAATATGTAAAGGGAAAGAAGTGTGCATAAGAAATATGTAAAGGGAAAGAAGTGTGCATAAGAAATATGTAAAGGGAAAGAAGTGTGCATAAGAAATATGTAAAGGGAAAGAAGTGTGCATAAGAAATATGTAAAGGGAAAGAAGTGTGCATAAGAAATATGTAAAGGGAAAGAAGTGTGCATAAGAAATATGTAAAGGGAAAGAAGTGTGCATAAGAAATATGTAAAGGGAAAGAAGTGTGCATAAGAAATATGTAAAGGGAAAGAAGTGTGCATAAGAAATATGTAAAGGGAAAGAAGTGTGCATAAGAAATATGTAAAGGGAAAGAAGTGTGCATAAGAAATATGTAAAGGGAAAGAAGTGTGCATAAGAAATATGTAAAGGGAAAGAAGTGTGCATAAGAAATATGTAAAGGGAAAGAAGTGTGCATAAGAAATATGTAAAGGGAAAGAAGTGTGGATAAGAAATATGTAAAGGGAAAGAAGTGTGCATAAGAAATATGTAAAGGGAAAGAAGTGTGCATAAGAAATATGTAAAGGGAAAGAAGTGTGCATAAGAAATATGTAAAGGGAAAGAAGTGTGCATAAGAAATATGTAAAGGGAAAGAAGTGTGCATAAGAAATATGTAAAGGGAAAGAAGTGTGCATAAGAAATATGTAAAGGGAAAGAAGTGTGCATAAGAAATATGTAAAGGGAAAGAAGTGTGCATAAGAAATATGTAAAGGGAAAGAAGTGTGCATAAGAAATATGTAAAGGGAAAGAAGTGTGCATAAGAAATATGTAAAGGGAAAGAAGTGTGCATAAGAAATAAACACATGATGTGGGAACAAGCCCTCGAGTTAAATATGTAAAGGGAAAGAAGTGTGCATAAGAAATATGTAAAGGGAAAGAAGTGTGCATAAGAAATATGTAAAGGGAAATAAGTGTGCATAAGAAATATGTAAAGGGAAAGAAGTGTGCATAAGAAATATGTAAAGGGAAAGAAGTGTGCATAAGAAATATGTAAAGGGAAAGAAGTGTGCATAAGAAATATGTAAAGGGAAAGAAGTGTGCATAAGAAATATGTAAAGGGAAAGAAGTGTGCATAAGAAATATGTAAAGGGAAAGAAGTGTGCATAAGAAATAAACACATGATGTGGGAACAAGCCCTCGAGTTAAATATGTAAAGGGAAAGAAGTGTGCATAAGAAATATGTAAAGGGAAAGAAGTGTGCATAAGAAATATGTAAAGGGAAAGAAGTGTGCATAAGAAATATGTAAAGGGAAAGAAGTGTGCATAAAGAAATATGTAAAGGGAAAGAAGTGTGCATAAGAAATATGTAAAGGGAAAGAAGTGTGCATAAGAAATATGTAAAGGGAAAGAAGTGTGCATAAGAAATATGTAAAGGGAAAGAAGTGTGCATAAGAAATATGTAAAGGGAAAGAAGTGTGCATAAGAAATATGTAAAGGGAAAGAAGTGTGCATAAGAAATATGTAAAGGGAAAGAAGTGTGCATAAGAAATATGTAAAGGGAAAGAAGTGTGCATAAGAAATATGTAAAGGGAAAGAAGTGTGCATAAGAAATATGTAAAGGGAAAGAAGTGTGCATAAGAAATATGTAAAGGGAAAGAAGTGTGCATAAGAAATATGTAAAGGGAAAGAAGTGTGCATAAGAAATATGTAAAGGGAAAGAAGTGTGCATAAGAAATATGTAAAGGGAAAGAAGTGTGCATAAGAAATATGTAAAGGGAAAGAAGTGTGCATACGAAATATGTAAAGGGAAAGAAGTGTGCATAAGAAATATGTAAAGGGAAAGAAGTGTGCATAAGAAATATGTAAAGGGAAAGAAGTGTGCATAAGAAATATGTAAAGGGAAAGAAGTGTGCATAAGAAATATGTAAAGGGAAAGAAGTGTGCATAAGAAATATGTAAAGGGAAAGAAGTGTGCATAAGAAATGTGTAAAGGGAAAGAAGTGTGCATAAGAAATATGTAAAGGGAAAGAAGTGTGCATAATAAATATGTAAAGGGAAAGAAGTGTGCATAAGAAATATGTAAAGGGAAAGAAGTGTGCATAAGAAATATGTAAAGGGAAAGAAGTGTGCATAAGAAATATGTAAAGGGAAAGAAGTGTGCATAAGAAATAATAAAGGGAAAGAAGTGTGCATAAGAAATATGTAAAGGGAAAGAAGTGTGTATAAGAAATATGTAAAGGGAAAGAAGTGTGCATAAGAAATAAACACATGATGTGGGAACAAGCCCTCGAGTTAAATATGTAAAGGGAAAGAAGTGTGCATAAGAAATATTTAAAGGGAAAGAAGTGTGCATAAGAAATATGTAAAGGGAAAGAAGTGTGCATAAGAAATATGTAAAGGGAAGAAGTGTGCATACGAAATATGTAAAGGTAAAGAAGTGTGCATAAGAAATATGTAAAGGGAAAGAAGTGTGCATAAGAAATATGTAAAGGGAAAGAAGTGTGCATAAGAAATATGTAAAGGGAAAAAAGTGTGCATAAGAAATATGTAAAGGGAAAGAAGTGTGCATAAGAAATATGTAAAGGGAAAGAAGTGTGCATAAGAAATATGTAAAGGGAAAGAAGTGTGCATAAGAAATATGTAAAGGGAAAGAAGTGTGCATAAGAAATATGTAAAGGGAAAGAAGTGTGCATAAGAAATATGTAAAGGGAAAGAAGTGTGCATAAGAAATATGTAAAGGGAAAGAAGTGTGCATAAGAAATATGTAAAGGGAAAGAAGTGTGCATAGGAAATAAACACATGATGTGGGAACAAGCCCTCGAGTTAAATATGTAAAGGGAAAGAAGTGTGCATTATAAATATGTAAAGGGAAAGAAGTGTGCATAAGAAATATGTAAAGGGAAAGAAGTGTGCATAAGAAATATGTAAAGGGAAAGAAGTGTGCATAAGAAATATGTAAAGGGAAAGAAGTGTGCATAAGAAATATGTAAAGGGAAAGAAGTGTGCATAAGAAATATGTAAAGGGAAAGAAGTGTGCATAAGAAATATGTAAAGGGAAAGAAGTGTGCATAAGAAATATGTAAAGGGAAAGAAGTGTGCATAAGAAATATGTAAAGGGAAAGAAGTGTGCATAATAAATATGTAAAGGGAAAGAAGTGTGCATAAGAAATATGTAAAGGGAAAGAAGTGTGCATAAGAAATATGTAAAGGGAAAGAAGTGTGCATAAGAAATATGTAAAGGGAAAGAAGTGTGCATAAGAAATATGTAAAGGGAAAGAAGTGTGCATAAGAAATATGTAAAGGGAAAGAAGTGTGCATAAGAAATATGTAAAGGGAAAGAAGTGTGCATAAGAAATATGTAAAGGGAAAGAAGTGTGCATAAGAAATAAACACATGGGAAAGAAGTGTGCATAAGAAATATGTAAAGGGAAAGAAGTGTGCATAAGAAATATGTAAAGGGAAGAAGTGTGCATACGAAATATGTAAAGGTAAAGAAGTGTGCATAAGAAATATGTAAAGGGAAAGAAGTGTGCATAAGAAATATGTAAAGGGAAAGAAGTGTGCATAAGAAATATGTAAAGGGAAAAAAGTGTGCATAAGAAATATGTAAAGGGAAAGAAGTGTGCATAAGAAATATGTAAAGGGAAAGAAGTGTGCATAAGAAATATGTAAAGGGAAAGAAGTGTGCATAAGAAATATGTAAAGGGAAAGAAGTGTGCATAAGAAATATGTAAAGGGAAAGAAGTGTGCATAAGAAATATGTAAAGGGAAAGAAGTGTGCATAAGAAATATGTAAAGGGAAAGAAGTGTGCATAAGAAATATGTAAAGGGAAAGAAGTGTGCATAGGAAATAAACACATGATGTGGGAACAAGCCCTCGAGTTAAATATGTAAAGGGAAAGAAGTGTGCATTATAAATATGTAAAGGGAAAGAAGTGTGCATAAGAAATATGTAAAGGGAAAGAAGTGTGCATAAGAAATATGTAAAGGGAAAGAAGTGTGCATAAGAAATATGTAAAGGGAAAGAAGTGTGCATAAGAAATATGTAAAGGGAAAGAAGTGTGCATAAGAAATATGTAAAGGGAAAGAAGTGTGCATAAGAAATATGTAAAGGGAAAGAAGTGTGCATAAGAAATATGTAAAGGGAAAGAAGTGTGCATAAGAAATATGTAAAGGGAAAGAAGTGTGCATAATAAATATGTAAAGGGAAAGAAGTGTGCATAAGAAATATGTAAAGGGAAAGAAGTGTGCATAAGAAATATGTAAAGGGAAAGAAGTGTGCATAAGAAATATGTAAAGGGAAAGAAGTGTGCATAAGAAATATGTAAAGGGAAAGAAGTGTGCATAAGAAATATGTAAAGGGAAAGAAGTGTGCATAAGAAATATGTAAAGGGAAAGAAGTGTGCATAAGAAATATGTAAAGGGAAAGAAGTGTGCATAAGAAATAAACACATGGGAAAGAAGTGTGCATAAGAAATATGTAAAGGGAAAGAAGTGTGCATAAGAAATATGTAAAGGGAAAGAAGTGTGCATAAGAAATATGTAAAGGGAAAGAAGTGTGCATAAGAAATATGTAAAGGGAAAGAAGTGTGCATAAGAAATATGTAAAGGGAAAGAAGTGTGCATAAGAAATATGTAAAGGGAAAGAAGTGTGCATAAGAAATATGTAAAGGGAAAGAAGTGTGCATAAGAAATATGTAAAGGGAAAGAAGTGTGCATAAGAAATATGTAAAGGGAAAGAAGTGTGCATAAGAAATAAACACATGATGTGGGAACAAGCCCTCGAGTTAAATATGTAAAGGGAAAGAAGTGTGCATAAGAAATATGTAAAGGGAAAGAAGTGTGCATAAGAAATATGTAAAGGGAAAGAAGTGTGCATAAGAAATATGTAAAGGGAAAGAAGTGTGCATAAAGAAATATGTAAAGGGAAAGAAGTGTGCATAAGAAATATGTAAAGGGAAAGAAGTGTGCATAAGAAATATGTAAAGGGAAAGAAGTGTGCATAAAGAAATATGTAAAGGGAAAGAAGTGTGCATAAGAAATATGTAAAGGGAAATAAGTGTGCATAAGAAATATGTAAAGGGAAATAAGTGTGCATAAGAAATATGTAAAGGGAAAGAAGTGTGCATAAGAAATATGTAAAGGGAAAGAAGTGTGCATAAGAAATATGTAAAGGGAAAGAAGTGTGCATAAGAAATATGTAAAGGGAAAGAAGTGTGCATAAGAAATATGTAAAGGGAAAGAAGTGTGCATAAGAAATATGTAAAGGGAAAGAAGTGTGCATAAGAAATATGTAAAGGGAAAGAAGTGTGCATAAGAAATATGTAAAGGGAAAGAAGTGTGCATAAGAAATATGTAAAGGGAAAGAAGTGTGCATAAGAAATATGTAAATGGAAAGAAGTGTGCATAAGAAATATGTAAAGGGAAAGAAGTGTGCATAAGAAATATGTAAAGGGAAAGAAGTGTGCATACGAAATAAACACATGATGTGGGAACAAGCCCTCGAGTTAAATATGTAAAGGGAAAGAAGTGTGCATAAGAAATATGTAAAGGGAAAGAAGTGTGCATAAGAAATATGTAAAGGGAAAGAAGTGTGCATAATAAATAAACACATGATGTGGGAACAAGCCCTCGAGTTAAATATGTAAAGGGAAAGAAGTGTGCATAAGAAATATGTAAAGGGAAAGAAGTGTGCATAAGAAATATGTAAAGGGAAAGAAGTGTGCATAAGAAATATGTAAAGGGAAAGAAGTGTGCATAAAGAAATATGTAAAGGGAAAGAAGTGTGCATAAGAAATATGTAAAGGGAAAGAAGTGTGCATAAGAAATATGTAAAGGGAAAGAAGTGTGCATAAAGAAATATGTAAAGGGAAAGAAGTGTGCATAAGAAATATGTAAAGGGAAAGAAGTGTGCATAAGAAATATGTAAAGGGAAAGAAGTGTGCATAAGAAATATGTAAAGGGAAAGAAGTGTGCATAAGACATATGTAAAGGGAAAGAAGTGTGCATAAGAAATATGTAAAGGGAAAGAAGTGTGCATAAGAAATATGTAAAGGGAAAGAAGTGTGCATAAGAAATATGTAAAGGGAAAGAAGTGTGCATAAGAAATATGTAAAGGGAAAGAAGTGTGCATAAGAAATATGTAAAGGGAAAGAAGTGTGCATAAGAAATATGTAAAGGAAAAGAAGTGTGCATAAGAAATATGTAAAGGGAAAGAAGTGTGCATAAGAAATATGTAAAGGGAAAGAAGTGTGCATAAGAAATATGTAAAGGGAAAGAAGTGTGCATAAGAAATATGTAAAGGGAAAGAAGTGTGCATACGAAATATGTAAAGGGAAAGAAGTGTGCATAAGAAATATGTAAAGGGAAAGAAGTGTGCATAAGAAATATGTAAAGGGAAAGAAGTGTGCATAAGAAATATGTAAAGGGAAAGAAGTGTGCATAAGAAATATGTAAAGGGAAAGAAGTGTGCATAAGAAATATGTAAAGGAAAAGAAGTGTGCATAAGAAATATGTAAATGGAAAGAAGTGTGCATAAGAAATATGTAAAGGGAAAGAAGTGTGCATAAGAAATATGTAAAGGGAAAGAAGTGTGCATAATAAATATGTAAAGGGAAAGAAGTGTGCATAAGAAATATGTAAAGGGAAAGAAGTGTGCATAAGAAATAAACACATGATGTGGGAACAAGCCCTCGAGTTAAATATGTAAAGGGAAAGAAGTGTGCATAAGAAATATGTAAAGGGAAAGAAGTGTGCATAAGAAATATGTAAAGGGAAAGAAGTGTGCATAAGAAATATGTAAAGGGAAAGAAGTGTGCATAAGAAATATGTAAAGGGAAACAAGTGTGCATAAGAAATATGTAAAGGGAAAGAAGTGTGCATAAGAAATATGTAAAGGGAAAGAAGTGTGCATAAGAAATATGTAAAGGGAAAGAAGTGTGCATAATAAATAAACACATGATGTGGGAACAAGCCCTCGAGTTAAATATGTAAAGGGAAAGAAGTGTGCATAAGAAATATGTAAAGGGAAAGAAGTGTGCATAAGAAATATGTAAAGGGAAAGAAGTGTGCATAAGAAATATGTAAAGGGAAAGAAGTGTGCATAAGAAATATGTAAAGGAAAAGAAGTGTGCATAAGAAATATGTAAAGGGAAAGAAGTGTGCATAAGAAATATGTAAAGGGAAAGAAGTGTGCATAAGAAATATGTAAAGGGAAAGAAGTGTACATAAGAAATATGTAAAGGGAAAGAAGTGTGCATAAGAAATATGTAAAGGGAAAGAAGTGTGCATAAGAAATATGTAAAGGGAAAGAAGTGTGCATAAGAAATAAACACATGATGTGGGAACAAGCCCTCGAGTTAAATATGTAAAGGGAAATAAGTGTGCATAAGAAATATGTAAAGGGAAAGAGGTGTGCATAAGAAATATGTAAAGTGAAAGAAGTGTGCATAAGAAATATGTAAAGGGAAAGAGGTGTGCATAAGAAATATGTAAAGGGAAAGAAGTGTGCATAAGAAATATGTAAAGGGAAAGAAGTGTGCATAAGAAATATGTAAAGGGAAAGAAGTGTGCATAAGAAATATGTAAAGGGAAATAAGTGTGCATAAGAAATATGTAAAGGGAAAGAAGTGTGCATAAGAAATATGTAAAGGGAAAGAAGTGTGCATAAGAAATATGTAAAGGGAAAGAAGTGTGCATAAGAAATATGTAAAGGGAAAGAAGTGTGCATAAGAAATATGTAAAGGGAAAGAAGTGTGCATAAGAAATATGTAAAGGGAAAGAAGTGTGCATAAGAAATATGTAAAGGGAAAGAAGTGTGCATAAGAAATATGTAAAGGGAAAGAAGTGTGCATAAGAAATATGTAAAGGGAAAGAAGTGTGCATAAGAAATATGTAAAGGGAAAGAAGTGTGCATAAGAAATATGTAAAGGGAAAGAAGTGTGCATAAGAAATATGTAAAGGGAAAGAAGTGTGCATAAGAAATATGTAAAGGGAAAGAAGTGTGCATAAGAAATATGTAAAGGGAAAGAAGTGTGCATAAGAAATATGTAAAGGGAAAGAAGTGTGCATAAGAAATATGTAAAGGGAAAGAAGTGTGCATAAGAAATATGTAAAGGGAAAGAAGTGTGCATAAGAAATATGTAAAGGGAAAGAAGTGTGCATAAGAAATATGTAAAGGGAAAGAAGTGTGCATAAGAAATATGTAAAGGGAAAGAAGTGTGCATAAGAAATATGTAAAGGGAAAGAAGTGTGCATAAGAAATATGTAAAGGGAAAGAAGTGTGCATAAGAAATAAACACATGATGTGGGAACAAGCCCTCGAGTTAAATATGTAAAGGGAAAGAAGTGTGCATAAGAAATATGTAAAGGGAAAGAAGTGTGCATAAGAAATATGTAAAGGGAAAGAAGTGTGCATAAGAAATATGTAAAGGGAAAGAAGTGTGCATAAGAAATATGTAAAGGGAAAGAAGTGTGCATAAGAAATATGTAAAGGGAAAGAAGTGTGCATAAGAAATATGTAAAGGGAAAGAAGTGTGCATAAGAAATATGTAAAGGGAAAGAAGTGTGCATAAGAAATATGTAAAGGGAAAGAAGTGTGCATAATAAATAAACACATGATGTGGGAACAAGCCCTCGAGTTAAATATGTAAAGGGAAAGAAGTGTGCATAAGAAATATGTAAAGGGAAAGAAGTGTGCATAAGAAATATGTAAAGGGAAAGAAGTGTGCATAAGAAATATGTAAAGGGAAAGAAGTGTGCGTAAAGAAATATGTAAAGGGAAAGAAGTGTGCATAAGAAATATGTAAAGGGAAAGAAGTGTGCATAAGAAATATGTAAAGGGAAAGAAGTGTGCATAAGAAATATGTAAAGGGAAAGAAGTGTGCATAAGAAATATGTAAAGGGAAAGAAGTGTGCATAAGAAATATGTAAAGGGAAATAAGTGTGCATAAGAAATATGTAAAGGGAAAGAAGTGTGCATAAGAAATATGTAAAGGGAAAGAAGTGTGCATAAGAAATATGTAAAGGGAAAGAAGTGTGCATAAGAAATATGTAAAGGGAAAGAAGTGTGCATAAGAAATATGTAAAGGGAAAGAAGTGTGCATAAGAAATATGTAAAGGGAAAGAAGTGTGCATAAGAAATATGTAAAGGGAAAGAAGTGTGCATAAGAAATATGTAAAGGGAAAGAAGTGTGCATAAGAAATATGTAAAGGGAAAGAAGTGTGCATACGAAATATGTAAAGGGAAAGAAGTGTGCATAAGAAATATGTAAAGGGAAAGAAGTGTGCATAAGAAATATGTAAAGGGAAAGAAGTGTGCATAAGAAATATGTAAAGGGAAAGAAGTGTGCATAAGAAATATGTAAAGGGAAAGAAGTGTGCATAAGAAATATGTAAAGGGAAAGAAGTGTGCATAAGCAATATGTAAAGGGAAAGAAGTGTGCATAAGAAATATGTAAAGGGAAAGAAGTGTGCATAAGAAATATGTAAAGGGAAAGAAGTGTGCATAAGAAATATGTAAAGGGAAAGAAGTGTGCATAAGCAATATGTAAAGGGAAAGAAGTGTGCATAAGAAATAAACACATGATGTCGGGACAAGCCCTCGAGTTAAATATGTAAAGGGAAAGAAGTGTGCATAAGAAATATGTAAAGGGAAAGAAGTGTGCATAAGAAATATGTAAAGGGAAAGAAGTGTGCATAAGAAATATGTAAAGGGAAAGAAGTGTGCATAAGAAATAAACACATGATGTGGGAACAAGCCCTCGAGTTAAATATGTAAAGGGAAATAAGTGTGCATAAGAAATATGTAAAGGGAAAGAGGTGTGCATAAGAAATATGTAAAGTGAAAGAAGTGTGCATAAGAAATATGTAAAGGGAAAGAAGTGTGCATAAGAAATATGTAAAGGGAAAGAAGTGTGCATAAGAAATATGTAAAGGGAAAGAAGTGTGCATAAGAAATATGTAAAGGGAAAGAAGTGTGCATAAGAAATATGTAAAGGGAAAGAAGTGTGCATAAGAAATATGTAAAGGGAAAGAAGTGTGCATAAGAAATATGTAAAGGGAAAGAAGTGTGCATAAGAAATATGTAAAGGGAAAGAAGTGTGCATAAGAAATATGTAAAGGGAAAGAAGTGTGCATAAGAAATATGTAAAGGGAAAGAAGTGTGCATAAGAAATATGTAAAGGGAAAGAAGTGTGCATAAGAAATATGTAAAGGGAAAGAAGTGTGCATAAGAAATATGTAAAGGGAAAGAAGTGTGCATAAGAAATATGTAAAGGGAAAGAAGTGTGCATAAGAAATATGTAAAGGGAAAGAAGTGTGCATAAGAAATATGTAAAGGGAAAGAAGTGTGCATAAGAAATATGTAAAGGGAAAGAAGTGTGCATAAGAAATATGTAAAGGGAAAGAAGTGTGCATCAGAAATATGTAAAGGGAAAGAAGTGTGCATAAGAAATATGTAAAGGGAAAGAAGTGTGCATAAGAAATATGTAAAGGGAAAGAAGTGTGCATAAGAAATATGTAAAGGGAAAGAAGTGTGCATAAGAAATATGTAAAGGGAAAGAAGTGTGCATAAGAAATATGTAAAGGGAAAGAAGTGTGCATAAGAAATATGTAAAGGGAAAGAAGTGTGCATAAGAAATATGTAAAGGGAAAGAAGTGTGCATAATAAATAAACACATGATGTGGGAACAAGCCCTCGAGTTAAATATGTAAAGGGAAAGAAGTGTGCATAAGAAATATGTAAAGGGAAAGAAGTGTGCATAAGAAATATGTAAAGGGAAAGAAGTGTGCATAAGAAATATGTAAAGGGAAAGAAGTGTGCATAAGAAATATGTAAAGGGAAAGAAGTGTGCATAAGAAATATGTAAAGGGAAAGAAGTGTGCATAAGAAATATGTAAAGGGAAAGAAGTGTGCATAAGAAATATGTAAAGGAAAAGAAGTGTGCATAAGAAATATGTAAAGGGAAAGAAGTGTGCATAATAAATAAACACATGATGTGGGAACAAGCCCTCGAGTTAAATATGTAAAGGGAAAGAAGTGTGCAAAGAAATATGTAAAGGGAAAGAAGTGTGCATAAGAAATATGTAAAGGGAAAGAAGTGTGCATAAGAAATATGTAAAGGGAAAGAAGTGTGCATAAAGAAATATGTAAAGGGAAAGAAGTGTGCATAAGAAATATGTAAAGGGAAAGAAGTGTGCATAAGAAATATGTAAAGGGAAAGAAGTGTGCATAAGAAATATGTAAAGGGAAAGAAGTGTGCATAAGAAATATGTAAAGGGAAAGAAGTGTGCATAAGAAATATGTAAAGGGAAAGAAGTGTGCATAAGAAATATGTAAAGGGAAAGAAGTGTGCATAAGAAATATGTAAAGGGAAATAAGTGTGCATAAGAAATATGTAAAGGGAAAGAAGTGTGCATAAGAAATATGTAAAGGGAAAGAAGTGTGCATAAGAAATATGTAAAGGGAAAGAAGTGTGCATAAGAAATATGTAAAGGGAAAGAAGTGTGCATACGAAATATGTAAAGGGAAAGAAGTGTGCATAAGAAATATGTAAAGGGAAAGAAGTGTGCATAAGAAATATGTAAAGGGAAAGAAGTGTGCATAAGAAATATGTAAAGGGAAAGAAGTGTGCATAAGAAATATGTAAAGGGAAAGAAGTGTGCATAAGAAATATGTAAAGGGAAAGAAGTGTGCATAAGCAATATGTAAAGGGAAAGAAGTGTGCATAAGAAATATGTAAAGGGAAAGAAGTGTGCATAAGAAATATGTAAAGGGAAAGAAGTGTGCATAAGAAATATGTAAAGGGAAAGAAGTGTGCATAAGCAATATGTAAAGGGAAAGAAGTGTGCATAAGAAATAAACACATGATGTCGGGACAAGCCCTCGAGTTAAATATGTAAAGGGAAAGAAGTGTGCATAAGAAATATGTAAAGGGAAAGAAGTGTGCATAAGAAATATGTAAAGGGAAAGAAGTGTGCATAAGAAATATGTAAAGGGAAAGAAGTGTGCATAAGAAATAAACACATGATGTGGGAACAAGCCCTCGAGTTAAATATGTAAAGGGAAATAAGTGTGCATAAGAAATATGTAAAGGGAAAGAGGTGTGCATAAGAAATATGTAAAGTGAAAGAAGTGTGCATAAGAAATATGTAAAGGGAAAGAAGTGTGCATAAGAAATATGTAAAGGGAAAGAAGTGTGCATAAGAAATATGTAAAGGGAAAGAAGTGTGCATAAGAAATATGTAAAGGGAAAGAAGTGTGCATAAGAAATATGTAAAGGGAAAGAAGTGTGCATAAGAAATATGTAAAGGGAAAAAAGTGTGCATAAGAAATATGTAAAGGGAAAGAAGTGTGCATAAGAAATATGTAAAGGGAAAGAAGTGTGCATAAGAAATAAACACATGATGTGGGAACAAGCCCTCGAGTTAAATATGTAAAGGGAAATAAGTGTGCATAAGAAATATGTAAAGGGAAAGAGGTGTGCATAAGAAATATGTAAAGTGAAAGAAGTGTGCATAAGAAATATGTAAAGGGAAAGAAGTGTGCATAAGAAATATGTAAAGGGAAAGAAGTGTGCATAAGAAATATGTAAAGGGAAAGAAGTGTGCATAAGAAATATGTAAAGGGAAAGAAGTGTGCATAAGAAATATGTAAAGGGAAAGAAGTGTGCATAAGAAATATGTAAAGGGAAAGAAGTGTGCATAAGAAATATGTAAAGGGAAAGAAGTGTGCATAAGAAATATGTAAAGGGAAAGAAGTGTGCATAAGAAATATGTAAAGGGAAAGAAGTGTGCATAAGAAATATGTAAAGGGAAAGAAGTGTGCATAAGAAATATGTAAAGGGAAAGAAGTGTGCATAAGAAATATGTAAAGGGAAAGAAGTGTGCATAAGAAATATGTAAAGGGAAAGAAGTGTGCATAAGAAATATGTAAAGGGAAAGAAGTGTGCATAAGAAATATGTAAAGGGAAAGAAGTGTGCATAAGAAATATGTAAAGGGAAAGAAGTGTGCATAAGAAATATGTAAAGGGAAAGAAGTGTGCATAAGAAATATGTAAAGGGAAAGAAGTGTGCATAAGAAATATGTAAAGGGAAAGAAGTGTGCATAAGAAATATGTAAAGGGAAAGAAGTGTGCATAAGAAATATGTAAAGGGAAAGAAGTGTGCATAAGAAATATGTAAAGGGAAAGAAGTGTGCATAAGAAATATGTAAAGGGAAAGAAGTGTGCATAAGAAATATGTAAAGGGAAAGAAGTGTGCATAAGAAATATGTAAAGGGAAAGAAGTGTGCATAAGAAATATGTAAAGGGAAAGAAGTGTGCATAATAAATAAACACATGGTGTGGGAACAAGCCCTCGAGTTAAATATGTAAAGGGAAAGAAGTGTGCATAAGAAATATGTAAAGGGAAAGAAGTGTGCATAAGAAATATGTAAAGGGAAAGAAGTGTGCATAAGAAATATGTAAAGGGAAAGAAGTGTGCATAAGAAATATGTAAAGGGAAAGAAGTGTGCATAAGAAATATGTAAAGGGAAAGAAGTGTGCATAAGAAATATGTAAAGGGAAAGAAGTGTGCATAAGAAATATGTAAAGGAAAAGAAGTGTGCATAAGAAATATGTAAAGGGAAAGAAGTGTGCATAATAAATAAACACATGATGTGGGAACAAGCCCTCGAGTTAAATATGTAAAGGGAAAGAAGTGTGCAAAGAAATATGTAAAGGGAAAGAAGTGTGCATAAGAAATATGTAAAGGGAAAGAAGTGTGCATAAGAAATATGTAAAGGGAAAGAAGTGTGCATAAAGAAATATGTAAAGGGAAAGAAGTGTGCATAAGAAATATGTAAAGGGAAAGAAGTGTGCATAAGAAATATGTAAAGGGAAAGAAGTGTGCATAAGAAATATGTAAAGGGAAAGAAGTGTGCATAAGAAATATGTAAAGGGAAAGAAGTGTGCATAAGAAATATGTAAAGGGAAAGAAGTGTGCATAAGAAATATGTAAAGGGAAAGAAGTGTGCATAAGAAATATGTAAAGGGAAATAAGTGTGCATAAGAAATATGTAAAGGGAAAGAAGTGTGCATAAGAAATATGTAAAGGGAAAGAAGTGTGCATAAGAAATATGTAAAGGGAAAGAAGTGTGCATAAGAAATATGTAAAGGGAAAGAAGTGTGCATACGAAATATGTAAAGGGAAAGAAGTGTGCATAAGAAATATGTAAAGGGAAAGAAGTGTGCATAAGAAATATGTAAAGGGAAAGAAGTGTGCATAAGAAATATGTAAAGGGAAAGAAGTGTGCATAAGAAATATGTAAAGGGAAAGAAGTGTGCATAAGAAATATGTAAAGGGAAAGAAGTGTGCATAAGCAATATGTAAAGGGAAAGAAGTGTGCATAAGAAATATGTAAAGGGAAAGAAGTGTGCATAAGAAATATGTAAAGGGAAAGAAGTGTGCATAAGAAATATGTAAAGGGAAAGAAGTGTGCATAAGCAATATGTAAAGGGAAAGAAGTGTGCATAAGAAATAAACACATGATGTCGGGACAAGCCCTCGAGTTAAATATGTAAAGGGAAAGAAGTGTGCATAAGAAATATGTAAAGGGAAAGAAGTGTGCATAAGAAATATGTAAAGGGAAAGAAGTGTGCATAAGAAATATGTAAAGGGAAAGAAGTGTGCATAAGAAATAAACACATGATGTGGGAACAAGCCCTCGAGTTAAATATGTAAAGGGAAATAAGTGTGCATAAGAAATATGTAAAGGGAAAGAGGTGTGCATAAGAAATATGTAAAGTGAAAGAAGTGTGCATAAGAAATATGTAAAGGGAAAGAAGTGTGCATAAGAAATATGTAAAGGGAAAGAAGTGTGCATAAGAAATATGTAAAGGGAAAGAAGTGTGCATAAGAAATATGTAAAGGGAAAGAAGTGTGCATAAGAAATATGTAAAGGGAAAGAAGTGTGCATAAGAAATATGTAAAGGGAAAGAAGTGTGCATAAGAAATATGTAAAGGGAAAGAAGTGTGCATAAGAAATATGTAAAGGGAAAGAAGTGTGCATAAGAAATATGTAAAGGGAAAGAAGTGTGCATAAGAAATATGTAAAGGGAAAGAAGTGTGCATAAGAAATATGTAAAGGGAAAGAAGTGTGCATAAGAAATATGTAAAGGGAAAGAAGTGTGCATAAGAAATATGTAAAGGGAAAGAAGTGTGCATAAGAAATATGTAAAGGGAAAGAAGTGTGCATAAGAAATATGTAAAGGGAAAGAAGTGTGCATAAGAAATATGTAAAGGGAAAAAAGTGTGCATAAGAAATATGTAAAGGGAAAGAAGTGTGCATAAGAAATATGTAAAGGGAAAGAAGTGTGCATAAGAAATATGTAAAGGGAAAGAAGTGTGCATAAGAAATATGTAAAGGGAAAGAAGTGTGCATAAGAAATATGTAAAGGGAAAGAAGTGTGCATAAGAAATATGTAAAGGGAAAGAAGTGTGCATAAGAAATATGTAAAGGGAAAGAAGTGTGCATAAGAAATATGTAAAGGGAAAGAAGTGTGCATAAGAAATATGTAAAGGGAAAGAAGTGTGCATAAGAAATATGTAAAGGGAAAGAAGTGTGCATAAGAAATATGTAAAGGGAAAGAAGTGTGCATAAGAAATATGTAAAGGGAAAGAAGTGTGCATAAGAAATATGTAAAGGGAAAGAAGTGTGCATAAGAAATATGTAAAGGGAAAGAAGTGTGCATAAGAAATATGTAAAGGGAAAGAAGTGTGCATAAGAAATATGTAAAGGGAAAGAAGTGTGCATAAGAAATATGTAAAGGGAAAGAAGTGTGCATAAGAAATATGTAAAGGGAAAGAAGTGTGCATAAGAAATATGTAAAGGGAAAGAAGTGTGCATAAGAAATATGTAAAGGGAAAGAAGTGTGCATAAGAAATATGTAAAGGGAAAGAAGTGTGCATAAGAAATATGTAAAGGGAAAGAAGTGTGCATAAGAAATATGTAAAGGGAAAAAAGTGTGCATAAGAAATATGTAAAGGGAAAGAAGTGTGCATAAGAAATATGTAAAGGGAAAGAAGTGTGCATAAGAAATATGTAAAGGGAAAGAAGTGTGCATAAGAAATATGTAAAGGGAAAGAAGTGTGCATAAGAAATATGTAAAGGGAAAGAAGTGTGCATAATAAATATGTAAAGGGAAAGAAGTGTGCATAAGAAATAAACACATGATGTCGGGACAAGCCCTCGAGTTAAATATGTAAAGGGAAAGAAGTGTGCATAAGAAATATGTAAAGGGAAAGAAGTGTGCATAAGAAATATGTAAAGGGAAAGAAGTGTGCATAAGAAATATGTAAAGGGAAAGAAGTGTGCATAAGAAATATGTAAAGGGAAAGAAGTGTGCATAAGAAATATTTAAAGGGAAAGAAGTGTGCATAAGAAATATGTAAAGGGAAAGAAGTGTGCATAAGAAATATGTAAAGGGAAAGAAGTGTGCATAAGAAATATGTAAAGGGAAAGAAGTGTGCATAAGAAATATGTAAAGGGAAAGAAGTGTGCATACGAAATATGTAAAGGGAAAGAAGTGTGCATAAGAAATATGTAAAGGGAAAGAAGTGTGCATAAGAAATATGTAAAGGGAAAGAAGTGTGCATAAGAAATATGTAAAGGGAAAGAAGTGTGCATAAGAAATATGTAAAGGGAAAGAAGTGTGCATAAGAAATATGTAAAGGGAAAGAAGTGTGCATAAGAAATATGTAAAGGGAAAGAAGTGTGCATAAGAAATATGTAAAGGGAAAGAAGTGTGCATAAGAAATATGTAAAGGGAAAGAAGTGTGCATAAGAAATATGTAAAGGGAAAGAAGTGTGCATAAGAAATATGTAAAGGGAAAGAAGTGTGCATAAGAAATAAACACATGATGTCGGGACAAGCCCTCGAGTTAAATATGTAAAGGGAAAGAAGTGTGCATAAGAAATATGTAAAGGGAAAGAAGTGTGCATAAGAAATATGTAAAGGGAAAGAAGTGTGCATAAGAAATATGTAAAGGGAAAGAAGTGTGCATAAGAAATATGTAAAGGGAAAGAAGTGTGCATAAGAAATATGTAAAGGGAAAGAAGTGTGCATAAGAAATATGTAAAGGGAAAGAAGTGTGCATAAGAAATATGTAAAGGGAAAGAAGTGTGCATAAGCAATATGTAAAGGGAAAGAAGTGTGCATAAGAAATATGTAAAGGGAAAGAAGTGTGCATAAGAAATATGTAAAGGGAAAGAAGTGTGCATAAGAAATATGTAAAGGGAAAGAAGTGTGCATAAGCAATATGTAAAGGGAAAGAAGTGTGCATAAGAAATAAACACATGATGTCGGGACAAGCCCTCGAGTTAAATATGTAAAGGGAAAGAAGTGTGCATAAGAAATATGTAAAGGGAAAGAAGTGTGCATAAGAAATATGTAAAGGGAAAGAAGTGTGCATAAGAAATATGTAAAGGGAAAGAAGTGTGCATAAGAAATAAACACATGATGTGGGAACAAGCCCTCGAGTTAAATATGTAAAGGGAAATAAGTGTGCATAAGAAATATGTAAAGGGAAAGAGGTGTGCATAAGAAATATGTAAAGTGAAAGAAGTGTGCATAAGAAATATGTAAAGGGAAAGAAGTGTGCATAAGAAATATGTAAAGGGAAAGAAGTGTGCATAAGAAATATGTAAAGGGAAAGAAGTGTGCATAAGAAATATGTAAAGGGAAAGAAGTGTGCATAAGAAATATGTAAAGGGAAAGAAGTGTGCATAAGAAATATGTAAAGGGAAAAAAGTGTGCATAAGAAATATGTAAAGGGAAAGAAGTGTGCATAAGAAATATGTAAAGGGAAAGAAGTGTGCATAAGAAATAAACACATGATGTGGGAACAAGCCCTCGAGTTAAATATGTAAAGGGAAATAAGTGTGCATAAGAAATATGTAAAGGGAAAGAGGTGTGCATAAGAAATATGTAAAGTGAAAGAAGTGTGCATAAGAAATATGTAAAGGGAAAGAAGTGTGCATAAGAAATATGTAAAGGGAAAGAAGTGTGCATAAGAAATATGTAAAGGGAAAGAAGTGTGCATAAGAAATATGTAAAGGGAAAGAAGTGTGCATAAGAAATATGTAAAGGGAAAGAAGTGTGCATAAGAAATATGTAAAGGGAAAGAAGTGTGCATAAGAAATATGTAAAGGGAAAGAAGTGTGCATAAGAAATATGTAAAGGGAAAGAAGTGTGCATAAGAAATATGTAAAGGGAAAGAAGTGTGCATAAGAAATATGTAAAGGGAAAGAAGTGTGCATAAGAAATATGTAAAGGGAAAGAAGTGTGCATAAGAAATATGTAAAGGGAAAGAAGTGTGCATAAGAAATATGTAAAGGGAAAGAAGTGTGCATAAGAAATATGTAAAGGGAAAGAAGTGTGCATAAGAAATATGTAAAGGGAAAGAAGTGTGCATAAGAAATATGTAAAGGGAAAGAAGTGTGCATAAGAAATATGTAAAGGGAAAGAAGTGTGCATAAGAAATATGTAAAGGGAAAGAAGTGTGCATAAGAAATATGTAAAGGGAAAGAAGTGTGCATAAGAAATATGTAAAGGGAAAGAAGTGTGCATAAGAAATATGTAAAGGGAAAGAAGTGTGCATAAGAAATATGTAAAGGGAAAGAAGTGTGCATAAGAAATATGTAAAGGGAAAGAAGTGTGCATAAGAAATATGTAAAGGGAAAGAAGTGTGCATAAGAAATATGTAAAGGGAAAGAAGTGTGCATAAGAAATATGTAAAGGGAAAGAAGTGTGCATAATAAATAAACACATGATGTGGGAACAAGCCCTCGAGTTAAATATGTAAAGGGAAAGAAGTGTGCATAAGAAATATGTAAAGGGAAAGAAGTGTGCATAAGAAATATGTAAAGGGAAAGAAGTGTGCATAAGAAATATGTAAAGGGAAAGAAGTGTGCATAAGAAATATGTAAAGGGAAAGAAGTGTGCATAAGAAATATGTAAAGGGAAAGAAGTGTGCATAAGAAATATGTAAAGGGAAAGAAGTGTGCATAAGAAATATGTAAAGGAAAAGAAGTGTGCATAAGAAATATGTAAAGGGAAAGAAGTGTGCATAATAAATAAACACATGATGTGGGAACAAGCCCTCGAGTTAAATATGTAAAGGGAAAGAAGTGTGCAAAGAAATATGTAAAGGGAAAGAAGTGTGCATAAGAAATATGTAAAGGGAAAGAAGTGTGCATAAGAAATATGTAAAGGGAAAGAAGTGTGCATAAAGAAATATGTAAAGGGAAAGAAGTGTGCATAAGAAATATGTAAAGGGAAAGAAGTGTGCATAAGAAATATGTAAAGGGAAAGAAGTGTGCATAAGAAATATGTAAAGGGAAAGAAGTGTGCATAAGAAATATGTAAAGGGAAAGAAGTGTGCATAAGAAATATGTAAAGGGAAAGAAGTGTGCATAAGAAATATGTAAAGGGAAAGAAGTGTGCATAAGAAATATGTAAAGGGAAATAAGTGTGCATAAGAAATATGTAAAGGGAAAGAAGTGTGCATAAGAAATATGTAAAGGGAAAGAAGTGTGCATAAGAAATATGTAAAGGGAAAGAAGTGTGCATAAGAAATATGTAAAGGGAAAGAAGTGTGCATACGAAATATGTAAAGGGAAAGAAGTGTGCATAAGAAATATGTAAAGGGAAAGAAGTGTGCATAAGAAATATGTAAAGGGAAAGAAGTGTGCATAAGAAATATGTAAAGGGAAAGAAGTGTGCATAAGAAATATGTAAAGGGAAAGAAGTGTGCATAAGAAATATGTAAAGGGAAAGAAGTGTGCATAAGCAATATGTAAAGGGAAAGAAGTGTGCATAAGAAATATGTAAAGGGAAAGAAGTGTGCATAAGAAATATGTAAAGGGAAAGAAGTGTGCATAAGAAATATGTAAAGGGAAAGAAGTGTGCATAAGCAATATGTAAAGGGAAAGAAGTGTGCATAAGAAATAAACACATGATGTCGGGACAAGCCCTCGAGTTAAATATGTAAAGGGAAAGAAGTGTGCATAAGAAATATGTAAAGGGAAAGAAGTGTGCATAAGAAATATGTAAAGGGAAAGAAGTGTGCATAAGAAATATGTAAAGGGAAAGAAGTGTGCATAAGAAATAAACACATGATGTGGGAACAAGCCCTCGAGTTAAATATGTAAAGGGAAATAAGTGTGCATAAGAAATATGTAAAGGGAAAGAGGTGTGCATAAGAAATATGTAAAGTGAAAGAAGTGTGCATAAGAAATATGTAAAGGGAAAGAAGTGTGCATAAGAAATATGTAAAGGGAAAGAAGTGTGCATAAGAAATATGTAAAGGGAAAGAAGTGTGCATAAGAAATATGTAAAGGGAAAGAAGTGTGCATAAGAAATATGTAAAGGGAAAGAAGTGTGCATAAGAAATATGTAAAGGGAAAGAAGTGTGCATAAGAAATATGTAAAGGGAAAGAAGTGTGCATAAGAAATATGTAAAGGGAAAGAAGTGTGCATAAGAAATATGTAAAGGGAAAGAAGTGTGCATAAGAAATATGTAAAGGGAAAGAAGTGTGCATAAGAAATATGTAAAGGGAAAGAAGTGTGCATAAGAAATATGTAAAGGGAAAGAAGTGTGCATAAGAAATATGTAAAGGGAAAGAAGTGTGCATAAGAAATATGTAAAGGGAAAGAAGTGTGCATAAGAAATATGTAAAGGGAAAGAAGTGTGCATAAGAAATATGTAAAGGGAAAGAAGTGTGCATAAGAAATATGTAAAGGGAAAGAAGTGTGCATAAGAAATATGTAAAGGGAAAGAAGTGTGCATAAGAAATATGTAAAGGGAAAGAAGTGTGCATAAGAAATATGTAAAGGGAAAGAAGTGTGCATAAGAAATATGTAAAGGGAAAGAAGTGTGCATAAGAAATATGTAAAGGGAAAGAAGTGTGCATAAGAAATATGTAAAGGGAAAGAAGTGTGCATAAGAAATATGTAAAGGGAAAGAAGTGTGCATAAGAAATATGTAAAGGGAAAGAAGTGTGCATAAGAAATATGTAAAGGGAAAGAAGTGTGCATAAGAAATATGTAAAGGGAAAGAAGTGTGCATAAGAAATATGTAAAGGGAAAGAAGTGTGCATAAGAAATATGTAAAGGGAAAGAAGTGTGCATAAGAAATATGTAAAGGGAAAGAAGTGTGCATAAGAAATATGTAAAGGGAAAGAAGTGTGCATAAGAAATATGTAAAGGGAAAGAAGTGTGCATAAGAAATATGTAAAGGGAAAGAAGTGTGCATAAGAAATATGTAAAGGGAAAGAAGTGTGCATAAGAAATATGTAAAGGGAAAGAAGTGTGCATAAGAAATATGTAAAGGGAAAGAAGTGTGCATAAGAAATATGTAAAGGGAAAGAAGTGTGCATAAGAAATATGTAAAGGGAAAGAAGTGTGCATAAGAAATATGTAAAGGGAAAGAAGTGTGCATAAGAAATATGTAAAGGGAAAGAAGTGTGCATAAGAAATATGTAAAGGGAAAGAAGTGTGCATAAGAAATATGTAAAGGGAAAGAAGTGTGCATAAGAAATATGTAAAGGGAAAGAAGTGTGCATAAGAAATATGTAAAGGGAAAGAAGTGTGCATAAGAAATATGTAAAGGGAAAGAAGTGTGCATAAGAAATAACACATGATGTCGGACAAGCCTCGAGTTAATATGTAAAGGGAAAGAAGTGTGCATAAGAAATATGTAAAGGGAAAGAAGTGTGCATAAGAAATATGTAAAGGGAAAGAAGTGTGCATAAGAAATATGTAAAGGGAAAGAAGTGTGCATAAGAAATATGTAAAGGGAAAGAAGTGTGCATAAGAAATATGTAAAGGGAAAGAAGTGTGCATAAGAAATATGTAAAGGGAAAGAAGTGTGCATAAGAAATATGTAAAGGGAAAGAAGTGTGCATAAGAAATATGTAAAGGGAAAGAAGTGTGCATAAGAAATATGTAAAGGGAAAGAAGTGTGCATAAGAAATATGTAAAGGGAAAGAAGTGGTGCATAAGAAATATGTGCATAAGAAATATGTAAAGGGAAAGAAGTGTGCATAAGAAATATGTAAAGGGAAAGAAGTGTGCATAAGAAATATGTAAAGGGAAAGAAGTGTGCATAAGAAATATGTAAAGGGAAAGAAGTGTGCATAAGAAATATGTAAAGGGAAAGAAGTGTGCATAAGAAATATGTAAAGGGAAAGAAGTGTGCATAAGAAATAAACACATGATGTCGGGACAAGCCCTCGAGTTAAATATGTAAAGGGAAAGAAGTGTGCATAAGAAATAATATAGGGAAAGAAGTGTGCATAAGAAATATGTAAAGGGAAAGAAGTGTGCATAAGAAATATGTAAAGGGAAAGAAGTGTGCATAAGAAATATGTAAAGGGAAAGAAGTGTGCATAAGAAATATGTAAAGGGAAAGAAGTGTGCATAAGAAATATGTAAAGGGAAAGAAGTGTGCATAAGAAATATGTAAAGGGAAAGAAGTGTGCATAAGAAATATGTAAAGGGAAAGAAGTGTGCATAAGAAATATGTAAAGGGAAAGAAGTGTGCATAAGAAATATGTAAAGGGAAAGAAGTGTGCATAAGAAATATGTAAAGGGAAAGAAGTGTGCATAAGAAATATGTAAAGGGAAAGAAGTGTGCATAAGAAATATGTAAAGGGAAAGAAGTGTGCATAAGAAATATGTAAAGGGAAAGAAGTGTGCATAAGAAATATGTAAAGGGAAAGAAGTGTGCATAAGAAATAATAAAGGGAAAGAAGTGTGCATAAGAAATATGTAAAGGGAAAGAAGTGTGCATAAGAAATATGTAAAGGGAAAGAAGTGTGCATAAGAAATATGTAAAGGGAAAGAAGTGTGCATAAGAACTATGTAAAGGGAAAGAAGTGTGCATAAGAAATATGTAAAGGAAAAGAAGTGTGCATAAGAAATAATAAAGGGAAAGAAGTGTGCATAAGAAATATGTAAAGGGAAATAAGTGTGCATAAGAAATATGTAAAGGGAAAGAAGTGTGCATAAGAAATATGTAAAGGGAAAGAAGTGTGCATAAGAAATATGTAAAGGGAAAGAAGTGTGCATAAGAAATATGTAAAGGGAAAGAAGTGTGCATAAGAAATATGTAAAGGGAAAGAAGTGTGCATAAGAAATATGTAAAGGGAAAGAAGTGTGCATAAGAAATATGTAAAGGGAAAGAAGTGTGCATAAGAAATAAACACATGATGTGGGAACAAGCCCTCGAGTTAAATATGTAAAGGGAAAGAAGTGTGCATAAGAAATATGTAAAGGGAAATAAGTGTGCATAAGAAATATGTAAAGGGAAAGAAGTGTGCATAAGAAATAAACACATGATGTGGGAACAAGCCATCGAGTTAAATATGTAAAGGGAAAGAAGTGTGCATAAGAAATATGTAAAGGGAAAGAAGTGTGCATAAGAAATATGTAAAGGGAAAGAAGTGTGCATAAGAAATATGTAAAGGGAAAGAAGTGTGCATAAGAAATATGTAAAGGGAAAGAAGTGTGCATACGAAATATGTAAAGGGAAAGAAGTGTGCATAAGAAATATGTAAAGGGAAAGAAGTGTGCATAAGAAATATGTAAAGGGAAAGAAGTGTGCATAAGAAATATGTAAAGGGAAAGAAGTGTGCATAAGAAATATGTAAAGGGAAAGAAGTGTGCATAAGAAATATGTAAAGGGAAAGAAGTGTGCATAAGAAATAGGTAAAGGGAAAGAAGTGTGCATAAGAAATATGTAAAGGGAAAGAAGTGTGCATAAGAAATATGTAAAGGGAAAGAAGTGTGCATAAGAAATATGTAAAGGGAAAGAAGTGTGCATAAGAAATATGTAAAGGGAAAGAAGTGTGCATAAGAAATATGTAAAGGGAAAGAAGTGTGCATAAGAAATATGTAAAGGGAAAGAAGTGTGCATAAGAAATATGTAAAGGGAAAGAAGTGTGCATAAGAAATATGTAAAGGGAAAGAAGTGTGCATAAGAAATATGTAAAGGGAAAGAAGTGTGCATAAGAAATAAACACATGATGTCGGGACAAGCCCTCGAGTTAAATATGTAAAGGGAAAGAAGTGTGCATAAGAAATAATAAAGGGAAAGAAGTGTGCATAAGAAATATGTAAAGGGAAAGAAGTGTGCATAAGAAATATGTAAAGGGAAAGAAGTGTGCATAAGAAATATGTAAAGGGAAAGAAGTGTGCATAAGAAATATGTAAAGGGAAAGAAGTGTGCATAAGAAATATGTAAAGGGAAAGAAGTGTGCATAAGAAATATGTAAAGGGAAAGAAGTGTGCATAAGAAATATGTAGAGGGAAAGAAGTGTGCATAAGAAATATGTAAAGGGAAAGAAGTGTGCATAAGAAATATGTAAAGGGAAAGAAGTGTGCATAAGAAATATGTAAAGGGAAAGAAGTGTGCATAAGAAATATGTAAAGGGAAAGAAGTGTGCATAAGAAATATGTAAAGGGAAAGAAGTGTGCATAAGAAATATGTAAAGGGAAAGAAGTGTGCATAAGAAATATGTAAAGGGAAAGAAGTGTGCATAAGAAATAATAAAGGGAAAGAAGTGTGCATAAGAAATATGTAAAGGGAAAGAAGTGTGCATAAGAAATATGTAAAGGGAAAGAAGTGTGCATAAGAAATAAACACATGATGTGGGAACAAGCCCTCGAGTTAAAAATGTAAAGGGAAAGAAGTGTGCATAAGAAATATGTAAAGGGAAAGAAGTGTGCATAAGAAATATGTAAAGGGAAAGAAGTGTGCATAAGAAATATGTAAAGGGAAAGAAGTGTGCATAAGAAATATGTAAAGGGAAAGAAGTGTGCATAAGAAATATGTAAAGGGAAAGAAGTGTGCATAAGAAATATGTAAAGGGAAAGAAGTGTGCATAAGAAATATGTAAAGGGAAAGAAGTGTGCATAAGAAATATGTAAAGGGAAAGAAGTGTGCATAAGAAATATGTAAAGGGAAAGAAGTGTGCATAAGAAATATGTAAAGGGAAAGAAGTGTGCATAAGAAATATGTAAAGGGAAAGAAGTGTGCATAAGAAATATGTAAAGGGAAAGAAGTGTGCATAAGAAATATGTAAAGGGAAAGAAGTGTGCATAAGAAATATGTAAAGGGAAAGAAGTGTGCATAAGAAATATGTAAAGGGAAAGAAGTGTGCATAAGAAATATGTAAAGGGAAAGAAGTGTGCATAAGAAATATGTAAAGGGAAAGAAGTGTGCATAAGAAATATGTAAAGGGAAAGAAGTGTGCATAAGAAATATGTAAAGGGAAAGAAGTGTGCATAAGAAATATGTAAAGGGAAAGAAGTGTGCATAAGAAATATGTAAAGGGAAAGAAGTGTGCATAAGAAATATGTAAAGGGAAAGAAGTGTGCATAAGAAATATGTAAAGGGAAAGAAGTGTGCATAAGAAATATGTAAAGGGAAAGAAGTGTGCATAAGAAATATGTAAAGGGAAAGAAGTGTGCATAAGAAATATGTAAAGGGAAAGAAGTGTGCATAAGAAATATGTAAAGGGAAAGAAGTGTGCATAAGAAATAAACACATGATGTGGGAACAAGCCCTCGAGTTAAATATGTAAAGGGAAAGAAGTGTGCATAAGAAATATGTAAAGGGAAAGAAGTGTGCATAAGAAATATGTAAAGGGAAAGAAGTGTGCATAAGAAATAAACACATGATGTGGGAACAAGCCCTCGAGTTAAATATGTAAAGGGAAAGAAGTGTGCATAAGAAATAAACACATGATGTGGGAACAAGCCCTCGAGTTAAATATGTAAAGGGAAAGAAGTGTGCATAAGAAATATGTAAAGGGAAAGAAGTGTGCATAAGAAATATGTAAAGGGAAAGAAGTGTGCATAAGAAATATGTAAAGGGAAAGAAGTGTGCATAAGAAATATGTAAAGGGAAAGAAGTGTGCATAAGAAATATGTAAAGGGAAAGAAGTGTGCATAAGAAATAAACACATGATGTGGGAACAAGCCCTCGAGTTAAATATGTAAAGGGAAAGAAGTGTGCATAAGAAATATGTAAAGGGAAAGAAGTGTGCATAAGAAATATGTAAAGGGAAAGAAGTGTGCATAAGAAATAAACACATGATGTGGGAACAAGCCCTCGAGTTAAACATGTAAAGGGAAAGAAGTGTGCATAAGAAATATGTAAAGGGAAAGAAGTGTGCATAAGAAATATGTAAAGGGAAAGAAGTGTGCATAAGAAATATGTAAAGGGAAAGAAGTGTGCATAAGAAATATGTAAAGGGAAAGAAGTGTGCATAAGAAATATGTAAAGGGAAAGAAGTGTGCATAAGAAATATGTAAAGGGAAAGAAGTGTGCATAAGAAATATGTAAAGGGAAAGAAGTGTGCATAAGAAATATGTAAAGGGAAAGAAGTGTGCATAAGAAATATGTAAAGGGAAAGAAGTGTGCATAAGAAATATGTAAAGGGAAAGAAGTGTGCATAAGAAATATGTAAAGGGAAAGAAGTGTGCATAAGAAATATGTAAAGGGAAAGAAGTGTGCATACAAAATATGTAAAGGGAAAGAAGTGTGCATAAGAAATATGTAAAGGGAAAGAAGTGTGCATAAGAAATATGTAAAGGGAAAGAAGTGTGCATAAGAAATATGTAAAGGGAAAGAAGTGTGCATAAGAAATATGTAAAGGGAAAGAAGTGTGCATAAGAAATATGTAAAGGTAAAGAAGTGTGCATAAGAAATATGTAAAGGGAAAGAAGTGTGCATAAGAAATATGTAAAGGGAAAGAAGTGTGCATAAGAAATATGTAAAGGGAAAGAAGTGTGCATAAGAAATATGTAAAGGGAAAGAAGTGTGCATAAGAAATAAACACATGATGTGGGAACAAGCCCTCGAGTTAAATATGTAAAGGGAAAGAAGTGTGCATAAGAAATATGTAAAGGGAAAGAAGTGTGCATAAGAAATATCTAAAGGGAAAGAAGTGTGCATAAGAAATAAACACATGATGTGGGAACAAGCCCTCGAGTTAAATATGTAAAGGGAAAGAAGTGTGCATAAGAAATAAACACATGATGTGGGAACAAGCCCTCGAGTTAAATATGTAAAGGGAAAGAAGTGTGCATAAGAAATATGTAAAGGGAAAGAAGTGTGCATAAGAAATATATAAAGAGAAAGAAGTGTGCATAAGAAATATGTAAAGGGAACGAAGTGTGCATAAGAAATATGTAAAGGGAAAGAAGTGTGCATAAGAAATATGTAAAGGGAAAGAAGTGTGCATAAGAAATATGTAAAGGGAAAGAAGTGTGCATAAGAAATAATAAAGGGAAAGAAGTGTGCATAAGAAATATGTAAAGGGAAAGAAGTGTGCATAAGAAATATGTAAAGGGAAAGAAGTGTGCATAAGAAATATGTAAAGGGAAAGAAGTGTGCATAAGAAATAAACACATGATGTGGGAACAAGCCCTCGAGTTAAATATGTAAAGGGAAAGAAGTGTGCATAAGAAATATGTAAAGGGAAAGAAGTGTGCATAAGAAATATGTAAAGGGAAAGAATTGTGCATAAGAAATAAACACATGATGTGGGAACAAGCCCTCGAGTTAAATATGTAAAGGGAAAGAAGTGTGCATAAGAAATAAACACATGATGTGGGAACAAGCCCTCGAGTTAAATATGTAAAGGGAAAGAAGTGTGCATAAGAAATATGTAAAGGGAAAGAAGTGTGCATAAGAAATATATAAAGGGAAAGAAGTGTGCATAAGAAATATGTAAAGGGAAAGAATTGTGCATAAGAAATAAACACATGATGTGGGAACAAGCCCTCGAGTTAAATATGTAAAGGGAAAGAAGTGTGCATAAGAAATAAACACATGATGTGGGAACAAGCCCTCGAGTTAAATATGTAAAGGGAAAGAAGTGTGCATAAGAAATATGTAAAGGGAAAGAAGTGTGCATAAGAAATATATAAAGGGAAAGAAGTGTGCATAAGAAATATGTAAAGGGAAAGAAGTGTGCATAAGAAATATGTAAAGGCGAAAGAAGTGTGCATAAGAATTATGTAAAGGTAAAGAAGTGTGCATAAGAAATATGTAAAGGGAAAGAAGTGTGCATAAGAAATAATAAAGGGAAAGAAGTGTGCATAAGAAATATGTAAAGGGAAAGAAGTGTGCATAAGAAATATGTAAAGGGAAAGAAGTGTGCATAAGAAATATGTAAATGGAAAGAAGTGTGCATAAGAAATATGTAAAGGGAAAGAAGTGTGCATAAGAAATAATAAAGGGAAAGAAGTGTGCATAAGAAATATGTAAAGGGAAAGAAGTGTGCATAAGAAATATGTAAAGGGAAAGAAGTGTGCATAATGAATATGTAAAGGGAAAGAAGTGTGCATAAGAAATATCTAAAGGGAAAGAAGTGTGCATAAGAAATATGTAAAGGGAAAGAAGTGTGCATAAGAAATATGTAAAGGGAAAGAAGTGTGCATAAGAAATATGTAAAGGGAAAGAAGTGTGCATAAGAAATATGTAAAGGGAAAGAAGTGTGCATAAGAAATATGTAAAGGGAAAGAAGTGTGCATAAGAAATATGTAAAGGGAAAGAAGTGTGCATAAGAAATATGTAAAGGGAAAGAAGTGTGCATAAGAAATATGTAAAGGGAAAGAAGTGTGCATAAGAAATATGTAAAGGGAAAGAAGTGTGCATAAGAAATATGTAAAGGGAAAGAAGTGTGCATTAGAAATAAACACATGATGTGGGAACAAGCCCTCGAGTTAAACATGTAAAGGGAAAGAAGTGTGCATAAGAAATATGTAAAGGGAAAGAAGTGTGCATAAGAAATATGTAAAGGGAAAGAAGTGTGCATAAGAAATATGTAAAGGGAAAGAAGTGTGCATAAGAAATATGTAAAGGGAAAGAAGTGTGCATAAGAAATATGTAAAGGGAAAGAAGTGTGCATAAGAAATATGTAAAGGGAAAGAAGTGTGCATAAGAAATATGTAAAGGGAAAGAAGTGTGCATAAGAAATATGTAAAGGGAAAGAAGTGTGCATAAGAAATAATAAAGGGAAAGAAGTGTGCATAAGAAATATGTAAAGGGAAAGAAGTGTGCATAAGAAATATGTAAAGGGAAAGAAGTGTGCATAAGAAATATGTAAAGGGAAAGAAGTGTGCATAAGAAATATGTAAAGGGAAAGAAGTGTGCATAAGAAATATGTAGAGGGAAAGAAGTGTGCATAAGAAATATGTAAAGGGAAAGAAGTGTGCATAAGAAATATGTAAAGGGAAAGAAGTGTGCATAAGAAATATGTAAAGGGAAAGAAGTGTGCATAAGAAATATGTAAAGGGAAAGAAGTGTGCATAAGAAATATGTAAAGGGAAAGAAGTGTGCATAAGAAATATGTAAAGGGAAAGAAGTGTGCATAAGAAATATGTAAAGGGAAAGAAGTGTGCATAAGAAATAATAAAGGGAAAGAAGTGTGCATAAGAAATATGTAAAGGGAAAGAAGTGTGCATAAGAAATATGTAAAGGGAAAGAAGTGTGCATAAGAAATAAACACATGATGTGGGAACAAGCCCTCGAGTTAAAAATGTAAAGGGAAAGAAGTGTGCATAAGAAATATGTAAAGGGAAAGAAGTGTGCATAAGAAATATGTAAAGGGAAAGAAGTGTGCATAAGAAATATGTAAAGGGAAAGAAGTGTGCATAAGAAATATGTAAAGGGAAAGAAGTGTGCATAAGAAATATGTAAAGGGAAAGAAGTGTGCATAAGAAATATGTAAAGGGAAAGAAGTGTGCATAAGAAATATGTAAAGGGAAAGAAGTGTGCATAAGAAATATGTAAAGGGAAAGAAGTGTGCATAAGAAATATGTAAAGGGAAAGAAGTGTGCATAAGAAATATGTAAAGGGAAAGAAGTGTGCATAAGAAATATGTAAAGGGAAAGAAGTGTGCATAAGAAATATGTAAAGGGAAAGAAGTGTGCATAAGAAATATGTAAAGGGAAAGAAGTGTGCATAAGAAATATGTAAAGGGAAAGAAGTGTGCATAAGAAATATGTAAAGGGAAAGAAGTGTGCATAAGAAATATGTAAAGGGAAAGAAGTGTGCATAAGAAATATGTAAAGGGAAAGAAGTGTGCATAAGAAATATGTAAAGGGAAAGAAGTGTGCATAAGAAATATGTAAAGGGAAAGAAGTGTGCATAAGAAATATGTAAAGGGAAAGAAGTGTGCATAAGAAATATGTAAAGGGAAAGAAGTGTGCATAAGAAATATGTAAAGGGAAAGAAGTGTGCATAAGAAATATGTAAAGGGAAAGAAGTGTGCATAAGAAATATGTAAAGGGAAAGAAGTGTGCATAAGAAATAAACACATGATGTGGGAACAAGCCCTCGAGTTAAATATGTAAAGGGAAAGAAGTGTGCATAAGAAATATGTAAAGGGAAAGAAGTGTGCATAAGAAATATGTAAAGGGAAAGAAGTGTGCATAAGAAATAAACACATGATGTGGGAACAAGCCCTCGAGTTAAATATGTAAAGGGAAAGAAGTGTGCATAAGAAATAAACACATGATGTGGGAACAAGCCCTCGAGTTAAATATGTAAAGGGAAAGAAGTGTGCATAAGAAATATGTAAAGGGAAAGAAGTGTGCATAAGAAATATGTAAAGGGAAAGAAGTGTGCATAAGAAATATGTAAAGGGAAAGAAGTGTGCATAAGAAATATGTAAAGGGAAAGAAGTGTGCATAAGAAATATGTAAAGGGAAAGAAGTGTGCATAAGAAATAAACACATGATGTGGGAACAAGCCCTCGAGTTAAATATGTAAAGGGAAATAAGTGTGCATAAGAAATATGTAAAGGGAAAGAAGTGTGCATAAGAAATATGTAAAGGGAAAGAAGTGTGCATAAGAAATAAACACATGATGTGGGAACAAGCCCTCGAGTTAAACATGTACAGGGAAAGAAGTGTGCATAAGAAATATGTAAAGGGAAAGAAGTGTGCATAAGAAATATGTAAAGGGAAAGAAGTGTGCATAAGAAATATGTAAAGGGAAAGAAGTGTGCATAAGAAATATGTAAAGGGAAAGAAGTGTGCATAAGAAATATGTAAAGGGAAAGAAGTGTGCATAAGAAATATGTAAAGGGAACGAAGTGTGCATAAGAAATATGTAAAGGGAAAGAAGTGTGCATAAGAAATATGTAAAGGGAAAGAAGTGTGCATAAGAAATATGTAAAGGGAAAGAAGTGTGCATAAGAAATAATAAAGGGAAAGAAGTGTGCATAAGAAATATGTAAAGGGAAAGAAGTGTGCATAAGAAATATGTAAAGGGAAAGAAGTGTGCATAAGAAATATGTAAAGGGAAAGAAGTGTGCATAAGAAATAAACACATGATGTGGGAACAAGCCCTCGAGTTAAATATGTAAAGGGAAAGAAGTGTGCATAAGAAATATGTAAAGGGAAAGAAGTGTGCATAAGAAATATGTAAAGGGAAAGAATTGTGCATAAGAAATAAACACATGATGTGGGAACAAGCCCTCGAGTTAAATATGTAAAGGGAAAGAAGTGTGCATAAGAAATAAACACATGATGTGGGAACAAGCCCTCGAGTTAAATATGTAAAGGGAAAGAAGTGTGCATAAGAAATATGTAAAGGGAAAGAAGTGTGCATAAGAAATATATAAAGGGAAAGAAGTGTGCATAAGAAATATGTAAAGGGAAAGAATTGTGCATAAGAAATAAACACATGATGTGGGAACAAGCCCTCGAGTTAAATATGTAAAGGGAAAGAAGTGTGCATAAGAAATAAACACATGATGTGGGAACAAGCCCTCGAGTTAAATATGTAAAGGGAAAGAAGTGTGCATAAGAAATATGTAAAGGGAAAGAAGTGTGCATAAGAAATATATAAAGGGAAAGAAGTGTGCATAAGAAATATGTAAAGGGAAAGAAGTGTGCATAAGAAATATGTAAAGGCGAAAGAAGTGTGCATAAGAATTATGTAAAGGTAAAGAAGTGTGCATAAGAAATATGTAAAGGGAAAGAAGTGTGCATAAGAAATAATAAAGGGAAAGAAGTGTGCATAAGAAATATGTAAAGGGAAAGAAGTGTGCATAAGAAATATGTAAAGGGAAAGAAGTGTGCATAAGAAATATGTAAATGGAAAGAAGTGTGCATAAGAAATATGTAAAGGGAAAGAAGTGTGCATAAGAAATAATAAAGGGAAAGAAGTGTGCATAAGAAATATGTAAAGGGAAAGAAGTGTGCATAAGAAATATGTAAAGGGAAAGAAGTGTGCATAATGAATATGTAAAGGGAAAGAAGTGTGCATAAGAAATATGTAAAGGGAAAGAAGTGTGCATAAGAAATATGTAAAGGGAAAGAAGTGTGCATAAGAAATATGTAAAGGGAAAGAAGTGTGCATAAGAAATATGTAAAGGGAAAGAAGTGTGCATAAGAAATATGTAAAGGGAAAGAAGTGTGCATAAGAAATATGTAAAGGGAAAGAAGTGTGCATAAGAAATATGTAAAGGG
Source organism: Crossaster papposus (assembly GCA_037893245.1). Taxonomy (NCBI): domain Eukaryota; kingdom Metazoa; phylum Echinodermata; class Asteroidea; order Velatida; family Solasteridae; genus Crossaster; species Crossaster papposus. The sequence continues at coordinate 6,993 of JBAIAA010000971.1, read as the reverse complement.
AAAGAAGTGTGCATAAGAAATATGTAAAGGGAAAGAAGTGTGCATAAGAAATATGTAAAGGGAAAGAAGTGTGCATAAGAAATATGTAAAGGGAAAGAAGTGTGCATAAGAAATATGTAAAGGGAAAGAAGTGTGCATAAGAAATAAACACATGATGTGGGAACAAGCCCTCGAGTTAAACATGTAAAGGGAAAGAAGTGTGCATAAGAAATATGTAAAGGGAAAGAAGTGTGCATAAGAAATATGTAAAGGGAAAGAAGTGTGCATAAGAAATATGTAAAGGGAAAGAAGTGTGCATAAGAAATATGTAAAGGGAAAGAAGTGTGCATAAGAAATATGTAAAGGGAAAGAAGTGTGCATAAGAAATATGTAAAGGGAAAGAAGTGTGCATAAGAAATATGTAAAGGGAAAGAAGTGTGCATAAGAAATATGTAAAGGGAAAGAAGTGTGCATAAGAAATAATAAAGGGAAAGAAGTGTGCATAAGAAATATGTAAAGGGAAAGAAGTGTGCATAAGAAATATGTAAAGGGAAAGAAGTGTGCATAAGAAATATGTAAAGGGAAAGAAGTGTGCATAAGAAATATGTAAAGGGAAAGAAGTGTGCATAAGAAATATGTAAAGGGAAAGAAGTGTGCATAAGAAATATGTAAAGGGAAAGAAGTGTGCATAAGAAATATGTAGAGGGAAAGAAGTGTGCATAAGAAATATGTAAAGGGAAAGAAGTGTGCATAAGAAATATGTAAAGGGAAAGAAGTGTGCATAAGAAATATGTAAAGGGAAAGAAGTGTGCATAAGAAATATGTAAAGGGAAAGAAGTGTGCATAAGAAATATGTAAAGGGAAAGAAGTGTGCATAAGAAATAAACACATGATGTGGGAACAAGCCCTCGAGTTAAAAATGTAAAGGGAAAGAAGTGTGCATAAGAAATATGTAAAGGGAAAGAAGTGTGCATAAGAAATATGTAAAGGGAAAGAAGTGTGCATAAGAAATATGTAAAGGGAAAGAAGTGTGCATAAGAAATATGTAAAGGGAAAGAAGTGTGCATAAGAAATATGTAAAGGGAAAGAAGTGTGCATAAGAAATATGTAAAGGGAAAGAAGTGTGCATAAGAAATATGTAAAGGGAAAGAAGTGTGCATAAGAAATATGTAAAGGGAAAGAAGTGTGCATAAGAAATATGTAAAGGGAAAGAAGTGTGCATAAGAAATATGTAAAGGGAAAGAAGTGTGCATAAGAAATATGTAAAGGGAAAGAAGTGTGCATAAGAAATATGTAAAGGGAAAGAAGTGTGCATAAGAAATATGTAAAGGGAAAGAAGTGTGCATAAGAAATATGTAAAGGGAAAGAAGTGTGCATAAGAAATATGTAAAGGGAAAGAAGTGTGCATAAGAAATATGTAAAGGGAAAGAAGTGTGCATAAGAAATATGTAAAGGGAAAGAAGTGTGCATAAGAAATATGTAAAGGGAAAGAAGTGTGCATAAGAAATATGTAAAGGGAAAGAAGTGTGCATAAGAAATATGTAAAGGGAAAGAAGTGTGCATAAGAAATATGTAAAGGGAAAGAAGTGTGCATAAGAAATATGTAAAGGGAAAGAAGTGTGCATAAGAAATATGTAAAGGGAAAGAAGTGTGCATAAGAAATATGTAAAGGGAAAGAAGTGTGCATAAGAAATATGTAAAGGGAAAGAAGTGTGCATAAGAAATATGTAAAGGGAAAGAAGTGTGCATAAGAAATATGTAAAGGGAAAGAAGTGTGCATAAGAAATAAACACATGATGTGGGAACAAGCCCTCGAGTTAAATATGTAAAGGGAAAGAAGTGTGCATAAGAAATATGTAAAGGGAAAGAAGTGTGCATAAGAAATATGTAAAGGGAAAGAAGTGTGCATAAGAAATAAACACATGATGTGGGAACAAGCCCTCGAGTTAAATATGTAAAGGGAAAGAAGTGTGCATAAGAAATAAACACATGATGTGGGAACAAGCCCTCGAGTTAAATATGTAAAGGGAAAGAAGTGTGCATAAGAAATATGTAAAGGGAAAGAAGTGTGCATAAGAAATATGTAAAGGGAAAGAAGTGTGCATAAGAAATATGTAAAGGGAAAGAAGTGTGCATAAGAAATATGTAAAGGGAAAGAAGTGTGCATAAGAAATAAACACATGATGTGGGAACAAGCCCTCGAGTTAAATATGTAAAGGGAAATAAGTGTGCATAAGAAATATGTAAAGGGAAAGAAGTGTGCATAAGAAATATGTAAAGGGAAAGAAGTGTGCATAAGAAATAAACACATGATGTGGGAACAAGCCCTCGAGTTAAACATGTACAGGGAAAGAAGTGTGCATAAGAAATATGTAAAGGGAAAGAAGTGTGCATAAGAAATATGTAAAGGGAAAGAAGTGTGCATAAGAAATATGTAAAGGGAAAGAAGTGTGCATAAGAAATATGTAAAGGGAAAGAAGTGTGCATAAGAAATATGTAAAGGGAAAGAAGTGTGCATAAGAAATATGTAAAGGGAAAGAAGTGTGCATAAGAAATATGTAAAGGGAAAGAAGTGTGCATAAGAAATATGTAAAGGGAAAGAAGTGTGCATAAGAAATATGTAAAGGGAAAGAAGTGTGCATAAGAAATATGTAAAGGGAAAGAAGTGTGCATAAGAAATATGTAAAGGGAAAGAAGTGTGCATAAGAAATATGTAAAGGGAAAGAAGTGTGCATACAAAATATGTAAAGGGAAAGAAGTGTGCATAAGAAATATGTAAAGGGAAAGAAGTGTGCATAAGAAATATGTAAAGGGAAAGAAGTGTGCATAAGAAATATGTAAAGGGAAAGAAGTGTGCATAAGAAATATGTAAAGGGAAAGAAGTGTGCATAAGAAATATGTAAAGGTAAAGAAGTGTGCATAAGAAATATGTAAAGGGAAAGAAGTGTGCATAAGAAATATGTAAAGGGAAAGAAGTGTGCATAAGAAATATGTAAAGGGAAAGAAGTGTGCATAAGAAATATGTAAAGGGAAAGAAGTGTGCATAAGAAATAAACACATGATGTGGGAACAAGCCCTCGAGTTAAATATGTAAAGGGAAAGAAGTGTGCATAAGAAATATGTAAAGGGAAAGAAGTGTGCATAAGAAATATGTAAAGGGAAAGAAGTGTGCATAAGAAATAAACACATGATGTGGGAACAAGCCCTCGAGTTAAATATGTAAAGGGAAAGAAGTGTGCATAAGAAATAAACACATGATGTGGGAACAAGCCCTCGAGTTAAATATGTAAAGGGAAAGAAGTGTGCATAAGAAATATGTAAAGGGAAAGAAGTGTGCATAAGAAATATATAAAGAGAAAGAAGTGTGCATAAGAAATATGTAAAGGGAACGAAGTGTGCATAAGAAATATGTAAAGGGAAAGAAGTGTGCATAAGAAATATGTAAAGGGAAAGAAGTGTGCATAAGAAATATGTAAAGGGAAAGAAGTGTGCATAAGAAATAATAAAGGGAAAGAAGTGTGCATAAGAAATATGTAAAGGGAAAGAAGTGTGCATAAGAAATATGTAAAGGGAAAGAAGTGTGCATAAGAAATAAACACATGATGTGGGAACAAGCCCTCGAGTTAAATATGTAAAGGGAAAGAAGTGTGCATAAGAAATATGTAAAGGGAAAGAAGTGTGCATAAGAAATATGTAAAGGGAAAGAATTGTGCATAAGAAATAAACACATGATGTGGGAACAAGCCCTCGAGTTAAATATGTAAAGGGAAAGAAGTGTGCATAAGAAATAAACACATGATGTGGGAACAAGCCCTCGAGTTAAATATGTAAAGGGAAAGAAGTGTGCATAAGAAATATGTAAAGGGAAAGAAGTGTGCATAAGAAATATATAAAGGGAAAGAAGTGTGCATAAGAAATATGTAAAGGGAAAGAATTGTGCATAAGAAATAAACACATGATGTGGGAACAAGCCCTCGAGTTAAATATGTAAAGGGAAAGAAGTGTGCATAAGAAATAAACACATGATGTGGGAACAAGCCCTCGAGTTAAATATGTAAAGGGAAAGAAGTGTGCATAAGAAATATGTAAAGGGAAAGAAGTGTGCATAAGAAATATATAAAGGGAAAGAAGTGTGCATAAGAAATATGTAAAGGGAAAGAAGTGTGCATAAGAAATATGTAAAGGCGAAAGAAGTGTGCATAAGAATTATGTAAAGGTAAAGAAGTGTGCATAAGAAATATGTAAAGGGAAAGAAGTGTGCATAAGAAATAATAAAGGGAAAGAAGTGTGCATAAGAAATATGTAAAGGGAAAGAAGTGTGCATAAGAAATATGTAAAGGGAAAGAAGTGTGCATAAGAAATATGTAAATGGAAAGAAGTGTGCATAAGAAATATGTAAAGGGAAAGAAGTGTGCATAAGAAATAATAAAGGGAAAGAAGTGTGCATAAGAAATATGTAAAGGGAAAGAAGTGTGCATAAGAAATATGTAAAGGGAAAGAAGTGTGCATAATGAATATGTAAAGGGAAAGAAGTGTGCATAAGAAATATCTAAAGGGAAAGAAGTGTGCATAAGAAATATGTAAAGGGAAAGAAGTGTGCATAAGAAATATGTAAAGGGAAAGAAGTGTGCATAAGAAATATGTAAAGGGAAAGAAGTGTGCATAAGAAATATGTAAAGGGAAAGAAGTGTGCATAAGAAATATGTAAAGGGAAAGAAGTGTGCATAAGAAATATGTAAAGGGAAAGAAGTGTGCATAAGAAATATGTAAAGGGAAAGAAGTGTGCATAAGAAATATGTAAAGGGAAAGAAGTGTGCATAAGAAATATGTAAAGGGAAAGAAGTGTGCATAAGAAATATGTAAAGGGAAAGAAGTGTGCATAAGAAATATGTAAAGGGAAAGAAGTGTGCATAAGAAATATGTAAAGGGAAAGAAGTGTGCATAAGAAATATGTAAAGGGAAAGAAGTGTGCATAAGAAATATGTAAAGGGAAAGAAGTGTGCATAAGAAATATGTAAAGGGAAAGAAGTGTGCATAAGAAATATGTAAAGGGAAAGAAGTGTGCATAAGAAATATGTAAAGGGAAAGAAGTGTGCATAAGAAATATGTAAAGGGAAAGAAGTGTGCATAAGAAATATGTAAAGGGAAAGAAGTGTGCATAAGAAATATGTAAAGGGAAAGAAGTGTGCATAAGAAATAAACACATGATGTGGGAACAAGCCCTCGAGTTAAATATGTAAAGGGAAATAAGTGTGCATAAGAAATATGTAAAGGGAAAGAAGTGTGCATAAGAAATATGTAAAGGGAAAGAAGTGTGCATAAGAAATAAACACATGATGTGGGAACAAGCCCTCGAGTTAAACATGTACAGGGAAAGAAGTGTGCATAAGAAATATGTAAAGGGAAAGAAGTGTGCATAAGAAATATGTAAAGGGAAAGAAGTGTGCATAAGAAATATGTAAAGGGAAAGAAGTGTGCATAAGAAATATGTAAAGGGAAAGAAGTGTGCATAAGAAATATGTAAAGGGAAAGAAGTGTGCATAAGAAATATGTAAAGGGAAAGAAGTGTGCATAAGAAATATGTAAAGGGAAAGAAGTGTGCATAAGAAATATGTAAAGGGAAAGAAGTGTGCATAAGAAATATGTAAAGGGAAAGAAGTGTGCATAAGAAATATGTAAAGGGAAAGAAGTGTGCATAAGAAATATGTAAAGGGAAAGAAGTGTGCATAAGAAATATGTAAAGGGAAAGAAGTGTGCATACAAAATATGTAAAGGGAAAGAAGTGTGCATAAGAAATATGTAAAGGGAAAGAAGTGTGCATAAGAAATATGTAAAGGGAAAGAAGTGTGCATAAGAAATATGTAAAGGGAAAGAAGTGTGCATAAGAAATATGTAAAGGGAAAGAAGTGTGCATAAGAAATATGTAAAGGTAAAGAAGTGTGCATAAGAAATATGTAAAGGGAAAGAAGTGTGCATAAGAAATATGTAAAGGGAAAGAAGTGTGCATAAGAAATATGTAAAGGGAAAGAAGTGTGCATAAGAAATATGTAAAGGGAAAGAAGTGTGCATAAGAAATAAACACATGATGTGGGAACAAGCCCTCGAGTTAAATATGTAAAGGGAAAGAAGTGTGCATAAGAAATATGTAAAGGGAAAGAAGTGTGCATAAGAAATATGTAAAGGGAAAGAAGTGTGCATAAGAAATAAACACATGATGTGGGAACAAGCCCTCGAGTTAAATATGTAAAGGGAAAGAAGTGTGCATAAGAAATAAACACATGATGTGGGAACAAGCCCTCGAGTTAAATATGTAAAGGGAAAGAAGTGTGCATAAGAAATATGTAAAGGGAAAGAAGTGTGCATAAGAAATATATAAAGAGAAAGAAGTGTGCATAAGAAATATGTAAAGGGAACGAAGTGTGCATAAGAAATATGTAAAGGGAAAGAAGTGTGCATAAGAAATATGTAAAGGGAAAGAAGTGTGCATAAGAAATATGTAAAGGGAAAGAAGTGTGCATAAGAAATAATAAAGGGAAAGAAGTGTGCATAAGAAATATGTAAAGGGAAAGAAGTGTGCATAAGAAATATGTAAAGGGAAAGAAGTGTGCATAAGAAATAAACACATGATGTGGGAACAAGCCCTCGAGTTAAATATGTAAAGGGAAAGAAGTGTGCATAAGAAATATGTAAAGGGAAAGAAGTGTGCATAAGAAATATGTAAAGGGAAAGAATTGTGCATAAGAAATAAACACATGATGTGGGAACAAGCCCTCGAGTTAAATATGTAAAGGGAAAGAAGTGTGCATAAGAAATAAACACATGATGTGGGAACAAGCCCTCGAGTTAAATATGTAAAGGGAAAGAAGTGTGCATAAGAAATATGTAAAGGGAAAGAAGTGTGCATAAGAAATATATAAAGGGAAAGAAGTGTGCATAAGAAATATGTAAAGGGAAAGAATTGTGCATAAGAAATAAACACATGATGTGGGAACAAGCCCTCGAGTTAAATATGTA
>JBAIAA010000970.1:0-245421 GCA_037893245.1 Crossaster papposus | reverse complement strand
AATAAGTAATATATTTCTTAAGAATTTTGTAGTAATATTTTGTTATGTATACGACTTTTAACTTATACCTGCTTCCTATATAGGAATGCCGTGTTCCAACCCATATGGCTTTTTACCACACATCTTTGCGTACATGTATGTCCCACAGATATCCCAGCATCAGATTGCCAGTATAATTTCTCTGTCCAAATCGATGAATATGCACGTCCTGCATTATAACTTCCATCTTGGCGTTGGTTCTGCTTCTAAGCTGGGCAATGCTTCGTCAGTACTCATCTCCACCCACCATGGCCAGAGGTGAGTGTCGGAACTAATTCTAGTTCTTACAACTAAGAACTTGGAACCAAACACTGAGGGGTGGTTCTAGAACCAAATTTGTGAAACAATGAGTGTCGGAACTAATTCTAGTTCTTGCAACTAAGAACTTAGAACCAAACACTGAGGGGTGGTTCTAGAACCAAAATTGTGAAACAATGAGATGGGATGTTTAAATAAGTCTTCACGTAGTGTCATTTCATTTCCAATCAACATGATGTACACACTATTTTCTTTGGTTTAGTCTTGTATGCCTCTGTGAAATTATTCCCTTCTTTTTGAGAGAACAAATTGTAAAAGAATGTAATGTCCAAATGTGCGTCTCAGAGACGCACATTTGGACATTTCTGCAAATATTGTGCGCAAGTGTTCGAACGACGCGCGACACACAAGTTGGCGCTACAATAGGCCGTATTATTGAACGTAGAGGGCGCTATGCTCACGGTATTTGGGGGTATAATTAAAAGTGATTAGGAGATAATTCACGTCAGTTTAAATATTCTTATAGCTCCAAAATATATTTTGTAATAATATTCAATTTTAGATAAAAGTTAAGTTACTAAACTACTTCAATAAACGCGATTTTGCCTGTGTTGGGTACCCAGAAAATGGCGTCTTACAGCACCCTCATGCGCCCAATTGGTCAGTAAAGTCTGTGACACGCGAGTAGCTACAATTCGCTGGCTGAGAACGCGCCCTGAACGCAGATTGTGGTCGCAATTCAAATTGAGACGGCAAATTTTGAATTGAAATCGAAGTCTTAAAATATTGTTTTCTCAGAATATGCAGCACTCACAGAGCTAAAACTTTATACGATTAGTTGTCAAAAAACTTTTTTTAATATTTTGAGCACTTTTGCTGCTTTAAACGAATGGTCTATTGTCCCTTTAAATCTTACATCAAATTAAAATCAAGGGACATGTGTTGAATGAGGACATTGTCATCATTTTTAAATAACGTATTGCTTGTGGTTAGCTGTCGAATGATTTTCACAGACACGTGAGAACATTGTTATACAATTGTATACATCCTTCTTGAGATTCTAAAAACGCTTTTAAAGGTAGGGTACACCATTGGTAATTGCTTGAATTATCAGGAATGGGTTGATTTGGGGGGTTGTATTTTATAGTAAATATCGCTGAACTGACCTGTCCGAAGTTTTACAATCATGGTTGCCGAGAAAAAGGAAAGAAAAACTGCGTTTGTTTTCAACCGGCGTCGGGCAGTAGTTCTTGTTCTTGGTTTTTTTCGCGATCGTCATTCAGCGCTTGTGATTGTTTTTTATTAAATTCATATTTTCGGAACCATTTTAGGATATCTAGGCCAATCATTTTGCTGGATGCTTAGAATCATAATTTACTTTCAAATAAGTAGAATATTTCTTAATAATTCGGTAGTAAACACTTTAGATATCTGAAAATGGTGTATCCTGTACCTTTAAAAATGTAATTGTGGACACATCCTATTCTCTCCTGTTGTTTGAAGGACGCTAGCTGTACGGAGTGACCCCCTGAATGGCATACGAGTCCTAGTGAAGGGCTGCAAAAACCCTCATGATACTGAGCAGAAGAGCAATGTGGTGACGGATCCCAAGTGGGAGACCATTATGACGGACTACCGGGAGGTCGACATGGACCGGATACCAGGCAAAACCTTTGTCAACAAGATGGAGTTACTGATGGCTGTGCTGGCGTCATGAGGGAGCACTGTTAACCAGTTCGTGCCGAAGGAATGTATATACATTGTACACGCAAAGTTTTCCCCAGATTTAAAACGGATGATGCATAAACACGTCACAAGCAAGGCTGGAAATATCTGTCAGCAGCGAGCAAGGCCGGAAATGCGTGGGTGTGCTTCATCGTACTATCGGCCTGAACCCGCCTCGGATCGAGTTTCGTTAAAGATAATTTCCTTTGTTTGTACTCTCATTGGTTTTGTACACGAATCTCAATCGAGGACGTCCTCGATTCTAACCCTAACCCCAATTCACTTTCGTGTCGCCAGGCATGTGTCCTCTATTTACACCATAAACAAACGCACCCCTACACACACATGTAGCTTTACCTCACATACGTACTGTGGACATTCCTTTGTCTTCGTGTAGTTTGACTAAATACTCATTTTTCTCGCTTCCCCAAAACAAATTTACCCTCAAATTTGGATTATGGGCCTCTCAGCTGTCCCTTCTATCTTTTCTATATATAACCCTAACCCGTTTTTTCTCTAGCGCTCTTTTTCGGAAACTGAAAAACGGATTGTGGACCTGGGCAAGTCCACAAACCGTAACCTCTTCCCGCATCGTGTGGACCTATATTGTTCGGAGGTCCACAGTGCGTATGCAAGACTAACTCACACACACGCGTGTGTGTACGCCTCCAATCAAGGACCTCCTATTGTCCCTCTTATGTTTGTACTAAAACTTTTTCGGAAGGCCTCCGATCAGGGACCTTTTCAAAATAGGGGACCCTATTGTATGTCCCCTATTTTCAATCAAAAACAAACTCACAAACTCATACAAACTTTACTATCACTGTGTGGACATCCTTTGTATTCGGGTAGAACCATCGATCAAATTTCACCAAATACCAATATTTCTCACACAATGTTTTGTTCAATTGTGATTGTTATACCCTAGGATAATCCTCTTCAACTTCTATTCTATGTAACCCTAACTTGTTTTACCTCTAGCATTCTTTATCCAAGAGAGGAAACCTTGTGTGGACTTTACCAAGTCTACAGAAGGTATTAATGTTTTTATTGTCTAGACTTTGGACGTATTCCAAACAAGTTGACTGTTTAAACATACTTTATTCAAATAATTGGGTTTGGTGGACCCTGGAATATCACTCTGAACCACTCGGTACTTTTGACAAATAATAATTTGTTTTGGAAGTGCTAGCCATGGCCGACATTGAAAAGTTACAGGCAAGGAAAATAAAAAAAACAAAAAAAAACCTGAAACTTTTGGTGTTTATGCCTTCGCCCTCGAACAAAGATACTGACAATTTAGGAGACCGACAACATAGGGCAAGATAGCTCAGTTGGTAGAGCGCCAGTCCGGTATTCCGGAAGTCGCAGGTTTGAGTCCCGCCTAGCCAATTTCTTTGTTCACTTAGCTCGCAGCGAGCGATGCCAGAATTATCAGGGTGTGCTGGCCTGAATCACAGATGCTGGCCTGAACCACAGATGCTGGCCTGAACCACAGATGCTGGCCTGAACCCATCTTAGGTTGTGTAAAAAACAATCTGGTGCCTGGGCCCTGTAAAAAGTCAAAATATTCTCGGTGCAAACTGGTTAAAGGGATCGTATACGTTTGGTAATTGGAACCCACTGTTTGGTTCAATCCTATATAGTTATAGATAAATACCATAAAACTAACCTTAAATAATTTCAAAAGGTGGTAGCGTTTTGGAGATATTGCCGAAAATCTGGAGCGGTTATGTCCATGCAGGAAGAACACTCTGCATTGGATGGAATACACAATCTGAGAAACGTCACTGCAGTAACGCTTCTCAGATTCCAATTTTTGGGGATAAAAAGTGATATCTTTTTCCATAACCGCAATACTTCGAAGTGAAAGGTTTCAAAAAATGCATTATACTATCAAAAGCTGCTATACTTCTTACCAAGTAAGTTTTTATTGCCATGAATTTTTGGAGTAATTACCAAACGTATACGATCCCGTTAAAAATGTTTAACCCTCGAAAAAGCATATAAAATAGTAGCCAATAATAGGCATCTACAAGAAAAATACCCACAAGAACGACGACGTATGTGTTGTTAGTCCTTGGGGTGATTGTGTAATTGATAAATGGCAAATGTCTTGTGTCTTGTCCAAGAACACATCACCATGGGACCACAGGAAACATGGGTTTTTTTTCAAAGAAATATACGTTATTATCTGTGTATACTGTGGTGTGTTGGGCGTAGTACAGGTAGTCACGGAAATGTTCCGTTACCGCCCATTTGAGGGCAAGAAACTCGAGCTTCCCGGCATGCATGTGGTAGTTTTTCTCGGCTGCTGTTAGCGTCTGGGAACCGTACCCGATGACTCGTAGTTTCCCATCTTGCTTCTGATACAGGACCGGACCGAGTCCCTCTTGGGATGCATCGGTGTGTAGGACAAAGGGGAGAGAGAAGTTGGGATAAGCCATTACCGGGGGTCGCTGCAAACAGTCGAGGATAGACTCCAGGGCATCCTGGTGGATTGTCTCCCATCTTATCGGTTCATTCTTTCGTCTGTGGGACCTACTCTGTTTTCCCTTCAGGTTCTTGCGTTGATGGTGGTTTTTCGGAGCACGTTGAGTCTCAGGTTGGCCTTGTTTCAGCAGATCGTACAACACTTTAGCCCGTTTGGAGAAATTAGGCACATAGCGTCGGTAGTAGCCAAGAAGACCAAAGATTTGTTGGACCTCAGTGATGGTTGTTGGTCGTTTCTGCCTAAGGGCCTCAAGTGCCGACGTCTCCTTTGGATCCATGCTGTGGCCATCCGCTGAAACTATACGTCCTAGGTACTTTACTTGTGGTTGGAAGAGGGAACACTTGGCTGATCTTAACTTCATACCATGCTCCTGCATGCGACGGAGAACTTTTCTCACCCTCTCGACGTGGTCTTCAAAACTTGTACTATAATTCAGAACGTCGTCGAGGTACACCATGCAGATCTCGTTGTTCATCTCATCAAGGCAGGACTCCATGTATCGCTGATACACGGCTGGTGCATTCTTGAGCCCAAATGGGATACGAAGCCATTCATGAAGACCCCAGGGAGTCACGAAGGCCGTTAGATGACGGCTCTCCTCTGTCATGAAACCCTGGTGATATGCCTTGCCTTGATCTAGGGTGGAAAACCAGCAGTTGCCCCCTAAGCTATCTAGCATATCTTGTATGCGTGGGATGGGCTGTCTGTTAGTGATGGTCTTCAGATTGAGTTGTCTGTAGTCCACACACAGTCTTAGGGATCCATCTTTCTTTCTCACGCAGACGACTGGAGATGAATAGCTTGAAGAAGACTTCTGGATCCATCCTCTACTTAGGAGATCTGTGATGTAGTCTTTTACTTCACGGTACAAGGGTCGAGGTATCGATTGATAGGTCCGTTGCACTGGGATATTATCGTTGATGTTCAGGTTCTCTAAAACTATTTATTATTCCTACATTAATTTCAGTGTGGAGAAAGTTTGAACACTTGTGTAAGTAATTATAATTCTCTTGCAAAAGAAATTCACAGTAGTCAAGAAAGTAAATACTGTTATAAATAAAGGTAGCTTTACGTATGGGACATGTTACGTATGCGACAAATTTCTCCAAAGGTTTTCATTTTGTAAATAAATAAAACAAAATGTTTGTAAATATCAACAGCTGTTTCTGAAGACTTTTTTATGTTTAAAGAATATCTCTTGATTTTGAGTAATGCTCCAGTAGTCAAGCAATGGGAGAAGTTCCTAGCAAATCAACAGAACAAGGCCGGGTAACCATGGCTGCGCTTGTCGGTTTAGCATGGTTGTCGAAAAACGTTCTATTTGCGTTACGCGTTGCGTGCGTGTCCCACCTAGCACTCCCGCCCCACGACGTATCCGCGTATCATTTTGGGGAACCTCCTTTGGGACTGTGATGTTTATTTGTCAGCCCCATTAAATTTGCGTTGGGTGCGTGCTTCTCCCAACCCCCTCCTACCACGTATCCGCGTATCCGCTTCGGGGGCACTGATCTCTATAACTGGATTGGTCGAGCGGCTCTGCACGTGAAGCCATCAGCGGCCATATTGGGATATTAAAGACATTGTAGGCGTACACACGTTTGTATAGCGCACGACCGAGAAAACGAATGTAATATCACAGGAAACGAAGTTAACGTTACAAAAACGACCCAGTTTGATTAGGAAAATTAAGTTAAACATAATAACACCCAAGAATTACATGTATACGCCAAGTTTCAATGTTAAATAGGAAATTTTTAATTGGCACATCATGGTTTGTTCGTGGGGTTTTAAGGCAGTGTCCAGATTTAGAATCAACCTAATGTTTAGTAAATTTTTTAGAAAGGGCCCCAAAAATTCTTGCTGGACAAGTGGACAGAAAAAAAAAATTATGTGGTTTTGAGCTTAAACCACAGAGCTGTATAATAAAGATACAGCTCTATTATATGGCTTAAACTATGAACTTGAGAAACTTAAATAAATCACAATTAAAAATATAAATCACGTGTAAATAATGACATAAGTCACACAATGGATTCAATTTTGCTTAATGCTTTTATTTTACATTGATACATTACATATAACATGTAATAACTACTGCCATAGTAACAATATGCTTATTATGTATGGTTTACTGATGTTAGAAAACCAAATAAAAAACAATTAACCCCCCGACTGTTTATGAATTGAAAACCAAAACAAAACTTGCGATGTCATTTTAGAATAATAATTGTTGATACTATGCAAAGATACATTTGACAGCATTCTTCACAGGCCAAATTTTAATAGGACACCCTTGTACGGCTTTAACTTTGAATTGTGAGTGTTTCTAGAGATTTGTGCGATATGAACACAATATTTGTTTTGTAAGAAAGCAAAATAAAACCATGATTGAAAAGCAAAATTTGACAGCATAAAAATATGACAGAACAGCGTAACATGTACACAGGGCGGCCGCTACCCAGTGATTGTGGAGAACACTGACTGGGTAAATCCATGTCATTTTAACATCTGTATAATTTGCTTTGAATATTAACAATACAATTTTAACCAGATTTGTCAGTTTTCATAAAACACATGTTCAATATATTTCCATGTTACAAAGATAGGTTTGTGACTGTTGCGACTGTTTTATTATCTGTACTTATATTGTTGAAACATGAAATGCCAAGATGCAGAGTTCTGCAATATATTTGCAGCACATCTAAGAAATGTGGAACACCGAGATAGCTTAGCTTGGAAAACGTAGTTGGTCAATTAAGCTTCCGTATTTACTGATGGTTAAACAAAATAAGTTATGACATTCGCTGTCATCTGTTTCTGTTGTCCCTCTGTCATAATGGGAGCAGTTCGTCCTATGACTTGTCCAGCCGTAATAAGCTGTACAGACTGACATCTTAGTAGCAAGAAGTGGACTTGGGTAAACCAATTAGCTGTAGTGTACAAAGAAAAAAAATATACAGGTATAAATTAAATGCCAAGGAAAGAATGTTGTAACATGACGCTATTTTAAAAACACAAAATTCTCAATTTATTTGGCATACCCATTTCTTCAGAGAGTGAAATTTCATTTGAGCACTGTGTAAGGAATGTCATCAGGACTACTTTTTTAAGAGAGATTTGTGGGCGAAAATGAAATTGTTCTGAAGTATTGGAAATCCCGTGTCTACATCCAAGTTTCACCATGATAGCCTTGGCATACACCATGCATTTAATAATACTATTATTATTATTAATAGGTGGCTCTACACTTCCAGAATTGTGAGAGAAAAAACTGTGATCATTGCGATATTGGGATAATTCTACAGAACATTACATTTATGCACGTCAAATAGTTCATGACACAATATGTTGTGTACGAATGTGTACACAAATTACCACCATGAACTGTTGACGTGCAAGTCAACGGGACAGTCTTAATGGAATGGGTACAAAATTGGTCTGAAAATACCTGTATTGTGGAATTTAATCATATTGTAAGGTATCCTAGACCAACTGATTCTATAAATCTACTGTTCTTTCGAAATATCCCAGTTTTTCTTTCAGATAAAATAATGGATAGGACCACAATGTAAAAATCCCGCTGGAATTCATGTGGAAACGAACATATCGTTTTCGCCCAACAATGTTCTCCTAAATCTCTCTTAAAACCGTAGTCCTGACATTTTTTACAAAGATAGATACTGATCGCACAGTCTGCGAGTTTATTTAATAAATTTACTTATTTACAAATGATTTTAATGCATTTTTACCCACCATCGCTGCTGCCACTGTCTCACTCTCGACGTGTCTACGCGTCTTTTGCATGCACGAAGGCAATGTTTTGAATATCCCATCATGGCCGCCGGTGACTTCACGGCTCGCTATTCCATCAATGTACGCTCGACCGTACCTATCCAGTTATAGAGACTAGCAGGATGCCGCGCTTCGCGCGGCACCTGCTAGCTGGGTGAAATCGTAACTTATAGATACACCTTGTTGACGTCTTAAAAACACAATGGATTGTATGACAAACAAATCGCGAAACTTAGCGAGTAGAGTACCAGCTAGAAAGTATTTCGAGCGCACGAAATTATTTCGAGCTCACGAACAGATATTCTTGGAGCGCACGAAGTCATTTCGTGGCCACGACAACATTTCGAGCTCACGAAATAAGTTATTTTGAGTGCACGAAATAAAATACTCAAATTATTTCGTAACGGTGATTTGTATTCGTCATATGTCCCTTTAGGGGCTCCGTAGAATACCATCGACTCTGAATAACAAACAATCTTTGTAAAAATACTTCCCGACTTCCGAACTAATAATACTCAATAGGCAGTTCATCTTTGCTTGCATGCTGCCTGCGTCTTGTGATTTTTTAACATGAATCGTACGGGAAACAATACGAACCACTTCGGGGTTTCTGATTTACGTCGTTACGATTGAAAAAAACCAACAGACCGGCCGTCTGACAGTGCGCCCTCAACTGACGTAAGGCAGTCCCGTTTCTAAATTGAATATTCATATCCACGATAGGCCTTACAATTTCGCGACATTTTTCAACGATAAAAGTTAAAATTGAGGCAATAGCGATACGTTTCGGAGTGTTTTTAGAGAGATAATGTTGTAATATTTAAGTATTGACAATGTGAAAGGAAGAAATTTTGCCAGAAGGCAACACGAAAGGAATAAATCATTGTTTTTACGTTCCAAAACTGTGACTACAAAATGGTCGACGCGCAGGAATTCGGAGGCAAAGCCGAAGCCGAAACGTTGTCACGTTTCTAAATTGCATATTCATATCCACCATCGCCATACAATTTCGCGACATTTTTGCACGATCAAAGTTGAAATTGAGGCAATAGCGATATGTTTCGGAGTGTTTTGAGACAGATAATGTTGTAATATTTAAGTATCGACAATGTGAAGCAACGAAATTTGCCCAAAAGGCAACACGAAAGGAATAAATCATTTTTTAACGTTCCAAGCCTGTGACTGCAATGTGGTCGACGCGCACGAAATTCAAAGCCGAAAACGAAGCTGGCGCTCAAACTCCGCAATAACCAATGGAGTATAAAGGTCAAATAACACGGGACGGGCCGCCCAATCGCGAACAACAAACTCGGCACCAACTCGGCCACCGCGCAAGCAAGGCGGATACAATTAATTTGCGAAGGCTTCGCGTAACGCATGTAGCCGCCGCTCAATCGCAAACGGCCAACAATTCGGCAACCGAGTTACGGCAGTACGATTTCGGGAAGGCTTCGGCCCGAACTCCGGTCAAGGACAATGCAAAAATAACGCAATAGTTCGCGCAAAAAGGCCCGCAGACATCGACAGGCAATCGAAAAGCGATTACGCGTTTATCGGTAACGTCCGTTTCTTTTAAATCTCACCACGGACGAATACGATTTTTTTTAAATCTTATTCCCCGGGGGATTCCCCGGGGGATTCCCCGTCGCGAACGGTCCGGCACCCCGCCGCACCGACGCCGGCGGCACGCGTGCGCGGCGACGAGTCGCCCGACCAAAAGCCAACATGGCGCCAACCACGCGCCAAGATGGCGCGGCCCTGTGTTTCCAAGATGGCGCGGCCCTGCGTTCCAAGATGGCGGCGCCCAGGGACAAGATGGCGAATTTAACATCTTTTATAGTATAGACTAGCAGGATGCCGCGCTTCGCGCGGCACCTGCTAGCTGGGTGAAATCGTAACTTATAGATACACGTTGTTGACGTCTTAAAAACATAATGGATTGTACGACCATGGAGGAATAAGAAGGACCTTATTCCTCCATGGTACGACAAACAAATCGCGAAACTTAGCGAGTAGAGTACCAGCTAGAAAGTATTTCGAGCGCACGAAATTATTTCGAGCTCACGAACAGATATTCTTGGAGCGCACGAAGTCATTTCGTGGCCACGACAACATTTC
Organism: Crossaster papposus; assembly: GCA_037893245.1. Taxonomy (NCBI): domain Eukaryota; kingdom Metazoa; phylum Echinodermata; class Asteroidea; order Velatida; family Solasteridae; genus Crossaster; species Crossaster papposus. Next base: position 234,995 of record JBAIAA010000970.1, on the reverse strand, counting down.
GAGCTCACGAAATAAGTTATTTTGAGTGCACGAAATAAAATACTCAAATTATTTCGTAACGGTGATTTGTATTCGTCATATGTCCCTTTAGGGGCTCCGTAGAATACCATCGACTCTGAATAACAAACAATCTTTGTAAAAATACTTCCCGACTTCCGAACTAATAATACTCAATAGGCAGTTCATCTTTGCTTGCATGCTGCCTGCGTCTCGTGATTTTTTAACATGAATCGTACGGGAAACAATACGAACCACTTCGGGATTTCTGATTTCCGTCGTCACGATTGAAAAAACCAACAGACCGGCCGTCTGACAGTGCGCCCTCAACTGACGTAAGGCAGTCCCGTTTCTAAATTGAATATTCATATCCACGATAGGCCATACAATTTCGCGACATTTTTCCACGATAAAAGTAAAATTGAGGCAATAGCGATATGTTTCGGAGTGTTTTTAGAGAGATAATGTTGTAATATTTAAGTATTGACAATGTGAAAGGAAGAAATTTTGCCAGAAGGCAACACGAAAGGAATAAATCATTGTTTTTACGTTCCAAAACTGTGACTACAAAATGGTCGACGCGCAGGAATTCGGAGGCAAAGCCGAAGCCGAAACGTAGTCACGTTTCTAAATTGCATATTCATATCCACCATCGCCATACAATTTCGCGACATTTTTGCACGATCAAAGTTGAAATTGAGGCAATAGCGATATGTTTCGGAGTGTTTTGAGACAGATAATGTTGTAATATTTAAGTATCGACAATGTGAAGCAACGAAATTTGCCCAAAAGGCAACACGAAAGGAATAAATCGTTTGTTAACGTTCCAAGCCTGTGACTGCAATGTAGTCGACGCGCACGAAATTCAAAGCCGAAAATGAAGCTGGCGCTCAAACTCCGCAATAACCAATGGAGTATAAAGGTCAAATAACACGGGACGGGCCGCCCAATCGCGAACAACAAACTCGGCACCAACTCGGCCACCGCGCAAGCAAGGCGGATACAATTAATTTGCGAAGGCTTCGCGTAACGCATGTAGCCGCCGCTTAATCGCAAACGGCCAACAATTCGGCAACCGAGTTACGGCAGTACGATTTCGGGAAGGCTTCGGCCCGAACTCCGGTCAAGGACAATGCAAAAATAACGCAATAGTTCGCGCAAAAAGGCCCGCAGACATCGACAGGCAATCGAAAAGCGATTACGCGTTTATCGGTAACGTCCGTTTCTTTTAAATCTCACCACGGACGAATACGATTTTTTTTAAATCTTATTCCCCGGGGGATTCCCCGGGGGATTCCCCGTCGCGAACGGTCCGGCACCCCGCCGCACCGACGCCGGCGGCACACGCGCGCGGCGACGAGTCGCCCGACCAAAAGCCAACATGGCGCCAACCACGCGCCAAGATGGCGCGGCCCTGTGTTTCCAAGATGGCGGCGCCCTGCGTTCCAAGATGGCGGCGCCCAGGGACAAGATGGCGCATTTGTCATCTTTTATAGTATAGACTAGCAGGATGCCGCGCTTCGCGCGGCACCTGCTAGCTGGGTGAAATCGTAACTTATAGATACACCTTGTTGACGTCTTAAAAACATAATGGATTGTATGACAAACAAATCGCGAAACTTAGCGAGTAGAGTACCAGCTAGAAAGTATTTCGAGCGCACGAAATTATTTCGAGCTCACGAACAGATATTCTTGGAGCGCACGAAGTCATTTCGTGGCCACGACAACATTTCGAGCTCACGAAATAAGTTATTTTGAGTGCACGAAAAAAACTATTTCGTAACGGTGATTTGTATTCGTCATATGTCCCTTTAGGGGCTCCGTAGAATACCATTGACTCTGAATAAAAACAATCTTTGTAAAAATACTCCCGAATTCCGAACTAATAATACTCAATAGGCAGTTCATCTTTGCTTGCATGCTGCCTGCGTCTCGTGATTTTTTAACATGAATCGTACGGGAAACAATACGAACCACTTCGGGGTTTCTGATTTACGTCGTTACGATTGAAAAAAACAAACAGACCTGCCGTCTGACAGTGCGCCCTCAACTGACGTAAGGCAGTCCCGTTTTTAAATTGAATATTCATATCCACGATAGGCCATACAATTTCGCGACATTTTTGCACGATCAAAGTTGAAATTGAGGCAATAGCGATATGTTTCGGAGTGTTTTTAGAGAGATAATGTTGTAATATTTAAGTATTGACAATGTGAAAGGAAGAAATTTTGCCAGAAGGCAACACGAAAGGAATAAATCATTGTTTTTACGTTCCAAAACTGTGACTACAAAATGGTCGACGCGCAGGAATTCGGAGGCAAAGCCGAAGCCGAAACGTAGTCACGTTTCTAAATTGCATATTCATATCCACCATCGCCATACAATTTCGCGACGTTTTTGCACGATCAAAGTTGAAATTGAGGCAATAGCGATATGTTTCGGAGTGTTTTGAGACAGATAATGTTGTAATATTTAAGTATCGACAATGTGAAGCAACGAAATTTGCCCAAAAGACAACACGAAAGGAATAAATCATTTGTTAACGTTCCAAGCCTGTGACTGCAATGTAGTCGACGCGCACGAAATTCAAAGCCGAAAATGAAGCTGGCGCTCAAACTCCGCAATAACCAATGGAGTATAAAGGTCAAATAACACGGGACGGGCCGCCCAATCGCGAACAACAAACCCGGCACCAACTCGGCCACCGCGCAAGCAAGGCGGATACAATCAATTTGCGAAGGCTTCGCGTAACGCATGTAGCCGCCGCTCAATCGCAAACGGCCAACAATTCGGCAACCGAGTTAGGGTAGTACGATTTCGGGAAGGCTTCGGCCCGAACTCCGGGCAAGGACAATGCAAAAATAACGCAATAGTTCACGCAAAAAGGCCCGCAGACATCGACAGGCAATCGAAAAGCGATTACGCGTTTACCGGTAACGTCCGTTTCTTTTAAATCTTACCACTGGACGAATACGATTTTTTTTTAAATCTTATTCCCCGGGGGATTCCCCGGGGGATTCCCCGTCGCGAACGGTCCGGCACCCCGCCGCACCGACGCCGGCGGCACACGCGCTCGGCGAAGAGTCGCCCGACCAAAAGCCAACATGGCGCCAACCACGCGCCAAGATGGCGCGGCCCTGCGTTTCCAAGATGGCGGCGCCCAGGGACAAGATGGCGGATTTAACATCTTTTATAGTATAGATCAGTGTTCGGGGGACCTCCTTTTTCGGGCGAATCACAATGCAGTGCGCCACCAAGCGTTTGACTCAAAAGAGCCACTTTTAAACTTTACGGTCGACTTCTTCCGTATATCAAACTGTAGTGAAATATCTATTCTTCATTGTTCACGCGAGGTACAACACAAACATAAATGTATCCCGAAGCGTCGTTGATTACATTGTTATTTGCAGAAAAAAAATGGAATTTTAATCGTGCGCGTCCAAAAAGACGTAAAAACTGATGAGTTTATGCAAAATCAATAAAGTTAATGCATGTGATGTCACACGCGCTACGCGTACGCGCTAATCGCACGTACAACCATGCGGAGCGGTGAGGTCAAACACACTTTGTTTGACCTCACCGCTCCGCATGGTTGTACGTGCGATTAGCGCGTACGCGTAGCGCGCGTGACGTCAATGCAACCCCTTTATACCGTTTTTCAAACTGATGCCGACTTTTTCCCATGATGCACTGCGGGTATAGCAGGATTTGCGCCTCCAACGGCAGCTTCTAGGTATTGTGAATCGCTCGAAGTTTGGACTTGGACGTTTTTCCACAATCCCCATTCTATTTGCGTTGCGTGCGTCCTTGTCCCACCGCGTATAGTATCATCGTTGACGTTTTTCTAAAATGCCCGTTCTATTTGCGTTGCATGCGGCGTGCTTGTCCCACTCCCGTCTAGACTTGATCCAAGTCGGGATTCTGTGGTAACATGCTCATTAGCCTCTGTCATGAAATGACGAAAATCAACCGAAGAGGGCGTTTTGCGGAAATTTGTCAATATGGCTTTCGAGCTCGCGCGTAAGACTAACGTAAGTAGCTATACCATGGAGGAAAGACAACAGATAGTTAATGAATTGCGGGGAAATACTTAATAAAAAATGGCCAATCATAAAACTAGATTTTCTTTCCTGCACTTGAAAAGACCCGCCGTGTATTTATGCTCCTTAGAAAACCGGTTAGGCCAAATTAACATTTAAACAAAACAAAAAATTCAGTGGCACTGAACTGAAGCTTTATTTGAAAGCCATATTTGAATGCCATACAGTAAACAAACAACTTGATACATGTACAAGCAATATTATTTTTGTATTTTTAATTATTTTTTGACATCAAATATAAATTTGGGGCTTTACACACAAGCACTTGGTTCACATAATTACTATATGGACGTTAAACCTCAAAATTCCTGATCCTGCAATGTTAATTTAAAAACCAGTTTTAAATACTGTCACATTAAATGTACAGACGCCTGTGAAATCTAGTAATATTTTATCCTTTTATTGACTGAAACCTGACATTAAAAGAAGTTCGTAAATATTAAACTTGGATTTTTCAAAAATTATTCAATTGCGCCACGACCAATTAGGGAGCACTCGGTCGATTGTGTGCACAATTTCTGGACGCCACCGTTTTGGGTTTTTTCGGACCAAGCTTACACCTAAATTGTTAACAGAGGGTAAATAGCAAGCATTAATAACATTAACATGGGCGGATACAGGGGGGGGGTCCAAGGGGTCCGGACCCCCCTTTTTTCTTGAGTGAAACAAAAAAAAAAAAAACGAAAAAAACGGAAAAAAAAAAAAAATGTATTTCACCTAACAAGCAACGTACACGTACATACGTGTATTATTCTCAAACCACACACACAAAATAACAACCATATAGACTATGATTTGACTTTTTTGGCTTAGTTTTTCGAGCCGCTAGTTTGTTTATTCCTTCTTATTGCATTTTAGGCAATTAGCCTACATATTTTAATTTTTTTAACGCTTTCATAAGCTTGAACGGGGCAGGCTTGCCCCAAATGCCATGCTTGGCTCACCACTGGGCCCATTTACTTGGCAGACTTGCCAAAAAAAACACTGGAATTTCACCGTTTGAAGTGACGGTTGAGTAGCCCCAGCAGAACGAGTGCAATAGGCGCTAACCACAGTGTTTATATATTTGTCACGTGACCTAAATTTAAGCTAAATTTATGTAAATTACTAAACACTAAATTGGAACAAACACGCCGCTTTTTCCACCGTTTGTAGAGACGGTCGGAATAAACCCCGCTAACAAGCGGGCGTTTGGCGTGTAGTTTTTTTAAAGATTAAACACAACTTGTAACATTTTATTTTAACATACAACTTTAAATTAAACTTACTTAATAACTATTAGGGCTTGTAATTTGTTTATTATTTTAAATGGAGTCACTGCCGGTCGCTCCCAGCCAAATCCTGCCTATGTTAAGTATGCCTAAGGTTTATGACCAATTAACCGTTACCTCATTTTACACGTAGTGTGAGTCAGTGTGCGCTGTTTTTAAATCCAAACTTCCAATACCGGTATCCATAATATACTCCTCTGGTAAAAATTTATTTCAAGTTATCATTCCAGCTAAAAATGGTAAATATTAGATTTTTAAAAAAAAATGGTATAAAAATCAGGCTTCATATTGCCACAACATTAACAAAAAATAGGTAGAAATTGGCCTCAGATTGCGCCAGAGAGCACCTAATAAACCAAAAAATTTCAGGGCCCTTAAGCGGGCCCTGAACCCCGGCCGCAGGGACTTCGCGCTACGCGCTCGTGATGTGCGCTTCGCGTACATGCTTCCCAGTTACATGTACTCAAATTGTTACACACCCACATTTTTTTTTTACACACCCAATTCACAAAATCCTGCCTAAGACCTTGGATGGACCCCCCCTTTAAAAAAATCCTGGATCCGCCCATGATTAACATGGTAAAGGTACAATGAATTTGCAGTTTGTCAACAAAGAAGTATGGCAACATTGCATGAGGAAAGTCGGCCCAACACTAACTGTTTATAAACAATGTAAACGTCGAAGTACAGCTATAGCTCTCCCAAAGGTCGAGTTGTCCCAAAGGTCGAGTTGTCTCAACGGGCGAGTTGTCTCAACGGTCGACTTGTCCCGAGTCGATTTGTCTCAACGGTCGACTTGTCTGACATCCGCTAGCTACGCACGTACGTATATAGCGCAGCACGCTTTCACAAACTGACCATTTTTTCAGTCGCTGTTTCTTTTTCTTTCGTAATTTTACGGTTTTGGATGACATTTAGCCTTATGCCTACGGTTTATCCTTTCGAAATAACCACAGCCTTCAGAGCTCCGTCGTAAGCCATAAAGTTCTGACATCGACGACACACGTGTTTCTGTTGGTAAGCGCCGCCATTTTGACAATTTTCCTCGCGTTGACCTTTTAGAAAGGTCATGACAGAGGCTAATGGTCATCCACACCGTGCGCCTCGCGTCACGTCCATGCACGCTCATCAGTAGCGCGCCCTCATGCGCCGCCCATGCTCATGTGTGGTTGACATGATGACATCACGTTGATGCCGATCGCGGAACGACAACCTGGGGTGCGTTCCGCTTACGCGAACGTTGCCAACGTTGGCCAACGTTTGCGTTGTTCGCTTGAGTGGAACGCAATGTGCGCCAATTATGTTGGCGAACGTTAGCGAAAACGGCGAACGACATTCCGAGCTGTTCGCTGTTGGCCAGTGACGTATTTTAATGATGGCGAAGCGGTTAGCAGACGGCAGGGTTCTTTTCACGGTTTTTATTTACGTTTTACACTTTTCGTTATAAACGGTGGATTGTTTTGAGCATTCACAGGGATCTTTTAAAGAAAAATAATGAGTTGGACAAAAAGCAGCGAACCAAACGATGTCACTTTCACTGGGCGCCGCCATTTTGAAAACGTAGTTTTTAAAATATCGTTCCACTTCAACTAACGCCAACTCAAAACGTTGGCGGACGTTCGCGCAAACAGTTCGCGTAAGTGGAACGCACCCCAGAGCCGTCTCTATCTACGGCTCTGTCTACGGCTCTGACGACAACCAGATGAGGGCGCCCTCTATCTAAGGCCAATAAAGCTTGCACATAATTATTCGGCCGGATTGACGAAAGCAATTTGGTAGTCTTAACTCCATGGTAAGTCCGACTTGGGTCAAGTCTAACTCCCGTCCCACTCCCGTCCCACCACACGTATATCCGCGTATACCACTACTATTAGTACATGGACATTTACTATTCAATTTGTGTGTGTAGCATGCGCTGGATATTACAATTTTAATACAAAACGATTCGTTTACATGACTGGTTGCCTGGTTGGCTTGGTTGATTTAGTTTTTCCCTCTGTTCTTTCCATCTAAATAATATTATATTCCGCAGGTCGCAAATGCCAATGCAACTTCTTTGCGGAAATTCTGAGTCATAGTGTCATTGATTGCTCAACATAACTTTGTGTACCTATTCTAGGAAAGTCTGTACGGAGAACTATAGGACTAATCAAATTCTATATTTTGGGGAGCACATACAATATTTTGTCCTCGAAGCCCCTCAAGCCCTCACACACCCACCCGTTAGGTAAATACCGGCAATCGTGGACCCCCTATTGTCCCTCTTTTGTTTGTACACGACATTAAAATCGTGGACGATCGGTCAATCTTGGACCAGTTTGTTTATGCCCTAACCCAATTGTCCCTAGTCCACGATTGCCGGTGATTACATACATGCACACCAAGATACAAACTCAGGCCTACATTACATACCTTGTGTAAACCTTCTTTTGATTGTGTGTATACAATAAGAATTTTCGACCAAATTTCACCAAAATACAAATTTTACTCGCACCATAAAAACAATTCCGGGGGGGGGGGGGGGTCTATGCTGGCAGAGTGTCGCTCGGCTTCAGGTTGTCAAAACCTAACAAAAACAAACAACAACAACCACATCAAAACAATTTGTCGAAGTGCAAGACTATGTGTCGGCAATGAACCGGACGGACACATGACTCGCCAGAATCACACATTTAATAAAGTCCAACGGTCGCGGTACATCAGGAATTGTTTTCTTGGAAAATTTAACAACACACCGACCACAACTCTTTTGCTTTTGATAACCGTAACCCATGATCGTGAAACAATAATTTTTCCGAAAACGGGCGGTTCGTATAAGTTTAACGCCAAGCCATCCTGGGTATTATGTCCTGGAATTGCGTCTTGAACCAAACGATGTTGAAAGAGCATTTAAAAGTAGGATATAAACATCCACTCCCTCATCCCTGGTCACTTTTCTGACCCTCCAAAATCGAGCTGTTTTGGTGTAGTCGCAGGCAGGCAGAGTGTCGCTCGGTTTCAGGTTGTCACCCATTCCTAAACAAAACACACCGCCAAAACCAATGGAAAACCGAAAACCAAACAACAACAAAAACAACACTAAAGCAATTTGTCAAAGAGCAAGACTATGTTGCTCTCACTGTTGGTAGCACATTACTTTCAAGGTCACGTTGGACTATCACTTGATCCGTCATCCGGTGTCGGCAATAAACCGGACGGACGAATGACTCGCCAGAATCACTCATTTAAAGTCCAACGGTCGCGGTACATCAGTAATTGTTTCCTAGAAAATTAAACAACAGTCCGACCAGTCGACCACAACTCTTTTGCTTTGGATAACCGTAACCCGTGATCGTGAAATAATATTTTCGGGCGGTTCGTAAGCTAAACGATGTTGATTGGAAAGAGCATTTAAAAGTAGGATATAAACATGCACTCCCTCATCCTTTAAAAACTGGGCGTTTTGTGTTATTCCTGTTTAGAATGAGTTTTGGGGTCACTTTTCTGCCCCTCCCCCCCCCCCCCCCCCCCAACAAAACGTTCGTTTTGGTGGAGTCGCGATTTCATGGCAACGTGCGTAGCTGCGGCGATCGTGCTATCTCGCAGACGATACAGCGACAGCGACATGGAACCTCAATTCCGAGTGTGAGAACTAACGGTCGTGTATTCAATGCACAGCTTGTGGCACCAGAAATACGCGAATACCCCCAAACTTTTGCGTCCAATGTAAACAACGTGTTTTCTCGTCTTTTTCGGAAACGGTAAGACATATGGGTTGGTTTCCTTTCAACCATATCGTCACCGTTTTCACGAAGAGGCAAATTGAGCCTTTCACGGTCTGAACAAACTTTCGAGATAATCGCTTGTAAAGTTTGTCCTTTTTTCTTTTGGCAGTTTGAAACATAAATATCCATAGAATATACAAGATTAAGGTATCATGGGAAAGAAGAGAATTCAATCTTCTTAAATATAGCAAACGTTAAGAAAAATAGGTGATTAGTTTTGCAGAATTAATCAATTAATAGAATTGCCTCTTCGTGAAAACGAAAAAAACGATACATTAGCAAATTCGCCCGTGGCTGTGAGAGTCAGAATGTATACATTTTCCCCATTGCGCCCCCAATTTGTCTCTTCGTGAAAACGCTAAAAGCCACTTCGCGACCAATTCGCCCAATTCGCCTCTTCGTGAAAACGCTAAAGTGACTAAGCGCACCAAAGTGCCCTTCATAAACACGTTGAAGTCAACGCTATTTCGAATTTGCCTCTTCGTGAAAACGCTAAAAGCCACTTCGCGACCAATTCGCCCAATTCGCCTCTTCGTGAAAACGCTAAAGTGACTACGCGCACCAAAGTGCCCTTCATAAACACGTTGAAGTCAACGCTATTTCGAATTTGCCTCTTCGTGAAAACGCAAAAGGGCACTTGAGGACCAATTCGCCCATTAGTTAATTAGGTTAATTGTGATTTTAATGATTTTGTGGATGTATAACTTCACCAGGTTGTAGAAATTGCAATATTTAATCGTTTTCATCAAAAAAAATAATTTCGATAAATAGACGATTTTTCATGAAATTCGCCTCTTCGTGAAAACGGTGACGATATGTTTAAAATGTTTAATAAAATAAGTAAACAATCCAAAACATAAAATGTTCGGGGATTTCGGGACATGGTACCCCTTTAACCATTGAACAATGTACCTTTTATTCCCCCCCCCCCCTTCTCCCCCTCCCCCTTCTCCCCCTCCCCTCCCCCTTCCCCCTCCCCTCCCCCTCCCCCTTCCTGTGACAAGTAGACATTTGTCACGTCGTGGCAGCATTCATATTCGCGTCGAGAAAGAACAAACATTGGGGGGGGGGGGGGGGGGGGTACAAACAGAAAATGGTTAATCCGTAACGTTAATTTATATACATATATTGTGTTCTAGCGGACTATGATACTGTGCGGGCTTTGAGTCTAATTATACAATGACTTTATGTCGTGCATGCAAAGGAAAGTCTTAATTTGCAGGTTTGAAAAGGGGACTAAAGAAACAATTGTAGGGAAATATAAATGTTAAGAAATTACTAGACGCAGCTGACATTCCTCGGTTGTATGAATTCAATAGAGATAAATGGAACTAGGGTGTTGAATAGGCCTAATTCACTGAAGAGTAATACCACAATAATTATAGCGTGTATGTACACGTCCACCGCGTCAACGAAGCATGCTTGGTAACGATAGCTAGTAACGTCAGGCGTGTATAGACGTCCACCGCGACGTGTGCCAGTAACGTCTGAAGTATAAACATGTCAACCGCAACAATCAAGGAAACTCCCGCGGCGTACACACACATTCTTCGTGTTAACACCTAAGTCACATTTGCTCTACAGCTAGGATACGGCGGCCGTACCTCCCGAAATCATGATACCTGCGGCGGCCCAGAGGATCTGCGGTGGCCTCAGGGTCGCCCTAGGGCGTATACCTATCTTTTACAGACCGTAGGGGTCGCCGTGGGATTATAGCTCAGAGTTTTACTAGGTTTGCCGTAGCAATTAGACACGCCGTAGCCATGCCGTAGAGCAGTTCCACGGCAACCATACGTCGGGCGTACGGTGGCCTTGCGATTGCCGTGCGGCTGCCCTGGGGGTCTTATGAATTACAATTGACTTTTGCAGACCCCCAAAAAATTGCGGGGGCCGCAGGAATTCCACGGGCGCCTTGTGGCCGCCTTGTGGCCGCCTTGTGGCCGCCTTGTGGCCGCCTTGTGGCCGCCTTGTGGCCGCCTTGTGGCCGCCTTGTGGCCGCCTTGTGGCCGCCTTGTGGCCGCCTTGTGGCCGCCTTGTGGCCGCCTTGTGGCCGCCTTGTGGCCGCCTTGTGGCCGCCTTGTGGCCGCCTTGTGGCCGCCTTGTGGCCGCCTTGTGGCCGCCTTGTGGCCGCCTTGTGGCCGCCTTGTGGCCGCCTTGTGGCCGCCTTGTGGCCGCCTTGTGGCCGCCTTGTGGCCGCCTTGTGGCCGCCTTGTGGCCGCCTTGTGGCCGCCTTGTGGCCGCCTTGTGGCCGCCTTGTGGCCGCCTTGTGGCCGCCTTGTGGCCGCCTTGTGGCCGCCTTGTGGCCGCCTTGTGGCCGCCTTGTGGCCGCCTTGTGGCCGCCTTGTGGCCGCCTTGTGGCCGCCTTGTGGCCGCCTTGTGGCCGCCTTGTGGCCGCCTTGTGGCCGCCTTGTGGCCGCCTTGTGGCCGCCTTGTGGCCGCCTTGTGGCCGCCTTGTGGCCGCCTTGTGGCCGCCTTGTGGCCGCCTTGTGGCCGCCTTGTGGCCGCCTTGTGGCCGCCTTGTGGCCGCCTTGTGGCCGCCTTGTGGCCGCCTTGTGGCCGCCTTGTGGCCGCCTTGTGGCCGCCTTGTGGCCGCCTTGTGGCCGCCTTGTGGCCGCCTTGTGGCCGCCTTGTGGCCGCCTTGCGGCTACCTTGCGGCTACCTTGCGGCTACCTTGCGGCTACCTTGCGTCTGTCTTGTTTCTTTGTCAAAAACCTACGGCCGCCTCAGGGATGCCCCAAGGTGACCGTGCGCCATCACTATTTAACGGCCGTACAGCCACCGCAGGTTTTCTGTCTCCACAAATTCAAAATACGCCGTGCGACTACCCTAACATAATGTGACTGCTACAGTATGTGACCGTGGGAATGCTGCGGCGGCTCTATAATTGCTATTGGCCGTAGATATTTTAGACCCCACGGCCGCCGCGGCATATGTGACTTAGGCTTAACGGGTTCACGCGTCATCCGCGGATAGTAAACGATTGTTTGCGGCCTTGCTCATGAAGAGTTTATCAGTCATCCGTTGTAAATTCGGGGGGGGGGGGGGGGGGGGGGGGGGTCGGAAAAAAGTCCTCCGGCGCAAACTGGTTAAAACAAAACGTCTCTCGACTATGAAGCTGCTGAGCACACAATTGTGCTGAGCAAGACAGTCTTGCTAGGTAAAAACAAGTTTCCAATTTACAAAATTTTATCTGTTTTCATTATGAGCAAAAAACAGCTAAATACAGTCACAAACAATATAAATCACCTGAAAACTAGGTTTGTAACCCTGTTTTGGCAAGGAAGAATTGTCATGCTAATTAACCAATTATTTTTTATTTGTGTGTGTGCTGAGCAGCTCCATGAAATTGGCCCCAGGTTTGTTAATTTTCCATTCTTCCTGAACCAAATTGATTAGTTTCTTGTATCCATATCTGCAGGCCCGATCTTCATTTCCGATTACCTAATTCAGCCTATCAAGTTCAATGACGCCGTTGTTTTTATACTGCAAACGGGTTCCCGTGATATTGTTGCGCACTGCATTGCTGCGGGCGAAACTGGGAATGCGCAAGATAATTGGCATACATTGTGAAACAATTGAGTTTGTGCCGGAATTTTGGTTTTATGAATGAAACTGAAATTTGATCGGTTTTCGTAGACAGTCATGTAGCCGTGTAATTGGCACAACACAATCAATTATCGATATATATTATATCCTCATCCATAAAGGGTTATAATAAACCGTTTAAGGATGAGGATGTAATATATAATAAGGAACCACCACAGTTCACTATAGAGAATAGAAAGTAATAGTGTCGCATGAGAAATCAAAGGAATGAAAACCTTTTCACCCATTTTTTCTCTTTTGAATATTTATTAAAAACAAATAAGTAAGTAAGTAAATAAATAAGTAGGTACGCCTAACTTTTTGTCTAATCGCTTTTACACGTCGAAGTTCTTATTCGATGTGCCTGGAAGTTATAGGTTTCTCGTAAAGTCTGGTGCGTTCTCGAGGTGAACAGTACTTACACGCTATTATTATTTTTAACCGATCTATGTGTAATTTAATTGTTGTGATCACTGCTAAATCGTAATTGCCAGTGTTGTTTTTGTCTTGTTTTGTCCTGTTCTGTTGGGCGAATCCACCACAAGCTTCAACTTATGATACCCCTACACTTGTTTTAATGGTACATTCAATGTGGCAGTCTGAAAATAAATGTTATGTTGAACTAAATTGATTTGAATTCAAAATTTACACTAATTCTTACACACGCGAGCATACACAAACACCTCTCTCTGCTTTGCCAAACTAATACTACCACGCTGCTATGTTTTACATAGCGTCTCCATTTACCATCTCTGACATCTTCAATCTGCATTTCGTTTCACGCACTATGTCTACTTGAGTTGGTCTTCCATTCAGACTGAGGACTTTTGGGACAATAGGGGATTAGTGATAACAATGACCCCGATGACCTGACCTGAGCCGAGTTATCGGGAGGATCTCGTGTACAAACCTTATAGGAGCTGTTGGAAAAACGATAAGTACAAACAAAGGGAATAAAAGAAGGAAACAATAGCGAGTCCTCGGTAGTATAGCTACACCGAGATGTATGTTATTACGCAAGACTGTAAGTCTGCGTTTCTTTATGGTGTAAATGGAGGACACATGCCTGGCGACACGAAGGTGAATTGGGGTTAGGGTTATAATCGAGGACGTCCTCGATTGAGATTCGTGTACAAAACCAATGAGAGCCGTCGGAAAAAGTTAGAGTATACAAACACAGGAAATTATCGAGAGCAACAAAAGAAACCCCTTGATTTACACCATAAAAAAACGTACATGTGCGTACCTACCTTGTGTGGGAACATTTGGTATACGTATACCTGCGAACAACTATAGACGTCCACATAATGCGGGAAGAGGTTAAGGATTGTGGACCTGCACACGTCCACCGTCCAGTTCGCTCTTTTTGAAAATGAGCTTTTAAATGGGGTTAGGGTTATCTGTAGAAAAATGAAGGGGAACACCTGCGAGGCTCAGATTTAAAGACAAAGGAATGTTCACAGTATACGCATAGAAGGTACGACTGTCTCTTCTTTGTCTTGCATGCCTTGTTTCATATCGTGTTTGTATCTAATTATTAGTGTATAATGTGTATTCTTCCTATGTCCTTGTAACTTAGTAATACATCTCTCTACAAACCCCGGCAACACCTCTCAAAGATAGAAAAAATAGACTCAACACCCTGGTGTTCCAGATGCATGTTATTATTCCGTTAATTCAAAAAGTAATCTGTGTAAGGTTAACCTTATGAAATTCCGGTAATTGGGGGGGGGGGGGGGGGGGGGGGGGTAAACATTACACATATAAAGTATAAAGTTTCATGCAACTCCTAAACATACTTAGTGGACGAGCCATCAACCAAAAAATGGCAGTCCTTTTTATTTCCCAGTCCCCCTACAATGACGTGATGCACAAGCCCAAATTACCCCAAACCATAGTCAGTTTGCTTGCGGGGGCCCATATGCATTTTTGAGTACACTCTTTTAAATTAAAAAAGACACATAAATACATTAACAAGTTCATCCACACTTGATGCCATTTTCCTACCATTTTATGGGCTGAGACAAGGTATAAATAAGTAGGGCTTCATGTACAAAAACCAATATCGATAATTGTAGTTTACTTTTTACATTTGGACATCAGCTGACCCAAACGCTACACCATTGCGTGTTCCTAAAAGCACGTCACGAATGAACATTTTTCCAAGTCTGCGTCTTACCTGTACAATATGGATTTTGGAAGCCTCGTTTTTTTTCTCCCAAAAACCTTTTCTAAAGTTATAGATGGACAACAGAGGTACGTACATTTAATATAAATCCTTGCTAAATATCGCGACGTCAAAATATCATGTTTGAAAGGATTGATTATGCAAAATAACAATTACAAAAATGTTAAAAATTGCGTCGCGCGTTAAACGCATCGACTGCAGCCCTAATTTAAATGTGCGAATATATGGCACATTTAAATTAGACAATTTTTTCCAAAATTATACGCCCCGCCCACAAAAAAATCGATTAAATGGCTACTCAATAATGTGCATTGTTCATTTTGGCACAAAAACAGTACCCTGAAAAAATACTCTGTTGGGGTTAAGAAAAAATGGCATCATTAAGTGGATTTGGGTTTGACAGTGTTTCATTAACTATCCCTGAAATGTACCCAAAATTACATATTGGACATGATTTTTGACCGCAAGCAAAGAGACTACACATTCAAACCTTTCCTCCCCGCTCAAATGATCCCTCCCCAAACGACATAAACACATAGACACATAACAAAAAACATTAAAAAGGATATAACCAGATAATTTTGATCTTTATTTTTTTTGGTACGATGTCTTTCCAGTAAAATTTCATAACACTGCATGGCCCCATGCTCGCCACATCGCACAGCTCATCACCCATAACTCAATGACCGACTCGTGCACGTAATTAACAAGGATAACTTTCGCCGTTGAGTAATACCCACCCAAACAAGCAATTCAAAACTGCAACCGAACCTAAAAAGGTAGTCAAAACAATTGACAATTGAAATCTGCCAGAGAAGGGGAAAGTCGATTTAAAAATAGCCGCTCAATTAACGTCAGTATTAATGCTAATTGAACGTGAGCCCGGATATTATTACACGTGTGTGTACAATTTGACGCGGCATAATGCTATGTATACCACAGGACACTGAGTTCACGCAATGCGCTCATTTACAGGTTTCCCGCCAACACCGTATTACGCAATTATTCTACGCGCAGAGCCACGACTGCACTGTATTAACAGCATAACTCGATGGTATATCAAAACCATGCGATTTTCGGAACTAGGATCTCCGAACGGCTAGCGGTTTCAAGAGAGAGTTCACTAAATGAGGAAAGTCCCAGCATCCATGGCAATAACTGGTATCGCGTCATCTGGCCAAAATAAAATTGGTCTGGCGCATCTGTCCATAAATATGGCCTCCGAAAATTATTCCAACCAAAAATTTAACTTTGCTCACACTGCTGCTGTAGCTACATATTACGACGACGAAGAAATAACGTGAAGAGAAAATCGTGCGGATTCACCCACTAAATAAGTATATTGTCAATTTATACGGGGATCTGGAAAGTGCTGCGCATCGCAACGGCGGAATCGCCAGCTGGTATCGGCCGTACAAGATGAAGTTTACAACACTCCTAATATTGATCCAGATTGGTAAGTAAAACCCTATACAAGTATTTTACCAACTCGTGTTCAATTGGCTGAACAAACTTGCCTCTATAATCCAAGTTAAAATTTACCATTTGTCAGTTGTGCACTTTTATCGTTTGAAGTTATCAAAATATAAAGAAAGGTGCTTGGCTATTATTAATATGACGACATTTAGCTCTGTGAAGATTTCGAACTACTAGTAGACTTTTCGAGAACAAAAAACCTTCATTTTGGACTTTTGTTTGGCAAAATGAGTACTGACAGCATGCCAGAAGAAACACTTTACAAGGAGTTTTTATTATTTGAGTTTAGAGTAATTATTATCAAGTACACTTTTGAAAAGAAATTTGGTTTGGTACTTTTCTGATAGTTGCAAAAGGTATATACTGTCCCTTTACAATCACAAATTAGTAAACAAAAAACATTTCTTTTTTTATTCCACAAATCGAATAATGAATTGACGGAATAATTTCACGGGTGTTTAGGAGCGCAGTGCGGTATCGTTACTCCAAGTAAGCATTTTGATAATAATTCGGTAGGCTCTTGTTTGGATTACCCTGTGGAAATTAAAGGCATTCCTAACTTGCTTGGCTGCAGGTAATGGTAACACAAGCATCTTGTAAAATTCGCAGCGCCAATAAAGTATATGTTAAAAGATGAATTTCGCATCTATTTAAACGATCAGCTGACAATTGGAACTTAAAAAGAAATGTTTTTTTACAACAAATTACGTTGGAAATATATACAACACAACTGGCACTCATGTTGAGAAAATGAATTAAGCCATCATCATGAATTTTAAGTCAAAATACAATTTATGTTGGTATTTTGCTCTTACTGTTTAGTGTAGATTTAAAAAAATGAGGAAAAGTAACCTAAATGTAGTATTTATAATTGACACGTGCTGTAAAGTAGGGAAAATCGGGAGTAATTTTTAAAGTGAGGAACTTAATGTGACGTTTCCGTATCGTCAAACCGCAACCACACAATTGCGAAATTCTTTACAAATTGCCGTATACTAAGAGTCACACATTCGTAAACGTTGTTATATTTTAAAGGAAAAGCAGTGAATAGATTTCCAAATTTGGAGCTTTTTGGTTTCTTTTCCCCCACTGGGTACTAACGTTTTGTATCAATCATATTATTAATAAGGTGCATTTACGGTATATTTTTTACAAACACCAACGGTAGAAACGATATACCACCCATTTATAACGAGGTGAATTCATTGTTTATTTTAAGATGGACACCAGCCGTCATACCAACTTGTCTGAAAATTCAGAAATTGCGATGGTCATTTGTCTCTTTATCTGAAAACCCTGGTATATACGCAATTCATACAACTCGTCAATCACATTCACCGCACACAAACCCGGAAGTTCGGATAATAGAAACATCCCTTCAAAATTGAACACAACTTTCACCGTTAAACTATCCCCATCCATAGACGAAGCAAACATTGCCGACTCGCGCCGGACACACGAGATATGACTAGCAGTATTTGCAATGAAGCCTGCGCCGAGGAAAGCCCTTCTAAAAATAGCCACAGCATCAGACACCTGCATAGTTAAATTATTATAATGATTACATTTGAATATTAACAGCACCGCGCGCATTATATGTGACGTTGAAGCCGATTGATATCGGTTTTTCCTACATAATTATGTGGAGCGATTTATGCAATGCGTTCGTGTATATGACGCGCGGTGAGCAAATTTCACAATCACATTAAAACATGCACAACCAGTATAGTAGGTGGTTATAAAATTAAAGGTGAGATAGGGGCCTATACCATTGATTATTGTTTGAATTATCATGAATGGGTTGATTTGGGGGGGTTGTATTTTATAGTAAATATCGTTTAACTGACCTTTCCGAAGTTTTACAATCACGAATGGTAAGAAAATCACGAAAAACTGCGTTTGTTTTTAACCGGCGTCGGGCAGTTATTCTATATGTTATTATTGCTTTTTTGCAATCGCCGTCTGGCGATTGCGAATTTTGTTTTATACAATTCTATTTTTTTAGAATAATTACAGGATATCTAGCGCGATATCATTTTGCTGGTTGCCTAGAATCATTATTTATTTTCAAATAAGTAAGATATTTCTTAATAATTCGGTAGTATATATTGTTTTCGATATCCGCAAATGGTGTATCCTACCTTTGAACCATTCCTTCTGCGGCTGATAGACTCATTATTGTTACTTCATACCAAACGTAACATGCTTCTCCACCAAATCACTTTGGAAATAATATTCATTTCTCTATCAAAGCAATATTTACGAAACCGAAATTTTCAGATTATCTTCCCCCCCCCCCCCCCCCCCCCTCGTTGTATGCAGACATTTTACTTTCGTTTTTAAAGGTATAGTATTAGTTGGCCCCTATTCATGTACACCATTTGCAAATATCAAAAAACAAAACTGCTAAATTATTATGAATTACCTTACTTGACTGTAAGTGAATAACAATCTCAATCATCCTGTGAAATTACGGCACCTGTGATTTTGTTTTCAAGAAAAGTGGAATTTTTTATAAATTTCCAACGATTGCCGGTCGGCGTCACAATTTTTACTCTAAAATATGAATCCTCTAAATCCAATCCAAATTTCGAAAATTATAAAGCAAAAGCAAATGGTGTATACTACCTTTAAAAGCTTGGTCTTTAAAGGTATGATACACCATTGGTAATTGCTTGATTATCAAGAATGGGTGGATTTGGGGGTTGTATTTTATAGTAAATATCGGCGATCGTGTGAATTGTTTTTATAAAATTCAATATTCGGAGCAATTACAGAATATCGAGCGCAATCATTTTGCTGGATGCCTACAATCATTATTTACTTTCAAATAAGTGAGTTATTTTTTAATAATTCGGTAGTAAATTATTGTTCGATATCTGCAAATGGTTGATCCTACCTTTAAAGCACTCCACATTAAACAGTAAACCCATTTATGATATAGGTATTTCTCACTAAACACTTCCGATGCCGGTTGTGTAGCCTAATGGTCTCATCCTAGTTTCCCTTTGAGTTGTCTAACATGTTTAACTTCCTATACTAAAGTTTGACCGCTAGCCACATCTGTGGTTTGGGTGACGACCCAAGCGATGAAATTCAGGTATATCGCGCGTTTTGATTACGCAAGAATAGTTTCATTTGAAAAGTGCACGACCCTCTATTCATTCAGCATCAGGGATATGAGCAATCATCATTAGTGTACAGGGTGGGTACAAAAACCCAAACAGACAAGCATTTCCCAACGCAGAAGCATACTTCCACTACCCTGAGGTTAAAACTACCTATATACTAATGCATGTAGAATCTGTCTAGGAGAAAAATGATACAAATAAAGCTATTTGTCCTCATCGTTACTTTTGATTACTTATTTTCAATGGGATGTGTATACTTTGAATTTGCAAAGTGCTAAATTGATTGCACACGCTTAAAGGTAGGATACACCATTGGTAATTGCTTGAATTATCATTAATGGGTAGATTTGGGGGGTTGCATTTCAAGGTAAATATCGTTTAACTGACCTGTCCGAAGTTTTACAATCATGGATGCCGAGAAAAGCACAAAAAACAGCGTCTGTTTTCAACCGGCGTTGGGCAGTTATTCTTATGTTATCTTTTTTTTTTCGCGATCGCCGTCCGGCGATCGCGAATTTTTCTTTATACAATTATATTTTTCGGAATAATTACAGGATATCTAGCGCAATAATTTTGCTGGATGCCTAGAATCATTATTTACTTTCAAATGAGTAAGATATTTCTTAATAATTCGGTAGTAAATATTTTTGATATATGCAAATGGTGTATACTACCTTTAAGCGGAAAGGTAAGTCGAAGGCACAAACCTCATAAAATTAAGTTGTGCCAAACTGAATGACGATTTGTTGTTGTTACGCAGTTTTTAATGTGGCTGTGTTGGCAAACGAATCTGAACATCTCCTAGCGGAACATGAACGCCCTGATAATGAATTTAAAAAAAACACAATTGGCACCATGGCCAACATATCTTGAATACGTCCAATCAAACACGAATTTAAATGCTTTTCTTACCAACTTGATCGAGAAAACCTAAAAGTATACCTATACTTTTTCTCAAAAGAATTTGTATCATGATAAACCAATTAAGAATCAGCGTTCAGAATCGATTTGTTTTTTTAGTCATTTGTGTCTTTCAATTTAATTTCTATCAGGATTTAGCTGTGGCTTGACGAACACATGCCTGAGTTTGGACGGCTCCACCCCAATCGAGTACGAACATACAGAGAAACTGTGCTGCGCTGGAGTCTTACATGCCATACGAGAAGACATCCAACCATACTTGTGCTGTAAGTAGCTAGGCTCATCAAGTTGAAAATGCGTTCCCAAGGATTGATGAGGTTTATATTAGGCTTCCCATACAAATCAATGCGCTAAAATTCAGGGCAGGGCAGCATTACATTAGCCACTGAAAACAACTTTTCGTTAGCACATGACTGTGTTTTCACCGTTTGCTATACAGAGTGCCCACCAAAGCCAAATCTATCTATACCAATGGATGGAGAATCCCTCTAGAAGAACAATGATAGCATGGGCAATATCAAGATTTGACGCGTGCTTTATTAATGTATGTGTATTATTCACAAAGCCAAAAACTACCTATACCAATGGATAGATAATCTGCCTAGAAGAAAACTTATACATGTACCAAGAAATCCTGATATGGTCTAGTATAGCTCCAGACCCTATCTTCGTATCATCTTTCTTTTAGAAAGACTTTCCATCCGTTATATTTGGACTCAGTGCGCGAAAGCATCCTGATGCATGCGTTACAGCACTCCCGATTCTAGAACCATGGGTTTGGGAATAATATAAGGAGATTTTAGAATTAAGTTTCTGAATGTCCGCGCTCGCTACCACGAACGATAGCGAAAAAGAGCCGTATGCGGATTTTTCGATCAATTCAGAATCATGTCTACAATTAAAAAGGCTACTGACAATAATGCGACTAGCGTTCAATTTTTATATCACCAACTCTCTGAACAGTGTATTTGATGATAACCGATTGTATCACACGAGAAATTGAAGAAAAATGTATTAACAAGTTACGAAATGTCATTGGCGAATTTTCAAACGGATGCTGAAAGTCTGCCCAGGCTAAAGCAAATTGAGATACACGCCCAATTCGCAACATTCAAACATAAGGCGCGCAGCCAAAGTGTGCGGCTCTTTCGGGCGAGTTTGAATGTCTGACCGCACCAAACAATAACGTATCTTGCATTTGTTGAATAGATGGCTTACTCATTACTGTAGTTTCTATTTCAAAACAAGCACAGCATGAAGGAGACAAGAAACAGAAATTCTGATGTTCTTAAATTTTATTATTAAAGAAGGTTTTCAGCTTCATTCAAAAATAGGATATGCAAAATTACATTTAAACTCATAAACAATTCCAATATGATATTACAAGAAAACTGTACAAAAATTATACATAAATGGTCAGAATACATGTGTTACCGACTAAGCAATAATTGTGGAATTGTACATTCTTGAATGTATTTTTCTTCTTTTTTATCACTTTAAGGGATTTACTAAATGAATTCTTTATTTGAACTGCTACTTTCTATATACTTTCAATATAAAACAAACATGCAGGTTTAAATAAGTATAGTGCTTTCCTCGCCTTTCACCGAATCCCACCTGGGCCAATGGGGATAGGGTTTTCAGTCCCTGCCTGATTCCGTGGGCAAGATACAGTACCTAGGGCACCTTTGTGAGATCCTTGGTTTTATTACCAGAAATATTCAATATTAATAATTAGAATAATAATCATGCTTTGTCGTGCATATTATTGTCATGCCTAAATGTTTATTATCCACTTGCACTTTTCAATGTTCATAAATGGTTTCCTCCACAGTGATGCAAGAATGAAATATTATTTCCAATGTTGTCCTGTAAATGCCATTTTAGGAACTCTGAGTATTTTTATTGGGAGATCATGTTGGGTACAGGTACAACAAAATAAAAATAATGAATATGAGTGTGACAACACATATTGGAATAAAATCAAACAACCCTGACCTCAGCTGCTAACATGAACAAATAGTGTTACAAAATTGATTTGCAAAAACAAAAATGAACACAAAAAACGGCTGGTAATAATCACTCAGAAGTGATACACTGATAATCTGGTGCTGTTATTAGGTGAAACTTGTTTAATCCTAAGCATAGTGTCTGCTCTAAAATCAACTTCATGAAATGAGCCCGCTTGTGCCTTTCTCTCCCCAGGTGGAGCAGATCCCTACAACCCAGCCAGTCAAAGCTGTTGTAATGGCCAGATACTGGATCCAGCACACAACCGAAGCCTAGGCTGCTGTACATCCACCAATACTGAAGAAGTGTATAATTCAGATACTCAAGTGTGCTGTCAGGGGACGCTGGCCAACAAAGCTGAAGGTAAGGGGGTTGTGGGTGTTGACGGGTGGTGGGTGTTGACGGGTGGTGGGCGTTGACGGGTGGTGGGTGTTGACAGGTGGTGGGCGTTGAAGGGTGGCGGGTGTTGAAGGGTGGCGGGGGGGTTGAGGGCCAGTTAGGGGTAGGGAGGTGATAGAGGTGGGGTAGTGATAGGGGTGCAAATGGGGTGTTGATTGTAGGGTTGTGGTGGGATTGTGATAGGAGAGGGTGTGATGGTTATATGAGAGGATCATGGTGATATGAGAAGTTGTAGGAATGGGGTGGCGATAGCGGTGGCAATGGTGGATAGGAATTGGGTGGCAAATAGGAATTGGGTGGTAGGGTTAAGATTAGGCCGAGTGTGGTTTTGGGTAATATAAATTGACAACAAATGCTAATCACATCCACCAATTAAGAAGTAAGAGGCCATGTATATTTTTTCGGTTAACGAGTTGCTTGTTACGAGTTGCTTTACATGAGCATTGTAGACAGTTGGATACAAATACCTTTATCAAGTTTGTACAGGGTCTGTTGAAGCACGAACTTTTTCTCACTGCAAGATTACCTAATGCACAGAGTAAAAACAGAAAACCAAGAAATACAATACAAATTTATAGAGGTCAAAGAAAAAAGTCACATCAATGTAGCCCAAATAAACAATTCTCAACATTGTTCTGGGTGTATCTCCTGGGGTGCTGTAGTTACAGTGTTTGACTCGTGTTCAATAGTACACGGGTTCAAATCCTGACAGGAACATAGTGCTTGTGTTCCTGGGCAAGACACTTTGCTACAATTGCCTCTCTCCACCTAGGAGTATGAATAGGTTTCTGTGAAGGTAGAGACCAAATTGTGCCGACCCCGAGCTGCTGCAGAAATGGTCTCGTTCCTGATGAACAGGAACAATAATTGTAAGCAAAATTCAATCAAATTCTCTTGCTGTGCTCTGCAGTCAGATATTGGGTCGTAATGTAGCCACATTATAGCCATGTACGTCCTTCGCAATTCAACTTCTCAGCTGCCAGTAAAAGATGATTAGTCCACTATTATTATTATTATTATTATTATTATTATCATTATTATTAAGATTATTTCTGTTGTGTGCGTGTGTGTGAGACAGGAATAGCATGCTGTGGCAATGCCGCGATTGACACCACCCATCAGACCTGCTGCTCCAATGGCCCCCGAGATGGGCTGGGCCAGTGCTGTGGCCTCGACAAGCTGTACAATGCCTCCAGTGAAATCTGCTGCCAGTGGAAGGAAGAAAATACGAACACAATGAGTCGGGTGCACACTGTGGGTGAGGATGCTGTCATAGATGAGACGGCAGGATGCTGCGTACTGGAAGCTATCAATACAAGAGAGCAGCATTGCTGTCATCAGGTCAGCTAAGTTGATTTTGTGATTACAAATGTATTAAGGTCAAAAAGTAAACAACTTACTATTTTCCAACAATTTTGTTCAATAATTTTACCTTGTGCTTGGAGTAACAGCCCTCCAACTATTTTAATCCTAACCATCCCAAATCCTTCAAAATCCTCTTTGCAAATTGATTTTGCGAGGTTGAGGTCACTAGTGCATTCAACCAATAAAAGGGTCATGGACCAGACTTTATTCCAAATTCAAATTCAATGCGACACCAAAATAGTACTTAAAACTGGCTGTGGTTTTAATTAATAAACTGTTAATGCTAGCAGGTCTTGTGCAATGCAAGCAAGTGTTAAAGTAAAGACAAAGAGTATGTGGTGACAAACAGTATTCAATATCTTGTTGAAGCATGACGCATGCTGAATCAGACAAGATCCAACAGCTTATACCAAATAACTTGTGTGTCAAAAAACCAAACTTAATTGCCGCTAGTAGAATTTAATGGAAGATTAAAAGCTCATCGCAGTAATTGAAATGAATTACAACTTGGAGCTGCTTGTTCAAATTTACATAGAAACAGAAAGTGTTACAAGTAAAATCCTGCATGGGGCGCATCTCGATTTGTATCACAATACATACTGTACGATCACATAAGTGTTTTCCATTTCGAATGCTAATGTTTGGCTAACTCCAATGTACTTCATACGAATGCGTATAAATGCAAAGCGAATTCGTTAAGGTAACGGAGAACGTCACAATCAAACTTGAATTATTGACGTCATGACATTCGCATTCGCATTCACATGAAGTGCATGTATGAACCGGGCTTTGGTTCGATGTTAATATTTTGCTTCAGCTGTATAAACTTTAGCCCGAGGTTACATGCTAATACATAGTCCTTCTTCAAATAGGTTCCACAAGAAAAAACGGCATTTAGCGAATGCTGTGGCCAGACAACCTTTGACCTACGCTCAGAAGTTTGCTGTATGGATACAAAGAGTGCGCTCACAAACGGCAGAACAGAGTGCTGTGGCTCCAATCCATACAACCCAGATAATGAAGCGTGCTGTGGCTTTACCAACGAAGTGGTCTACCCGATAGGTATATGTTTACAATATCATCACTACTGAAAACCTACAATTTGTTTTCTGAATAAGTATAAAGAATACAGGGTGGACCCCCCCAAACAAAATGGACAAAGTGTGCTTTTGCTGCACTAGTTGAGGCCAATAATAACGGATAGAGAGTTTTAAAAAAAATAAAAAAATACCAAGATATAGGGTCTTGAGCTAAAACTATTGAACTAAATCAGTGTTTTGTTTGTAAATTTTTTCTTCTCGAAAGATTTTTCATCCATTGGTATATATAATTTTGGCTTTGTGAATAATATGTGAATAAATTAAGAATGCATCAAATCTTGATACTGTACGTGCTATATGTACATGGGCACGTATAACGTTTGTATCACCGAGTACGTGCTGCATTTTTCAAAACTATACATGTATGTATGTGTCATCTGTTTATAATGTAGCACGTTGCATGCACAGGATAGATTTGCGAGCTTACAGTCTATTCTCAATGTATGGGTAATAATAACGCATTTTAAAGACACAAACTATTTACTATTATACCATACAAAGGCTAAAATAGCCCCTGAATATAAACACAAGTCAGAAAATATTGCAGAAAGGTCCAATAACAGTGGCCATCCCCCAAGCCAGTCCGTTTTCACACAGTGAGGTCCGGACCAGGTCCTCGCACCGTTCCCCAACAGTTGGTAAAATCTTGTCCGATTGTCAATCATATATTGCCAGGTCATGGTAACTGCTGTAGAGAGAGCCCCTACTCCCCCCAGCTGGAGTCATGCTGCGGTGGTCGCAAGCAGTCGCTGCCAATAATTAAAGGAATCCAGGGCTGCTGCGGCAGCAAATCATACCTCAAGACGGAACACCTTTGCTGCCGGGGACGCAAGTTTCAGAGACAGCCAAATATGGAATGCTGTGGTGCAGGTAAAAAACAAAAATCTTATTTGATTTTGTTTTCTTTTTTCTTAAACCCTATTGAATTTTGCAGAGTGCAACAAAATCCTTAACAGCAAAGTGTACAGCCTACTGAATCCCTCCCCCAAAAAATATTACTATACCTCATATCCAACACATAACAGAGCAATGTATACTTGTTTGCATTTTCCTTGGACAAAAACCGTTAAAAAAAGTTAATTCTCACTGGTTTATTCACCATCACGTGCCAACCGCTATTTTTGCTGTTTGCCATGCGCGCACACAAATATTCACGCACAGAGTAAATACAAATGCATAGTAGACTATACGCATGGGTTTACCTGTGCACTAGTAAATACATGTAATACAAATTACTGAAGAGTAATGAAAACAGTGGCCAGTTTGTTTGTTTTTGGGGGGAGAAAGTGAGGGGGGGGGAAGGCATAATTATTAGGGAAACGTAAAAATGCAGGCTGCGAACAAAATTGAAAAATTGAAAGAGGGTTGGATGATACAGTGCTGTCACAGCAACAATTACAATGTAAAGTCTTAAGAAACTATAAAAGCAACCAGTAGCACTAAAAGGTTCTACATGTACATGTAAATAGGACATATATCCACAGGCTTTTTGCTTTTTGCCTTCCCATCTGCAGGAATCTACAACACTACTAGTAATACCGAGATGTGCTGTGACAACAAGAAGGTTAACCGCACTTTCCCGTCTCAGCAGTGTTGTGGCAACACCAGCTATGACCCTCAGTCCGAGACCTGCTGCCACAGGGCGGACCAGAGTTTCCCCGTTGCTGGTCTGTCGTGCTGCTACGCAGACTCAGGGCGAGAGGCCGGAGCATTTGACCCGACTCGTCAGACGTGCTGCAGTGGCAATAGACGCAGTGAGTTGGCCAGAAGAGTTTTGTTAACAATTAACTTCAAAGTCTGATGAATTTCACAGAATTGCCTTTGAGGCCTCCACTTTGAATTGGAAGATCCCAGCAGTTTTTGAATTTTGAAAAAATTTCAATTTTTGGATCGCGAGTGTTGTCTTTTTCCGCAGTCGATTCCGAAATGTTGTGCGTTCTTAAAAAAGTGAAATGTTGTGCATGCATGACCCTAGATGTATTGTTGGGACAAGCTTAAAAGTTTATGCTTCAATATTATTTCAACATGTTGGTAATTTAATAGTAAATTCGTTATTTGTGTAAGTACTGTAATTTCATGCATTTAATTGCTATTATTATATATAATTGCTACCATTGTAAATGTGCATTTTTACTTTTACGAACATGACATGTTAAATCAATATTTCGACACTGGTAGGCAAAATGATTGCGTACAAAAATCCTCAATAGACAGAAGGTAAAGGTGCGTCATGTGGATTTTCAAATTCTTGACTTTTTTTACATAGTTGGTGTCTTTGATGAGTCGGCAGCTGATGGTCGGTGCTGTGGCTCCGTACTGCTACAGGCCAACCAGCTGTGTGACGCCCGCCGGCAACAGCCAATCAACAAGACCCATCCTGATCACGATGCAGTCTGTCGACCAGTGGATGAGCGCACCGGCAGACGTATACTCGGCAGTATGCCGGTGACCTACGACAGCGAGGATCAGGTGAGATTTGTTAATTAGGCCTTACTCTACCACAACCGCCAAAAAACTTCCATATTTACTGGTCATTCTTTCCATTAAATTTCATATCCACAGGCTTTTAAGTATTCTTACTTTTTTTCCTACTTTTTTTCTTGAAACTTACTATTTTCTACTTTTTCAAATTTGTTGGTCCCTCAATTTAAAAAAAGGAAATCTCAGTCCATATTTTTCACATGTGACCATCCACTACAAAGGTGCTGTAAAGTCAAAATGTTTTCTAAATGACATCTACCTCCAGAAGGGAAATAATGTAAATCACACAATGAAGGGCTTTATTAGGTGCAGCACTAGCTGCAACTGTACTTACAAAAGCTTATTTAGTTGAGGATGGAGCACAAGTGTTGTGTGTACAGAACATGATAAACAACATGCATGTGAGCATCAACAAAAACTACTCCTGAAACCCTACAAAGGTTCAAATTTTATCATCCAAAGTCCAATTTGTTGGTTTTTTTTCTACTTTTTCCCCCTGTTTTAGGACCTTATTGAAACAAATATAAGGTACTTTGATAAACCCTTTGATACATGTACGCCCATAAGACAATTAATTTATAGTCAAACATGTGTTTTGAAACAGTTTTGTACAATTCGTGGTGACCTGACAATACGTCTATCTGGAGAAGAAGCCTGCGGTCGCAGCATCTACGACCACAACACTGAACTCTGCTGCGCCGGCCAAGTCCACAACAAACATGACCCGTACGGGAACCCACTAGAATGCTGCGGCAATAGTATCGATGTGTTTTCGCCCAGTCTTCAGTGCTGCTTTGCAGGGAGAGTTTCCAATGTACCCAGGGAGGTGGCTGGGTGAGTTGTTTTGCTCTATATAATGTATAGATTGGTTGTTACAAGGATTGAGCGAACCGAGATGGATTCAGGCACAGCATATAGTGCATCAGGTGGAAAAGTTTGCTCCACGTTGATGCATTTACCAGTGCATAAACGGCAAAGTCTAATACTATTGAGTGCTAGTCCCACAATGACAGAGATGGATCTTTCTGCATTAGCCGACCACATATATAGTAGACTACGCAGCAAGATAGCCTATGATCCTTGAACCTGCTCCGAGTTAAGAATAAAAGTGGATCTCAACTTCAGCATATAAAATCTTAGAGTGTACCGCTTTATTCCACCACTCATCACTAAAAGACTTTTGAACCGCTGAATCTCGTTGCACTGGGCAGGCTTGTAATTTTGACTAATTTTGCACATTTTTGGGGGCCAAAATACCCTGGGGGTTTAATGTCATCGGCCCACTCTGTCATTTATCATCCTCTGCACTGTTTGCCCTCGATCAATACTGCCTCCGGGTCACCTCGGCTAATAGCATGCCCAAAGTACACACAGTCATGGTAGTGTAATTTTCAGAGTGCCAATTGCTTCCTCAGAATTCTGCCAGCTCTGATCTTATGCAGTACCCAGTTGTTGGTTCTCCTTTCAATCCAAGACTATGCACTGACATTAATTTCCAACTATTTAATATTTGATGAGTTCTTACAACTACTGTCTCTGCATTTACAGTATCGTTTTAAATTAAATTATAAAACATTCCATTGTTTTGTCGCTCTTAGACTTTGCAGGAACACCATTTATAACACCAACACCAGCGCCTGCGACAGGAGTGGACTGGTCCGTCCACGGTGCCAGGTGGAAGCCTTCCCAGATCTCTGCGGCACTAGCTCCGACTTGGGCTCAAGGATACCGTACAATCGTGCCGACGACGAGTGCTGCAGGGACGTCCTGATTGGCCCGGGCCAGACATGCTGCGACGGTCAGGTCTACGACACTCCGGGCACTGCCTTGGGTGAAGGGAAATGCTGCCGACGCGACGGAGGCTACAATGCTGACATGCACATCTGCTGTAAGGGCAGGCTGTTTCCTACAACTGGCACAGGTAAAGATTGTTATGGGACTTGATATGTGCATCTCTACGAGGTAACCTTGGTTGTACACTACAGCATTGGATTCATTCTCAAATTGGGGGAATCTGGGTCAATGTTTCCCTAAAAGTTTATTTCTATTTTTAGAATGGAATTTGCATCTGAGAATGAAAACAAAACAAAAACATAGCATTTCCATTTTGAATTTTATTGATGCTAAAGCCAAGGGTAGATTTGAAGCCATGATAAAGTAACCCATTCAAAAACCAAAAAACAATATTTTAAAATGTCACTGCCTCTTTGTATACACCATTGGTGTGGTCGGATGTAAGCTGTATTATACAGAATTTCCTCAATTTCTAATGTTTTAGTCAAATGGTTATTGTGTTTGACTCATGTGCGATGATACACGGGTTTGAACATTTATAGAGAACATGTTACTTGTGTTCTGAGGCAAGACACTTTACTACAATTTCCGTTCTCCACACAGGAGTGTGAATGGGTACTTGTGAAGATAGAAACTGCACTGATCTTGAGCTGCTTTAGAAATGATGTTTCTGACGAACAGGGATAAAAATAAAGCAGTTTGAATCTTTAGGCAGAGTGCTACAGGTATTTTATTGTTATTGTTATCAAATGTTGATAAAATGTCAAATCTAACAATTGTTTCCCAGATATGGAGTGTTGTGGCCCGAGACCCCATGAGCCATTGGACAACAGCCATATCTGTTGCAAGGACAGACTGTATGCGGCGGAGGGCGGGCGTACCTTGTGCACAGACGGCACTCTTCACAGCGCAATGGAAACCGTCTGCGATGGAGTGCGTTATGATGATGCCAACGGCCAGTGCTGTGGCAAGGAGATCATGGACGTCACCAAGATATGCTGCCAAGGTTTAATGTAAGTAGATACTGGCTTCTTCCAAGTCTAGGAAAAAACACCCAGTAGAGTGCAGACCTCCACCCCAACCACAAAAACACCCCATCTTCCAGTGATAACATTACTTGCAGTACCTCTGCCATATCTCATCTCTTGTAGGTTTTGCTACTACATGTAACAGATCAGACAGGGGTGAAAACCTACATGTCGAATAGAGACAAAAGGCCATTTTCAGGCACAACCACTGACAGCAGTACCTCATTAATTTCTGGGAAGTTCCCCACCTCACCTTTCTTTGGATAGCAAATGAAATACAAGAATATATAACACTGGAAAGAGATGCCATGAAATTATTGCTTGCCTTTATTGCTCTTGTTTTAAGGACACTGCCGTGGCTTAGTGGTCTGGAGCATTTAATCTGTTGTCTGTGGGTACATGTAATTCTGCAGGTTGTGGGTTAGAACTAAGCCTGGGCTATGGCACTAATTCTATGCCAATGGGTAGAGGCATTATTACTTGTTACTGCAGTTGCCCATCCCAACTCTATTCATGTTGTGAAGAGATTAGATTGTCTTGTTTCGGTGCAATTATTAAAGAAAAAAAGCAACATAGATACAGTGCCAACAACTCAACAATTTTTGTTTTCACCTGTGATTGACTTCTACTGATAGATATTCCAAGGAAGACCACGGAACTCAATGCTGCGGGAAGATAGCCTACGATCCATCGGCTCAACCGCTGCCTCTCTGCTGCATTGACACTCTCTACCCCGATGCCTCAGGCCTTCAGTGCTGCGGCAACCAGGCCATCAACCCAAACGAACGGCAGTGTTGTGGAGAAGAAGGCCACCGCTTTGCCTTTCTGAGAAGTTCTGGTCACACGTGCTGCGGGCTAACACCCGGCGATTATGACCTGATCCAACACACCTGCTGCCAGGGTCTGCTGCACATGTTTCTGCAAAACGGTGAATGCTGCGGAAATAATGTCGTGAGGGATCCTTCCAAAGAAGTCTGCTGCGGAGGTCTAATTAAGGTATTAAGGAAATTCATTCCTGCTCATTCGAAATAGTAGCAGTTCTGACCATTGTAGGCTGCTGTGGTCCAATGGTTACGGTATTCGACTCGTGTGCGATAGTACGCGGGTTTAAACCCTCACAGGAACATGGTGCTTGTGTTCTTGGACAAGGGATTAAAATGGCTACCTGTGAAGGTAGATACCAAATTGCGCTGATCTCAAGCTGCTGCAGAAATGGTCTCATTCCTGCTGAATAGGGATAATAATTGTAAGCAAAATTCAATCTTTCTCTGGCTGTGCTCTACCCTGTGATCATGTTTTGGGTTCTTTGGTGGCTGTCTACATGCCATCGACTGGACCATGTTGTACTCACAAATCAGCTCCTCCGCTCCGAGTAAAAATGATTAGCATCCATATCATTATATTTGTATTATTATATTTACAATTTGAGAGAACAACGACAGCGCTACAATGTAGATTGTGCACCAGTATGGTGTACTGCAGATAAAAAGATATACATGTACATTTAGTTGTGGGTTGAATCCCCGTTACAGAAATTGTCTTTGTTTAAAACTGACCTGATGAAACTGATAAATTGTCCGGTTGAAAAGGAATCTGCTGTTTTCTGCAAACCTTTACAATGTGTGAACAGCATGCAAAAAAAGGAATAGTAATAGGTAAACTGATATGTTTCATTGTGTTATTCTTCACTTTCGTATAAACAGAGTAAACGGTATAAAGAAGACACACTCTGCTGCAATGGCAACATACTGGACAGTCATCGTTTCACTTGCTGTGGCAATGTAAAGCTTCTTCGCCGGTCCCGCTCACCAGACAAATGCTGCAACGGCATCCTCTTCAACAGGCATCAACAACTATGTGTAGCAGGAGAGGTGCAGGCCAGGGACATAGAGGAAACAACGGACAACGCTCGCAGAATATTTACAAGGCAGACTGAGCATGCCCAGAGGTTCACCCGGGACGCAACAGACACAGAGGAGGATAGTGAACTTACGACCGAGGCAGAAGGACAGACTGCTCATGTCCAAGTGCGGATGATACCACTGGACTCAACGGATGCAACTGAGCTAGGTTGTAATGGCCTCGACTACGATGCTCAAGTTCAAGGGTGTTGCCAGGGTGTTCTATACAGGCTAGCCAATGAGACTTGCATGAATGGTTTAGTGCTGGGCTTATGTGATGGCCAGTCTGTGTACAACCCTCTCAACCATGGTTGTTGTGCAGGTAGGGTCTACAACCTAAGCATTGAATACTGCGATGAAACAACGACCTTGGTCGGATACAGCAGTGGGTCATCGAAACAAGGTAATGACACCATAACCAGCACGAGTGCCCCCGAGAAGCAACTGTGCGGAGGAGAAGTATACAATCAGACTCTTCAGGGCTGTTGTGATGACAGACTTTACAATCTGATCGTAGAGTATTGTCACAACGGCAGCACTGTAATGCCAAATGTTCCAAGTCAGCCAGACAGAAGGGAGTCAACCACAGCTTTCACCACCACTGCCATGACTGAATCCACCACCGACAACGGATTCATGGTGGTGACACCTGAGCCGTGCTCGGTCATCCTAAAGCGAGAGAATGCGTCGGAAGAGCTGGCATGCTGCGGCAGCCTCTTGTACGACCCCTTGAATGCAACCTGCTGCCAGGGTATTACAGATCAAGGGGATGAGACGGTGGTTGCTTGGAGTGCCGTCACTGAAGGTGTGGTCGCAGGTCGCTGCTGTGCTGAAACGGCTTACGACTCGACCCTGGCAGTCTGCTGCAATGAGGAGGTTATTGGAATGGTTTGGCTGACACCAGACATTTTCGACGGCTGCTGCCCTGAAAGAGAGCAGTGGAACCGAATCATCGAGGAATGCGAGATCATCCCTACTTGGGATCCAATCATGATAGATGGTTCATCGGGCATGCCACCAGAAGACCACATCTGGTAGGAAAGCGCGACAAACGTTAAAACCAAATCCACATCAAGTGATGTGAATTTAAATCTTTCAGCACTATAAAACGTAAGCTACATTAGCAAGCACTGAAGTAATTTTTAACATTTAAATATCAAGTAAGTGCATTTATAGCACTGTTCGTATAATATTAAACATTCATGTAAAAGTTTCACACAAGTGCAAGAATTTCTTATCAGGTTGTATCCAACTCGAATGCAATCACTTTTATACATGTACATCGACTTACTATTTATTGAAAACACTATTTATCAGTAGTATTTATGACAATTTGTATTATCTGCAGGTGTTAATGTGTAATGTGTGTAACTGGTTTTTTTTACATTGTAAGGATGATCATAATATGTGACCTGTTCCAACAAAATTACTTGTAAAGTAATTTCACGGTGGAAT
The DNA here is from genome assembly GCA_037893245.1 of Crossaster papposus. Taxonomy (NCBI): domain Eukaryota; kingdom Metazoa; phylum Echinodermata; class Asteroidea; order Velatida; family Solasteridae; genus Crossaster; species Crossaster papposus. The sequence continues at coordinate 201,029 of JBAIAA010000970.1, read as the reverse complement.
TATCATTTTGAGGTTTGGGATTTTTCTGAATCCCTAACTACAGAGTATTAATCCACATTCTCCCCGAATTTGAACATAATCCGTCACCCAGAAGTGTGGCGTTTCTTGTCGATTTTAAGAAACTATTGTGTCTCAAAATAATAGGCTTTTCTGAACTTTAAAGCTGTTCATCTCATAATTAGGTTGTCTGGGTTTTATCACTAAATTCTTCCACCATACATCATTTTAAAGCCGAGAACCTATAGAATTTGAAAAAAGCAAATTCTAAAAAAATTAAATGGTCAACTTTGTCTGGGTTTCGTTGGAGCTGGTCACAAAGATTTGGGGTATCACTTCATTATACATGTACTTGGGGCATCTTCCCTTGGAATCTTTAGATGTACACAATGTATACTGAACCCCAAACTCAAAATCTGATTGTATCTGTATCTGATTGGAATCTGTTAGAATACACTACACTAAAAATAAAACTGATTATAAAAAAGGCTTTAACATGGGGGTAAGGCTTACCACCACAATTAGAGTCTAGCAGATTGAGTGTTAAGTTTTTCATTATGATATTAGATTCTCCTAGAGTGAGGTTTCTTGTAAATCATACAAGGGAAGAGGATTATGCTTTATCTTTATTAATTATATAGCACTAATTTAAAGGTTTTGTAGCAATATCTCACCTATTTTGATCACCTCTAACAATTACCACAAATCAGTGATTTTTTTTACAATCACTTCATTGTACATGTATGTGTAGAAATCAAACTAAAAAAGTGTAATGAACATGGGTTGTTTTGGAACGCCATTTAGATGACTGTAAAATTTCAATATATTTATTGTCTGCTCAAATCAACAGAACCAAGCCCTCTTCTCTTGCCAGTAATTAAACACAAATACTCAGGATGTTCTATGAACCGGCAGGGTTTGACAAATTGATTCTTAATTGCTATTCGATGAAATAATATTCAATGGCCAAAATTATAACTTTTTCTCTTGTTATTGTTAGAACGGTTTAATACATTGCAAGTTTTTACACAAAATTTGATACAGCATTACAAGCCCTTTAGTTTGATAAATTACTTATTTTGAAATGATAATGATTATCGCCATTATGTGTGTGTGAAAATATTGAGAGTTCCTATTCATGTTTACTGTTTTTGTTTGGGAGATATAGTTATTTCTTGCCACAAATGTAACTATTACCGGTATGATAAAACCATAATACAGGGATAAAATGTCTAAATGTCTAAGATGGTAGAGGGTCATATACAAATAATGAATGTTTGTGAGTGCAATGGTAAGAATAATTTCTCGAGGTGACAGTGGAACGTTCCATTCCATGAATGGAATGGAACATTCCATCTGTCACCAATTTATCCTTTCCATTCCATGAATGTGAAACATTTGTTATTTGTTTTATACAACACCTGAATAAAATTCCTGTCATCTGATTGGTCAGAGCGTGGTGGAAAATGATGGAAAATATATTCAGGTGTTTGTTGCACAATTTAATTACAAATATCTTATTTTGACATTACATGTACTGTTATGTTTTAATACAAGTATCTTTGTCAGGGTTAACACTGCCAAACGAAATCCATTATATACAGGGTGCTTGTTTCATATTCCTAATACCATACACAACCTCCTACTTACAGGTAACAAGGGCAGACACTTGCTATTTAAAACTATTTATAAAAGATACTTTATGTTTACATTCCGTTGGACTAAGGTATAGTTAATTATTATTCTGCAATGCCAGTACAAAACGTGTGTGCTCCAAAGGGTGTGCTAAATGTTTACAGTATTTCAATAAAACACAAGTACTATAGAGAATTTAAACTAAAATGTGTTTTTCATTTTTGTGAATTGTCGTTTCCATTGAAATGTCCCACTCTTTCACGGACCAATGAGTAATACTCGGAGTACATCTTACGCTGCATTTTATCTAAATTCCAGTTCCATATTTCTTCAAACTGAATGATGAATCTGAAGTTCAGAATAACACCATGCAGCAAATGTGCACTTGCATACGGGCAGGCATTCATCACTTGCACGTTATGCCCTATAATGACAATTCTAATAGATTTATGCACATACAGTGTAACAAGGTTTGGCTAGTTTTATTCAAGTCAAGACATCAGTGAACGATAATGCTCTTGGTTCAGGCATTACCCTCGGAGGCATGGACCCAACAAAATTGCGCGGTTGCTATTTGGTGCTCACGCGAGAGGCATGGGTGTAATATGTGTTTGGGGGTCACAATTGTTTGTCTAATGGTATATCCATATCAATAGACCATCACTGAACATGCACACCAATATTGAAGCATTCTGGCATATCAACACACACGGTTGCACCACAGTGCTCACGCGGAAGGCATGTGTAAAACTGAGTTCCCAGGGCTGGATTGAAGGGTGAACGAACTCTGTTTTAAACTTAGATTTTGTGTAACGTTTGTTATGATGACTTGCAGGAGGAGACTAATTTAAGTGCACAGTGAATGGGACCAACACCCGATAGAAAAAGTGTTTGTTATATCAGAATTGTGTAAGTCTGGTTGAGTTTGTATTAACCAGTTCGCGACGGAGGGCGTACATGTACAGGCAAGGTTTTCCCCAGATTTAAAACGGATGACGCATAAGCACGTCACGAGCAAGGCCGGAAATGCTTGTCAGCAGCGGGCAAGGCCGGAAATGCGTGGGTGTGCTTCCTAGTACCATCGGTCTGAACCCCCCACTCGTTAAAAATAATCCCGGGCCTCGGTTTAATGATGTTAAAATAATCCCGGCGCGAGCTGGTTAACAAGAGGTGACATCTATCAACATCATCAACCACAACTTCATTGGCGGTTGCATTATTGCCTGTACAGGAAGCAGAGTGAGTGATGGGTTTTGGCTGATTTGGTCAAGTACTTAAAAGGCAGTAGGAAGTTAGGGTAAAGCACGGCTGTGATTGGTCAAAACATCAAGTGCATTGTGGGGAGTGAGGTTTGCGTTGCAGTTATTTCCTCGCTTTTCAATGCTTTGATAGGGTTCGAATCTGGCCTGGGTCAATATGTGGATTGGGTTTTCAGTCCCTGCCTGATTCCGTGGGTTTACCTCAGGATGTTTTTCCTCCCACCTCTAAAGCTTTACCGTCTTCTCATTGTCTTCTCTCTACAGGTTTCGTTAGGCTTACGAGCTAAAATGTATAGTGCCTAGGGCACTTTTGAGGAATCCTTGGTTTTATTACTAGAAAGAATGAATAATTATTTACCTTATAAAAAGCCATCTTCAGAGTTGGATGCCTCTGCTTGCCACGCTGTCATATTCAACCCCTTGCCCATCTTCTAAGGCCCTAGAAGCATACCCAACCACGTCCTCTCCCATCCAGGAACCATTGAAGCTGTCTAGCTTACAGATGACCATGTACACCTTCAGCAGGTCCGTGGGGTCAACGTTCCCCGTCAGCGTTTCCTTGTCGTAGCCAAAGTCGTGGACGATATCTCCATGGCCCGGCGCCCAAGCTCTGTGTAAATGTTAGACAAGGTAAATTTGATTTCCAAAGGTACTGGCGGTACAAATAGGTTTCGAAAAATTACTTAGATTGTCCTGATGATAACATGGCAGAAAGCTACAATACAACCATTTCTCTTGAGGGGTTTCTTATGGAAAGAGGCTATTGGTAAACCAGCGATGCAACCGTGCCCCGGTCTGGTTCCAAATAATCGACTAGAGTAGTCCAACCATCCGGCATTCGAGCGACGTTAGTCAAACTATGGTAAATTCTAATTCGCACCCGAACAGTGCAAAGTAAATGGGTCAAGGTTAATGACGTAAATCAAACATTGCAACATTTCAAACATTGCAACATTTCAATCATTTGGTTTATAATAGTCTAAGTTATGTTCGGATCTTACTCAATCATTTTGGACAAGAACTGTCTCCTCTTTGCCAGGACTTGACGGACAAAGTAAACGAAGATGAAAGCTTGTTGCTGAGACAACCGATGCTCGGTGAAGAGGTCACGCTTAGGGGTCAGTCTTACTAGGCACAAACTAAGATCCTTGTCCTGTCAAAATGGGACAACAAAATGAATTATAGATAAAGATCAATGACATAGCCACCACACTTTGTCACCACATGTATGAGATTCTGTAAGAGGTACATGTACACATGGTACGTGTATGTGCACAGACCCATAGCGTCTTCATGTCAGAAGTAAAACTAGCGTATGAAGAAAATAAATGTGTCTGAAATCTGGGCCGCGCGTACATGTACAGTAAACCTAGTGCCCAATTTCCGGACAACTACTCTCGTTACAATTTTTTAGATCCAAACAAAATCTTCAGTGTTTCCGCAATTAAAAGTCTGAATTAAGGTTAGAATATCTGACTCACTAAATAAACAAGTTCTTTGAGAAAGTTAAAGAAAACTTTTACATTACTAAATTTACTAACATTAAATAGTTTTTCTTCCCACAACTGCCAGTGACATTTATTTTTTATGATCCTTTATTACCCTCAAGATCATCATTGAATTTTTGAAAGCAACGTATTTTGTACTGTATATCTAAATCTGAAACCTAAAAAATGCATGCATCTTGTGCATTTTACTGACGTTAACTGCCATGCGCAAATGCCTTGAAGCACTGTTACACGTAGTTTCACGTGTCACATGTTAATGCCTAAATTAATTTTCAGCAGTAAACTACATGTACTTCAATCTTACATGCACCTACCATACAATCTACAATACAATCAGATTAAAATTGCACTCGCTGTGCTGTTTTCATCAAATTCATTTAATTCATTTTAATTCATTTTAATTCATTTAATTCATTTAATTCATTTAATTCATTTTAATTCATTTAATTCATTTTGCAGGAAATACACATGTAGGTCGTCAGAAAAATCGGAATATTCAGAATAAACTGGACAAAGTGGTAGTTTTATCTCCGTCATGTGGACAATTCCACTCAAAAGTGGAGAAGGCTGAAATGTGGACAATTACAAATTCTTCTAAACTACAAGCATCACAACAACAACAAATTAAATGTGGTATCAAATTAACAGACAATATGAATGAGCACCTTGACTATGTACACTGAACAAAAATATAAACGCCCACAAAAATATAAACGCCCCAAAAAGTTGTTATTTGTCTTGATTTGTAAACAACATTTGTGTCCATCTCTGCCAGTGAGGAATGGCTCAGTGATGCAGTGATTCCACCCACATCTGTAGAGATGGACACAAATGTTGTTTACAAATCAAGAAAAATAACAATTTTTGGGGCGTTTATATTTTAGTGGGCGTTTTTATTTTTGTTCAGTGTACGTATCTGTGTCCTGCACAGAATTTGTCCACACAATATTTCATGCAAAAGATGCTTAGCAGATACCACCAAAATGAATATCGCTTACTGGAGGATTTGCTCTGCTGGCCTCTCCAGTTGAAGTTGGAAGACGAAAGGAAATCTGGGGCTCCTGAAATGAATACAACACAGTGCATTTGCTATTCAAAAATAACCCCCAAATTCTGGCAGACTTGCCACAAATTGTCAGGAAACATCGCTACGACTTTAGTACGACTCCACTACAACTGCCATACTCACAGTCATTGGGGTAATGACAAAGTAGTGACAAAGTTGTGGCGGGATCGTCGGAGGTCGTGGCAATTCGTGATGGATTCTCGTGATGCCGTGTCGGGCTTCTTGGGTACACCGCGGCTACACAGTTCCCACGAAGCTCCCATGACAATTACACGAACATCCCAAGAATTCATCGCAAATTGCCACGACCTCCGAAAATCCTGCTATGACTTTGTCACTACGTTATCATGACCCTCACAACTGACTGCCTGTCTGGCAGTTGTAGCGGAGTTGTACTAAAAGTCGTAGTGATGTTGCGTGACAATTTGTGGCCATTTCCGACTCTACGAATGCCTACAAACTCTCCCGACTTCACTTTTTCAACATAATTGTTAAATATACCTGGACATTACTTGACACTCCATGCAACCCTATCAGCCCCATAAATGTGCCTCAAATATGTGACCTGTCATCACAAAATGAGAGTAAAGTCGGAAATATTAAAAATTGAGATATTGGTATTTTCAAATTCTTCAGAAAGAGAGCTTTCCAATGATACATAACACTTGGGGATTTTGCTATAAATACTTTTTACAGCGCTCTAGAAAGTCATGGGTTTCACAAAACGTGTTTGTGAGAAAACTTATTTTAAACATCCTAAACAAAAACACGCAAAAGATTACAAAACAGGACAAGTAAGGGTCGGTTGAGCATAGCAACGGCTATGTTCTAATCATTATTTCTTGTTGAAATTGTCCACACATACAAACTATTGTATAAACAACAAAATATCAAAATTTCGAAAACGTGGGATACTTACGAGGACCTGATTTGCATATTTAATTACCATGTTAATTAGACCACTAATGGACTTTAATCCAGGCAAATACAGCAGTACACAGTGTGGTCTCAGGTATTGGTAATAACAATAACGCATACTAATTGTTATAAATTGGGAACCAGATTTAACTTAATATGTGACCTGTCATCACAAAATGAGCGTAAAGTCGGCAAAATCAGAAATTGAGATATGGGTATTTCTAAATTCTGTGGAAACAGAGCTTTCCAATGGTATATAACACTTGGAGGTTTGATACTCAATATTTTTTTCTTTTTTAGTCTGGAGTCTTAATAAAGAGATTATGAGAAAACGGGCATTTCTTGCGAGATATTATGTGAAAGGCATAGAAAGGCATAGTCAAAATTGTATCAAAAACTAATTTTGTTTTTATCTGATCGTCCTGAAAAATTGGGAATTAATTGTTGGGGATTTAGTCTTAAAAAAACCCATATAATCTCAAAATCGACCACCCCTTCAAATTTTGACTTTGACTGGCCGTACTGGGAAATCACTCCGTGCGACTTTACGCTCATTTTGTGATGACAGGTCACATATATGTACAGGTATCATCAAATGTGCTTATATGTATGCTCTGATGAGGATGTCAAGTAGTTGGACTATCAACTTTCTAATTTTTTCCCCAGCAAATTAGAAAACAGAAGGGCAACAAATCTAACCTTGTGCAGAAGTTCAATGTCACAGCTCATCTGCATCAGTGCGGAGAGGGCACGGTACTTAAACATGTTACCAACTGGTTGAGATATTACCTGAAAAACAAAAACAAAAACAAACATGTAGCAGAATTCATGACTGACTTAAATGTGACCTGTCATCACAAAATGAGCGTAAAGTCCAAATTTGAAGGGGTGGTTGATTTTGAGATTATATGGTTTTTTTAAAGACTAAATCCCCAACAATCAATTCACAATTTTTCAGGACGATCAGATTAAAACAAAATTAGTTTTTGAGACAAATTTGACTATGCCTTTCTATGCCTTTCACACAATTTCTCGCAAGAAATGCCCGTTTTCTCATAATCTCTGTATTAAGACTCCAGACTAAAAAATAAAAATAAAATAAATATTGAGTATCAAACCTCCAAGTGTTATATACCATTGGAAAGCTCTGTTTCCACAGAATTTAGAAATACCCATATCTCAATTTTTGATTTTGACGACTTTACGCTAATTTTGTGATGACAGGTCACAAATGCAACCTGTCATCACAAAATAAGTCAGAGTTGAGATATTTGTATTAAGAGTTGAGATATTTGTACATATGTATAGCTACATTCTGCAGAAAAAGAGTCCTATATAGGGGCTCTTCTGGTCACTCACAGGCCCGAGGGGCACAAACACGTGCACTAGTGGTGGAATGATTGTAGTCTACATATATTTTTTTATCATAAGACATCTTTGTCAGGAATATATTTGATCTGTGCCAGAACACGCCATTTTTAGTTTTATGATGAATCGAGCAGAGGGCGCCGTAACCAGTCAAAAGTGATAGTGCCTGGTCGGGCACTATACTTAAATTGAATGTGCTACAGGTAGCCTATATTATTGAACCCTACGTGACCGTGTTTAAGCCAACTAGGATAAAGAATCAGCAAGAGGTTGTTTATAAATTGGATTAGGGCTACTGACGAGCACATTCATACATGTACAGACAACTGTCTGCTCGGCAACATACATACACTGGATATCGATGGTATGTCTGCACTGAAATCCTTTGTAAATATTGTAGTGTTTTCTTGTCGAGAACGTACATTGAACATTTGTGACCCACTCTACAAAAAGGGGTATTGTCACAAAAACGTGAAATTGAGTTATATACATGGTTGGAAAGCCTACAATGTAAGCTTTCATTTGGTATATAATACATGTACATGTAGTTCCATATCCCTTCACATTTTGGGCATATGACGTGTTTACATAATAATTGATTACTTCCTTGGAGTTCAAATTACAGAACTGAGAAAACAGGCTTTGAAATAGCCAGCTCTGTTGTAGTACAACGGAAACGATGCACACAAAATGGTAGTTTTTCCACTTTATTCATCAAAATCAACATTTCTCTGAATGAAACCTGAAACCGTAGGCATTAACCAGTTCGCGCCGGGATCGCCGAGCCGACGCTCGGAATTATTTTTAACGAAACTTGATCCGAAGCAGGTTCAGGCCGCCAGTAACGGGAAGCACACCAACACATTTCCGGCCTTGCTCGCTGCTGACAGACATTTCCGGCCTTGCTCGTGGCGTGTTTATGCGTCATCCGTTTTGAATCTGGGGAAAACTTTGCGTTTATATTGTCATCCGGCGCGAACTGGTTAAGAATGTCAATCATGACAAAAAATGAAAATCACATTTTGATGAAATGGTTACCCTCTCAACGTTGAGTGGGCCATTACAAGATAATGCATGGCATGACTTAATACCCTTTTTTGTAGAGCCGGACACATTTTACTACAGTATGCTCCTACATGTATACTCACATTATAACAGCCTTCCGACATGAGCACGTTGAACTGGACTCTGCCATACTTGAACGATGACAATCTCTCCAGCAGTTGGCTCGCGATGATGTAAGCGTGGGTCCTCTCGTTATGATGTGGTAGACTGCCGATAATTTTGATAGCTATATCTGAAGGTCGAATAGACAAACCCACCAACCAACCAACCAAGAAAACGTTAGAAAATAACCCTTTTGGGAAAAAACTTCCTCCAGCATGCTATTACTATAAGAAAAGGTTAGAAAAGGCTGCAGCTCCAGTTGTAATCAAACAGGAATTCTGAACGATTTCTCCCTAAATGTACAGCATTTGTCTTACCGTGTTTTTTTCCCTCCAAGCTCTATTTTTTATGTTTTCAATTTCAACGCTCTGAAAATACACTTTTTATGGGTTGCATTTGTGCCCATACACACCAAAAACACCAAACTTATTGTCTTGCAAATTGTTTTGGTGGAAATCTTTTTAAAGCCATTAGTACCGGTTTTACCATTTGCAGCTATTAGTCAGGGAAGTTAGGGATTTATAGGGGCCATTTGGTTAATACATGTAGATTCTTCCAAAAGCACAACATTTGGCCAATATGCTGCCTATACAATACTTTTACGATTTTTGACAAGCGCCAAGACGGGCACCAGCTGGGGCTGCCATAATTTGCATAAGTCCATAATACCTGCCGCGTAATATATTTATTTTCATATTTTGGCATTTTTTGAAAAAGTTTATTTTAGTGATTCTACATTACTTTAATACACATCCTTGCTTAAATAAGATAATAGACGATGTGCCTCTGTTTACATCTGTATTCAAATGTGCCTGTCAATATGCGCACGCATCATGTTTTACATAAATTTAGTTAAGAGATGACATCAGAGGTAACATAATTCAAAGGCGATCTGACCTGCGGCTTCACTTTTTAAGCAAATTGTATGTAAAACATGATGGGTGCGCATCACTGCCGGGCACATTTGAATACAGATGTAAACACGTGACGTCAGAGGGCACATTGTCTATAAATACCGGTATATGTGGTTGGCCGAGCTCATGGGCCTGGACGCGTTAATGTACAAACTGCATGCACAAAAAGAGACAGGCTGTTTATTTTTCTGCTGCTGACCCCAAAAGTAACTTCTGCATACACGTAGGAGGGTTTCCATAAAACTGAACCTACCAGCTTCCCATGGTACACTTTCCAGTCCTCCAAAGACCTTAGTGATTCGGACCACAGGCGGGCGGACGTCCTTGTTGCCATGGTAATGCATAGCGAAGAAGTCAGCGTGCATGACTTTGAGTCGACCCTTTGCCTTGGAGGCTAGGGAACTCAGAGTGGGCAGAAAGGGCTTCTCTCTCTCCATGGATAGCAGCCTAGAGGCACCCGAGTTGAGTAGCTGCCTGGTAAGGATGCCTGGACCTGGAAGCAACCAAGCACACAACGTGAGGCATTCTGGCAAAATGAAATGGAACTGCGCACAGCCCAGTGGAGACAAATGCAAAATACATGTAGTGAACAGGGTGATTTTATTTTTCAATTTTCAGATTTAATGATATTTGTTATCTATGTTATATTTACTAACCATATTGTAAAGAAATAGTAAGAAAGCAGTGGAATAAAAGCGTTTTTAACCAGTTCGCGCCGGGATTATTTTAACACCGCCGAGCCCCGGGTTCAGGCTGATAGTGCCGGCCGGGAAGCACACCCACGCATTTCCGGCCTTGCTCGCTGCTGACATACATTTCCGAACTTGAACTTGGCGTGTTTATGCGTCATCCGTTTTGAATTTGGGGAAATTTTTGCGTTTATATACGTCATCCGGCGCGAACTGATTAGGGAAAAACTATTGGCTAACTTCCCTTATCCCAGGTGCAAAGCTCAACATTTATTGCCTTTTTCTTAACATTTTACTTTGTCGATATGTCGATAAATTTAAATATTAAACGGGCAAAACTGCAAGAATGATTTTAAAAGATTGAGGAGGGTTAGGGTTTAATAAGGCTAAAGTTACGCACAGTTTCATTAAATTATTATCCCATGTACAAGTAATTGTAAGAAACAGAGTGAGTGATAGGTTTTGACGGATTTTCGGGTTAATTTACATGTGATGGCTATACCTGGACTGGTCTCAATGATCATAGCTTCCTCCTTGGCCAGACTACCATCCGGCCAGACTCTGTCCACCATCAACTGGGCCAGCTCGGGTCGCAAAACAGAACGGTTCTTCTTGGTTTTCCTGAGGCGCTTGTACTTGTCCCTAAGCTCTACGATTGTCTCTGCTGGAGGCAAGGCGGGTAAACGTGACTCTTGAGGGCTCTCCTCAGAAAGGATGGACGGTTCCTCTTCCTCCTTTGGCGACCAGCTGAGTGGAGAACTAGAAAAATGATCTGCCATACGGTTGCAAAGTGGGTTGCTGTATCGTCGGGATTCAAGATTGAGTTTGAGCATGCTGTTGCAATCGTCGTGATGAACTGCTGTGAGGTTCCTCCGTGGCAGTTTGGACAAAATGCTGAAATATCTGGATAGCACGGCGCATTTTGTTTGACCTGCGGGGGCGTTTCTGTTAAGTAAGGTCACTGATTGGATGTGATGGCTTCTGCTTAGCTGGCTACAGAGACTGGCTGTCCTCAATGTGGGCTGATATAGTGACTGAGACATTGCAGCCTTTACCGACTGTGACTTCAAAGTTTGAAGAAAGGCGATTCTTCTTGAATCAAAGTGGCATCTCTGTAGGTATGTCGTTATGGCTCAGCAGTGGTAAAAGTTAGCAGTGATGTACCGGTATTCTAGTCTTCACCAGTGACTTTTCCATCAGTCTTTGTCTTCCTGAAATGTAGGGAGAAGGGCAGATGTGAAATATATTTTTCACATTTATATTATAATACAAAAATGACTATAGTCTATAGTTTTCATCAACCTATAAAAAAAATATATATTTATGTATTTGTTATTTTGTTTGGACTCTGCCTAGTACTTTGTCTTTAATGTTCTCGGTTTTTTTCTTCTATATCGATAGACTAATGTCACGTCATTTATCCTCTGAAATCAGCAAAGTAAACAAAATTATACTATTTACATATACATTTGTACCCTTATCTAAAATGGAACCCGATGTATGTCCATTTGACAACTGAAATTTACTTAAACTTTTAATATTCTGTCAAGTTTACTTATTTTCTTTTTTGTTCCTCCCTTTAACTCCTTCCAAAATTGTTCTTCAATTTATTCTCAGGTGCACCATTTTTGTGCTGGATTTGATTCTAGGAAGAAATATCGATCTCTGGCATCTGATTAGATTGATACAAAATGGATTTTTTTTCATAACTCATTTTTTTCCAGTAATTTCACAAATGAAGCTTAAAAAAAAAGAAAAAAAGGTGCGATTACTATTGGTCTTAATACGCCGAACTAAAAACGACTCCTGCAAACAATTAACGGCACTTTCGAACCCCCACGCACGTTTGGCAAACTTTTTGAACCTAAAATATATTGTTGGACTTTTCCATTTTTTTGGCATTTGCATCCTTCGGGAATCGTTCGCGTGCCCCGTGAAAACCCACCCTATAACAAATTCTTGTTCTTGATTTATAATAGTTTGTGTTCCTCCGGTTACGACCGTACAACAAGTTACCTAACTTGGCATTTATATACGTCCTCCAGTGCGAACTGGTTAAGGCGACCACTCGGAACTCTACCAAATTTGTTGCCACGTATTTATATCAAGATCAAGATCAAGGTCATTGACCCCTAATAAGTTTTTGTTTCTCTTTTTCACCCCATGGAGCAATTCCTCCATGTTCATCTTGAGCTTTTTAATGCCACATTTGAAGTTGAAGGAATTGCAATAACCAGGCTAAATTGTTCATGATCCTGCCTATGCTATGGCTATGCATGTGTGCAGCAGTCATTCACAACGCTAATGATTGATTCACTTGAAACTGAAAGTTAAAACAGAATACTACAAAGATGAAAATATTGATGATTTCGGTGGCCACATCTGTGGCCACAACACAACACAAGAAACGTGCGTTTGTGCAGTTCCGCTTCTATTCCGCTGTACTGTTTTCCCATGATGACCATGCCAGGCCCATGCCAATTGCCATGCCGTTTTCAAACTATTAATGTGAGAGAAAAACTATGTAATCATTGGGATCTTCCGGGAGAACATTAGATGTAGGAAATCACTATAGATCAGTTGGTATAAGTATCCTTTTACATCTGATTAAATTCTACAATAAAGTGTAGTTTTCAGACCAATTTAATACCCACCTCGACATGATACATGTGGCATGGTGCCCTCATTCGCTGTATCGATCGAGTTCCGTATACACGTTACGTTACGTTACTGAGTATACAATTGCAGACCCAACCTCTTTACCATGGCTACGATCTTGCTGCGCCATGTTTTCTCGTCTAATTTGGCACATTTAAATTAGGACTGCGCATGCCCACTGTCGATGTATTTAGCGCGCGTGGCACCTTTTAAACATGATTATTTGGACGTCGCGTTATTTAGCAAGGATTTATATAAAATGTTACCGATATTATTACATGTACCAGTAATATTGTAGTAAAATCGGGGCCCCGTCTATGCTGCATGGAATAGTCATGGCTCCCCCCCCCCTGAAGACGTGGACCGGTCCACCCAGTCACCCCCTTCTGGTTTAAATGTACATGTGTGATATCCTTTTGTATTTTAAGCTTTTCCCTTTCTTGTGACTTTAATACCCCAGGAATCTTAATCCCTGGGCTGCAGTTAATTTGCATGATCTTTATTGTTGTTTTGTTAGCTGCTGGGCTCACCCCATATAAAACTGTTGACGTTAAGAATTTCGGGGAGTCCAGCAGTTGATGAGTTCGGCGATAGTATATAGTGTACGTGTGGAGGGCGTGGCTCTCGGCAGGCCTTTAGGTTGGAGAGGTACCGGTACATGTACATTGTACATGTATACCGGGTCGTGTATGTAAGTTTTTACTTAGCCCCTTTTTCTCTTATTTACTTTATCAGTCACTAGTTTGGGATCCTATTTTATATTAAAGTGCAACCATTGGTCTTTTGTTGGGAACCGCCCTAGTCTTTAACTGCCGTAGTAACTTAATTGTTGTAAATAAATTTAAATACTTGTAGATTACAAATCTTGAGTTTCGACATAGTTTTTCTTTGTGTTTCGGCCCGACTACGCTACAATATCACCAAAAATTTGACTAAGTCCAAATTTTACCGATATTATCGTGTTATTACCCAAATGATATTACCTGTGTGATAATGAAATTGTTATAAATTCCTTAATGTTTTTTTTTTGAAGACCCACGATCTGCCCAAATTTTGTGTTGTTTCCTTTGAGCCCGCGCTTTGCTGGTGACTTCTATTTGTGTGGCGCGCCCTCTATCGACATAAAATAAGTCGAATTTTCGGACAATTAATGCGTGGGCGGCTCATTAACCCTGAAAACACAGTTTCTCCTTCTTCCCTTGAGCAGATGTAGGATAGAGCTATTACTCCAGCTTCCAAACCTATTAAGTCACATCGATTTCAAACAGTGTTGACTGGTAGTCGAATGGCCGAGTGGTTAGGCTCCTCGACTGCGGGGTTCCATCGCCTGGGTTCGAGTCCCCGTTCTGCCCGACGTCATTTTTTCCTCAGTTTTAACTCGCGCGATTTCGCAATCTTATCTATAAAAGAATTAATAGATCGTCTTCAATCACCAACCGGAGTTAGCTCAGCGGCTTAATTCGTCAGGCTGGTACTGTCCGCGGAGTTCAGGTGCGCACCTTAGTATAGAGACGGAGCTCGTTTGCTTGCATAGGCGGCAAGAGCTAGGGCCTCGCTCCGTCAGTCCTCCCTTTACGGTTGCGTGGCCTGCGGGTTACATGAACATGGACAGGGAAGGATGTGTGGTGGGCCGGGAATCCTAGAACCCAAAAGAGTCCTATATGGGTGGTCGTTCAGTGAGTAAAGTCACGGGTTCGATCCCCCGAATGCTTGGTCAACACCACATAACTTTTTTTTCTTCATTCTATACTGGAGCTAATACTCCAGTTTTCAAACATAAGTCACATCGATTTAAAAACAATGTCGACTGGTACTATAGTCCAATGACCGAGTGGTTAGGCTCCTCGTTTGCGGCGTTTCATCGCCTGGGTTCGAGTCCTCGTCTTTCGCAATCTTATCTTTAAAATAATGAAATTATAGTCTTCAAATACCAACCGGAGTTAGCTCAACGTCTTAAATCGCCAGGGTGAAGAGTCCCATATGGGAGTCGGTCAATGTACGCAAGCGGGGTGTGTTGGCTCTGATGTGTCGCTCGACGTTACAATACATTTGAATGCTATGTTTGTGAAAGTGCAAACGTACAATGTAGTCCCCCGCTTGCAAATCGACTTGTAATTTCTAAATCCATTTCGATGCCACACTTGGACTTTCACAAGTTGTGGAATAGAGAATAATACGATTTTTAAATTTCTTCAACTTTCTATGCATAGTTTTCTTTAGCCTTGATCAAGGCGTCATTACCCGTCCGTACGTACATGTACGTACATCGATGCCACGATGCTCGAAATTTCGTAGGACTGTCTTGCGACGACCCACGATCTGCCCAAATTTTATGTCGTGTCGTGGAACAAATGCGTCGTGGGTTCGTTGTGAACAGGCCTTACCACGACAACATTTCGTACGATCCGTTGTGACCGGGGTTTATTAACACAGAGCCCTTTGGGTGAAACGGAGCAAATCAATTCCCATAGACCTAAGGGCTAAAACGCCTATACTTTCACGATCTTATTAAAATACTTAGAACTCTCACGTGTTCAGGGACTACAGAAACATGACGACCAGTATGTCATATTCTTTTCAATTTTTGGTGGGTTGACCGAAGATTTGTTTTGAAAAATTCTTACCCAATGCAAACAAGACAATTTTATTTAAATTTCTAAATTTCCAATGAAAAATATATACATTGCCAACCTACTCCCGAGTGTCGCGAGGCAGCGCCGTTTGTCTGATTTTGTGTTGTTTCCTAGAGCCCGCGCTTTGCTGGTGACTTCTATTTGTGTGGCGCGCCCTCTATCGACATAAAATAAGTCGAATTTTCGGACAATTAATGCGTGGGCGGCTCATTAACCCTGAAAACACAGTTTCTCCTTCTTCCTTTGAGCAGATGTAGGATAGAGCTATTACTCCAGCTTCCAAACCTATTAAGTCACATCGATTTCAAACAGTGTTGACTGGTAGTCGAATGGCCGAGTGGTTAGGCTCCTCGACTGCGGGGTTCCATCGCCTGGGTTCGAGTCCCCGTTCTGCCCGACGTCATTTTTTCCTCAGTTTTAACGCGCCAGATTTCGCAATCTTATCTATAAAAGAATTAATTGATCATCTTCAATCACCAACCGGAGTTAGCTCAGCGGCTTAATTCGTCAGGCTGGTACTGTCCGCGGAGTTCAGGTGCGCACCTTAGTATAGGGACGGAGCTCGTTTGCTTGCATAGGCGGCAAGAGCTAGGGCCTCGCTCCGTCAGTCCTCCCTTTACGGTTGCGTGGCCTACGGGTTACATGAACATGGACAGGGAAGGATGTGTGGTGGGCCGGGAATCCTAGAACCCAAAAGAGTCCTATATGGGTGGTCGTTCAGTGAGTAAAGTCACGGGTTCGATCCCCTGAATGCTTGGTCAACACCACATAACTTTTTTTTCTTCTTTCTATACTGGAGCTAATACTCCAGTTTTCAAACATAAGTCACATCGATTTGAAACAATGTCGACTGGTAGTCCAATGACCGAGTGGTTAGGCTCCTCGTTTGCGGCGTTTCATCGCCTGGGTTCGAGTCCTCGTCTTTCGCAATCTTATCTTTAAAAGAATTAAATTATAGTCTTCAAATACCAACCGGAGTTAGCTCAACGTCTTAATTCGCCAGGGTGAAGAGTCCCATATGGGAGTCGGTCAATGTACGCAAGCGGGGTGTGTTGGCTCTGATGTGTCGCTCGACGTTACAATACATTTGAATGCTATGTTTGTGAAAGTGCAAACGTACAATGTAGTCCCCCGCTTGCAAATCGACTTGTAATTTCTAAATCCATTTCGATGCCACCCTTGGACTTTCACAAGATGTGGAATAGAGAATAATACGATTTTTAAATTTCTTGAACTTTCTATGCATAGTTTTCTTTAGCCTTGATCAAGGCGTACCCGTCCGTACGTACATGTACGTACATCGATGCCACGATGCTCGAAATTTTGTAGGACTGTCTTGCGACGACCCACGATCTGCCCAAATTTTATGTCGTGTCGTGGAACAAATGCGTCGTGGGTTCGTTGTGAACAGGCCTTACCACGACAACATTTCGTACGATCCGTTGTGACCGGGGTTTATTAACACAGAGCCCTTTGGGTGAAACGGAGCAAATCAATTCCCATAGACCTAAGGGCTAAAACGCCTATACTTTCACGATCTTATTAAAATACTTAGAACTCTCACGTGTTCAGGGACTACAGAAACATGACGACCAGTATGTCATATTCTTTTCAATTTTTGGTGGGTTGACCGAAGATTTGTTTTGAAAAATTCTTACCCAATGCAAACAAGACAATTTTATTTAAATTTCTAAATTTCCAATGAAAAATATATACATTGCCAACCTACTCCCGAGTGTCGCGAGGCAGCGCCGTTTGTCTGATTTTGTGTTGTTTCCTTAGAGCCCGCGCTTTGCTGGTGACTTCTATTTGTGTGGCGCGCCCTCTATCGACATAAAATAAGTCGAATTTTCGGACAATTAATGCGTGGGCGGCTCATTAACCCTGAAAACACAGTTTCTCCTTCTTCCTTTGAGCAGATGTAGGATAGAGCTATTACTCCAGCTTCCAAACCTATTAAGTCACATCGATTTCAAACAGTGTTGACTGGTAGTCGAATGGCCGAGTGGTTAGGCTCCTCGACTGCGGGGTTCCATCGCCTGGGTTCGAGTCCCCGTTCTGCCCGACGTCATTTTTTCCTCAGTTTTAACGCGCCAGATTTCGCAATCTTATCTATAAAAGAATTAATTGATCATCTTCAATCACCAACCGGAGTTAGCTCAGCGGCTTAATTCGTCAGGCTGGTACTGTCCGCGGAGTTCAGGTGCGCACCTTAGTATAGGGACGGAGCTCGTTTGCTTGCATAGGCGGCAAGAGCTAGGGCCTCGCTCCGTCAGTCCTCCCTTTACGGTTGCGTGGCCTACGGGTTACATGAACATGGACAGGGAAGGATGTGTGGTGGGCCGGGAATCCTAGAACCCAAAAGAGTCCTATATGGGTGGTCGTTCAGTGAGTAAAGTCACGGGTTCGATCCCCTGAATGCTTGGTCAACACCACATAACTTTTTTTTCTTCTTTCTATACTGGAGCTAATACTCCAGTTTTCAAACATAAGTCACATCGATTTGAAACAATGTCGACTGGTAGTCCAATGACCGAGTGGTTAGGCTCCTCGTTTGCGGCGTTTCATCGCCTGGGTTCGAGTCCTCGTCTTTCGCAATCTTATCTTTAAAAGAATTAAACTATAGTCTTCAAATACCAACCGGAGTTAGCTCAACGTCTTAATTCGCCAGGGTGAAGAGTCCCATATGGGAGTCGGTCAATGTACGCAAGCGGGGTGTGTTGGCTCTGATGTGTCGCTCGACGTTACAATACATTTGAATGCTATGTTTGTGAAAGTGCAAACGTACAATGTAGTCCCCCGCTTGCAAATCGACTTGTAATTTCTAAATCCATTTCGATGCCACCCTTGGACTTTCACAAGATGTGGAATAGAGAATAATACGATTTTTAAATTTCTTGAACTTTCTATGCATAGTTTTCTTTAGCCTTGATCAAGGCGTACCCGTCCGTACGTACATGTACGTACATCGATGCCACGATGCTCGAAATTTCGTAGGACTGTCTTGCGACGACCCACGATCTGCCCAAATTTTATGTCGTGTCGTGGAACAAATGCGTCGTGGGTTCGTTGTGAACAGGCCTTACCACGACAACATTTCGTACGATCCGTTGTGACCGGGGTTTATTAACACAGAGCCCTTTGGGTGAAACGGAGCAAATCAATTCCCATAGACCTAAGGGCTAAAACGCCTATACTTTCACGATCTTATTAAAATACTTAGAACTCTCACGTGTTCAGGGACTACAGAAACATGACGACCAGTATGTCATATTCTTTTCAATTTTTGGTGGGTTGACCGAAGATTTGTTTTGAAAAATTCTTACCCAATGCAAACAAGACAATTTTATTTAAATTTCTAAATTTCCAATGAAAAATATATACATTGCCAACCTACTCCCGAGTGTCGCGAGGCAGCGCCGTTTGTCTGATTTTGTGTTGTTTCCTTAGAGCCCGCGCTTTGCTGGTGACTTCTATTTGTGTGGCGCGCCCTCTATCGACATAAAATAAGTCGAATTTTCGGACAATTAATGCGTGGGCGGCTCATTAACCCTGAAAACACAGTTTCTCCTTCTTCCTTTGAGCAGATGTAGGATAGAGCTATTACTCCAGCTTCCAAACCTATTAAGTCACATCGATTTCAAACAGTGTTGACTGGTAGTCGAATGGCCGAGTGGTTAGGCTCCTCGACTGCGGGGTTCCATCGCCTGGGTTCGAGTCCCCGTTCTGCCCGACGTCATTTTTTCCTCAGTTTTAACGCGCCAGATTTCGCAATCTTATCTATAAAAGAATTAATTGATCATCTTCAATCACCAACCGGAGTTAGCTCAGCGGCTTAATTCGTCAGGCTGGTACTGTCCGCGGAGTTCAGGTGCGCACCTTAGTATAGGGACGGAGCTCGTTTGCTTGCATAGGCGGCAAGAGCTAGGGCCTCGCTCCGTCAGTCCTCCCTTTACGGTTGCGTGGCCTACGGGTTACATGAACATGGACAGGGAAGGATGTGTGGTGGGCCGGGAATCCTAGAACCCAAAAGAGTCCTATATGGGTGGTCGTTCAGTGAGTAAAGTCACGGGTTCGATCCCCTGAATGCTTGGTCAACACCACATAACTTTTTTTTCTTCTTTCTATACTGGAGCTAATACTCCAGTTTTCAAACATAAGTCACATCGATTTGAAACAATGTCGACTGGTAGTCCAATGACCGAGTGGTTAGGCTCCTCGTTTGCGGCGTTTCATCGCCTGGGTTCGAGTCCTCGTCTTTCGCAATCTTATCTTTAAAAGAATTAAATTATAGTCTTCAAATACCAACCGGAGTTAGCTCAACGTCTTAATTCGCCAGGGTGAAGAGTCCCATATGGGAGTCGGTCAATGTACGCAAGCGGGGTGTGTTGGCTCTGATGTGTCGCTCGACGTTACAATACATTTGAATGCTATGTTTGTGAAAGTGCAAACGTACAATGTAGTCCCCCGCTTGCAAATCGACTTGTAATTTCTAAATCCATTTCGATGCCACCCTTGGACTTTTACAAGATGTGGAATAGAGAATAATACGATTTTTAAATTTCTTGAACTTTCTATGCATAGTTTTCTTTAGCCTTGATCAAGGCGTACCCGTCCGTACGTACATGTACGTACATCGATGCCACGATGCTCGAAATTTCGTAGGACTGTCTTGCGACGACCCACGATCTGCCCAAATTTTATGTCGTGTCGTGGAACAAATGCGTCGTGGGTTCGTTGTGAACAGGCCTTACCACGACAACATTTCGTACGATCCGTTGTGACCGGGGTTTATTAACACAGAGCCCTTTGGGTGAAACGGAGCAAATCAATTCCCATAGACCTAAGGGCTAAAACGCCTATACTTTCACGATCTTATTAAAATACTTAGAACTCTCACGTGTTCAGGGACTACAGAAACATGACGACCAGTATGTCATATTCTTTTCAATTTTTGGTGGGTTGACCGAAGATTTGTTTTGAAAAATTCTTACCCAATGCAAACAAGACAATTTTATTTAAATTTCTAAATTTCCAATGAAAAATATATACATTGCCAACCTACTCCCGAGTGTCGCGAGGCAGCGCCGTTTGTCTGATTTTGTGTTGTTTCCTTAGAGCCCGCGCTTTGCTGGTGACTTCTATTTGTGTGGCGCGCCCTCTATCGACATAAAATAAGTCGAATTTTCGGACAATTAATGCGTGGGCGGCTCATTAACCCTGAAAACACAGTTTCTCCTTCTTCCTTTGAGCAGATGTAGGATAGAGCTATTACTCCAGCTTCCAAACCTATTAAGTCACATCGATTTCAAACAGTGTTGACTGGTAGTCGAATGGCCGAGTGGTTAGGCTCCTCGACTGCGGGGTTCCATCGCCTGGGTTCGAGTCCCCGTTCTGCCCGACGTCATTTTTTCCTCAGTTTTAACGCGCCAGATTTCGCAATCTTATCTATAAAAGAATTAATTGATCATCTTCAATCACCAACCGGAGTTAGCTCAGCGGCTTAATTCGTCAGGCTGGTACTGTCCGCGGAGTTCAGGTGCGCACCTTAGTATAGGGACGGAGCTCGTTTGCTTGCATAGGCGGCAAGAGCTAGGGCCTCGCTCCGTCAGTCCTCCCTTTACGGTTGCGTGGCCTACGGGTTACATGAACATGGACAGGGAAGGATGTGTGGTGGGCCGGGAATCCTAGAACCCAAAAGAGTCCTATATGGGTGGTCGTTCAGTGAGTAAAGTCACGGGTTCGATCCCCTGAATGCTTGGTCAACACCACATAACTTTTTTTTCTTCTTTCTATACTGGAGCTAATACTCCAGTTTTCAAACATAAGTCACATCGATTTGAAACAATGTCGACTGGTAGTCCAATGACCGAGTGGTTAGGCTCCTCGTTTGCGGCGTTTCATCGCCTGGGTTCGAGTCCTCGTCTTTCGCAATCTTATCTTTAAAAGAATTAAATTATAGTCTTCAAATACCAACCGGAGTTAGCTCAACGTCTTAATTCGCCAGGGTGAAGAGTCCCATATGGGAGTCGGTCAATGTACGCAAGCGGGGTGTGTTGGCTCTGATGTGTCGCTCGACGTTACAATACATTTGAATGCTATGTTTGTGAAAGTGCAAACGTACAATGTAGTCCCCCGCTTGCAAATCGACTTGTAATTTCTAAATCCATTTCGATGCCACCCTTGGACTTTTACAAGATGTGGAATAGAGAATAATACGATTTTTAAATTTCTTGAACTTTCTATGCATAGTTTTCTTTAGCCTTGATCAAGGCGTCATTACCCGTCCGTACGTACATGTACGTACATCGATGCCACGATGCTCGAAATTTCGTAGGACTGTCTTGCGACGACCCACGATCTGCCCAAATTTTATGTCGTGTCGTGGAACAAATGCGTCGTGGGTTCGTTGTGAACAGGCCTTACCACGACAACATTTCGTACGATCCGTTGTGACCGGGGTTTATTAACACAGAGCCCTTTGGGTGAAACGGAGCAAATCAATTCCCATAGACCTAAGGGCTAAAACGCCTATACTTTCACGATCTTATTAAAATACTTAGAACTCTCACGTGTTCAGGGACTACAGAAACATGACGACCAGTATGTCATATTCTTTTCAATTTTTGGTGGGTTGACCGAAGATTTGTTTTGAAAAATTCTTACCCAATGCAAACAAGACAATTTTATTTAAATTTCTAAATTTCCAATGAAAAATATATACATTGCCAACCTACTCCCGAGTGTCGCGAGGCAGCGCCGTTTGTCTGATTTTGTGTTGTTTCCTTAGAGCCCGCGCTTTGCTGGTGACTTCTATTTGTGTGGCGCGCCCTCTATCGACATAAAATAAGTCGAATTTTCGGACAATTAATGCGTGGGCGGCTCATTAACCCTGAAAACACAGTTTCTCCTTCTTCCTTTGAGCAGATGTAGGATAGAGCTATTACTCCAGCTTCCAAACCTATTAAGTCACATCGATTTCAAACAGTGTTGACTGGTAGTCGAATGGCCGAGTGGTTAGGCTCCTCGACTGCGGGGTTCCATCGCCTGGGTTCGAGTCCCCGTTCTGCCCGACGTCATTTTTTCCTCAGTTTTAACGCGCCAGATTTCGCAATCTTATCTATAAAAGAATTAATTGATCATCTTCAATCACCAACCGGAGTTAGCTCAGCGGCTTAATTCGTCAGGCTGGTACTGTCCGCGGAGTTCAGGTGCGCACCTTAGTATAGGGACGGAGCTCGTTTGCTTGCATAGGCGGCAAGAGCTAGGGCCTCGCTCCGTCAGTCCTCCCTTTACGGTTGCGTGGCCTACGGGTTACATGAACATGGACAGGGAAGGATGTGTGGTGGGCCGGGAATCCTAGAACCCAAAAGAGTCCTATATGGGTGGTCGTTCAGTGAGTAAAGTCACGGGTTCGATCCCCTGAATGCTTGGTCAACACCACATAACTTTTTTTTCTTCTTTCTATACTGGAGCTAATACTCCAGTTTTCAAACATAAGTCACATCGATTTGAAACAATGTCGACTGGTAGTCCAATGACCGAGTGGTTAGGCTCCTCGTTTGCGGCGTTTCATCGCCTGGGTTCGAGTCCTCGTCTTTCGCAATCTTATCTTTAAAAGAATTAAATTATAGTCTTCAAATACCAACCGGAGTTAGCTCAACGTCTTAATTCGCCAGGGTGAAGAGTCCCATATGGGAGTCGGTCAATGTACGCAAGCGGGGTGTGTTGGCTCTGATGTGTCGCTCGACGTTACAATACATTTGAATGCTATGTTTGTGAAAGTGCAAACGTACAATGTAGTCCCCCGCTTGCAAATCGACTTGTAATTTCTAAATCCATTTCGATGCCACCCTTGGACTTTTACAAGATGTGGAATAGAGAATAATACGATTTTTAAATTTCTTGAACTTTCTATGCATAGTTTTCTTTAGCCTTGATCAAGGCGTCATTACCCGTCCGTACGTACATGTACGTACATCGATGCCACGATGCTCGAAATTTCGTAGGACTGTCTTGCGACGACCCACGATCTGCCCAAATTTTATGTCGTGTCGTGGAACAAATGCGTCGTGGGTTCGTTGTGAACAGGCCTTACCACGACAACATTTCGTACGATCCGTTGTGACCGGGGTTTATTAACACAGAGCCCTTTGGGTGAAACGGAGCAAATCAATTCCCATAGACCTAAGGGCTAAAACGCCTATACTTTCACGATCTTATTAAAATACTTAGAACTCTCACGTGTTCAGGGACTACAGAAACATGACGACCAGTATGTCATATTCTTTTCAATTTTTGGTGGGTTGACCGAAGATTTGTTTTGAAAAATTCTTACCCAATGCAAACAAGACAATTTTATTTAAATTTCTAAATTTCCAATGAAAAATATATACATTGCCAACCTACTCCCGAGTGTCGCGAGGCAGCGCCGTTTGTCTGATTTTGTGTTGTTTCCTTAGAGCCCGCGCTTTGCTGGTGACTTCTATTTGTGTGGCGCGCCCTCTATCGACATAAAATAAGTCGAATTTTCGGACAATTAATGCGTGGGCGGCTCATTAACCCTGAAAACACAGTTTCTCCTTCTTCCTTTGAGCAGATGTAGGATAGAGCTATTACTCCAGCTTCCAAACCTATTAAGTCACATCGATTTCAAACAGTGTTGACTGGTAGTCGAATGGCCGAGTGGTTAGGCTCCTCGACTGCGGGGTTCCATCGCCTGGGTTCGAGTCCCCGTTCTGCCCGACGTCATTTTTTCCTCAGTTTTAACGCGCCAGATTTCGCAATCTTATCTATAAAAGAATTAATTGATCATCTTCAATCACCAACCGGAGTTAGCTCAGCGGCTTAATTCGTCAGGCTGGTACTGTCCGCGGAGTTCAGGTGCGCACCTTAGTATAGGGACGGAGCTCGTTTGCTTGCATAGGCGGCAAGAGCTAGGGCCTCGCTCCGTCAGTCCTCCCTTTACGGTTGCGTGGCCTACGGGTTACATGAACATGGACAGGGAAGGATGTGTGGTGGGCCGGGAATCCTAGAACCCAAAAGAGTCCTATATGGGTGGTCGTTCAGTGAGTAAAGTCACGGGTTCGATCCCCTGAATGCTTGGTCAACACCACATAACTTTTTTTTCTTCTTTCTATACTGGAGCTAATACTCCAGTTTTCAAACATAAGTCACATCGATTTGAAACAATGTCGACTGGTAGTCCAATGACCGAGTGGTTAGGCTCCTCGTTTGCGGCGTTTCATCGCCTGGGTTCGAGTCCTCGTCTTTCGCAATCTTATCTTTAAAAGAATTAAATTATAGTCTTCAAATACCAACCGGAGTTAGCTCAACGTCTTAATTCGCCAGGGTGAAGAGTCCCATATGGGAGTCGGTCAATGTACGCAAGCGGGGTGTGTTGGCTCTGATGTGTCGCTCGACGTTACAATACATTTGAATGCTATGTTTGTGAAAGTGCAAACGTACAATGTAGTCCCCCGCTTGCAAATCGACTTGTAATTTCTAAATCCATTTCGATGCCACCCTTGGACTTTTACAAGATGTGGAATAGAGAATAATACGATTTTTAAATTTCTTGAACTTTCTATGCATAGTTTTCTTTAGCCTTGATCAAGGCGTCATTACCCGTCCGTACGTACATGTACGTACATCGATGCCACGATGCTCGAAATTTCGTAGGACTGTCTTGCGACGACCCACGATCTGCCCAAATTTTATGTCGTGTCGTGGAACAAATGCGTCGTGGGTTCGTTGTGAACAGGCCTTACCACGACAACATTTCGTACGATCCGTTGTGACCGGGGTTTATTAACACAGAGCCCTTTGGGTGAAACGGAGCAAATCAATTCCCATAGACCTAAGGGCTAAAACGCCTATACTTTCACGATCTTATTAAAATACTTAGAACTCTCACGTGTTCAGGGACTACAGAAACATGACGACCAGTATGTCATATTCTTTTCAATTTTTGGTGGGTTGACCGAAGATTTGTTTTGAAAAATTCTTACCCAATGCAAACAAGACAATTTTATTTAAATTTCTAAATTTCCAATGAAAAATATATACATTGCCAACCTACTCCCGAGTGTCGCGAGGCAGCGCCGTTTGTCTGATTTTGTGTTGTTTCCTTAGAGCCCGCGCTTTGCTGGTGACTTCTATTTGTGTGGCGCGCCCTCTATCGACATAAAATAAGTCGAATTTTCGGACAATTAATGCGTGGGCGGCTCATTAACCCTGAAAACACAGTTTCTCCTTCTTCCTTTGAGCAGATGTAGGATAGAGCTATTACTCCAGCTTCCAAACCTATTAAGTCACATCGATTTCAAACAGTGTTGACTGGTAGTCGAATGGCCGAGTGGTTAGGCTCCTCGACTGCGGGGTTCCATCGCCTGGGTTCGAGTCCCCGTTCTGCCCGACGTCATTTTTTCCTCAGTTTTAACGCGCCAGATTTCGCAATCTTATCTATAAAAGAATTAATTGATCATCTTCAATCACCAACCGGAGTTAGCTCAGCGGCTTAATTCGTCAGGCTGGTACTGTCCGCGGAGTTCAGGTGCGCACCTTAGTATAGGGACGGAGCTCGTTTGCTTGCATAGGCGGCAAGAGCTAGGGCCTCGCTCCGTCAGTCCTCCCTTTACGGTTGCGTGGCCTACGGGTTACATGAACATGGACAGGGAAGGATGTGTGGTGGGCCGGGAATCCTAGAACCCAAAAGAGTCCTATATGGGTGGTCGTTCAGTGAGTAAAGTCACGGGTTCGATCCCCTGAATGCTTGGTCAACACCACATAACTTTTTTTTCTTCTTTCTATACTGGAGCTAATACTCCAGTTTTCAAACATAAGTCACATCGATTTGAAACAATGTCGACTGGTAGTCCAATGACCGAGTGGTTAGGCTCCTCGTTTGCGGCGTTTCATCGCCTGGGTTCGAGTCCTCGTCTTTCGCAATCTTATCTTTAAAAGAATTAAACTATAGTCTTCAAATACCAACCGGAGTTAGCTCAACGTCTTAATTCGCCAGGGTGAAGAGTCCCATATGGGAGTCGGTCAATGTACGCAAGCGGGGTGTGTTGGCTCTGATGTGTCGCTCGACGTTACAATACATTTGAATGCTATGTTTGTGAAAGTGCAAACGTACAATGTAGTCCCCCGCTTGCAAATCGACTTGTAATTTCTAAATCCATTTCGATGCCACCCTTGGACTTTCACAAGATGTGGAATAGAGAATAATACGATTTTTAAATTTCTTGAACTTTCTATGCATAGTTTTCTTTAGCCTTGATCAAGGCGTACCCGTCCGTACGTACATGTACGTACATCGATGCCACGATGCTCGAAATTTCGTAGGACTGTCTTGCGACGACCCACGATCTGCCCAAATTTTATGTCGTGTCGTGGAACAAATGCGTCGTGGGTTCGTTGTGAACAGGCCTTACCACGACAACATTTCGTACGATCCGTTGTGACCGGGGTTTATTAACACAGAGCCCTTTGGGTGAAACGGAGCAAATCAATTCCCATAGACCTAAGGGCTAAAACGCCTATACTTTCACGATCTTATTAAAATACTTAGAACTCTCACGTGTTCAGGGACTACAGAAACATGACGACCAGTATGTCATATTCTTTTCAATTTTTGGTGGGTTGACCGAAGATTTGTTTTGAAAAATTCTTACCCAATGCAAACAAGACAATTTTATTTAAATTTCTAAATTTCCAATGAAAAATATATACATTGCCAACCTACTCCCGAGTGTCGCGAGGCAGCGCCGTTTGTCTGATTTTGTGTTGTTTCCTTAGAGCCCGCGCTTTGCTGGTGACTTCTATTTGTGTGGCGCGCCCTCTATCGACATAAAATAAGTCGAATTTTCGGACAATTAATGCGTGGGCGGCTCATTAACCCTGAAAACACAGTTTCTCCTTCTTCCTTTGAGCAGATGTAGGATAGAGCTATTACTCCAGCTTCCAAACCTATTAAGTCACATCGATTTCAAACAGTGTTGACTGGTAGTCGAATGGCCGAGTGGTTAGGCTCCTCGACTGCGGGGTTCCATCGCCTGGGTTCGAGTCCCCGTTCTGCCCGACGTCATTTTTTCCTCAGTTTTAACGCGCCAGATTTCGCAATCTTATCTATAAAAGAATTAATTGATCATCTTCAATCACCAACCGGAGTTAGCTCAGCGGCTTAATTCGTCAGGCTGGTACTGTCCGCGGAGTTCAGGTGCGCACCTTAGTATAGGGACGGAGCTCGTTTGCTTGCATAGGCGGCAAGAGCTAGGGCCTCGCTCCGTCAGTCCTCCCTTTACGGTTGCGTGGCCTACGGGTTACATGAACATGGACAGGGAAGGATGTGTGGTGGGCCGGGAATCCTAGAACCCAAAAGAGTCCTATATGGGTGGTCGTTCAGTGAGTAAAGTCACGGGTTCGATCCCCTGAATGCTTGGTCAACACCACATAACTTTTTTTTCTTCTTTCTATACTGGAGCTAATACTCCAGTTTTCAAACATAAGTCACATCGATTTGAAACAATGTCGACTGGTAGTCCAATGACCGAGTGGTTAGGCTCCTCGTTTGCGGCGTTTCATCGCCTGGGTTCGAGTCCTCGTCTTTCGCAATCTTATCTTTAAAAGAATTAAATTATAGTCTTCAAATACCAACCGGAGTTAGCTCAACGTCTTAATTCGCCAGGGTGAAGAGTCCCATATGGGAGTCGGTCAATGTACGCAAGCGGGGTGTGTTGGCTCTGATGTGTCGCTCGACGTTACAATACATTTGAATGCTATGTTTGTGAAAGTGCAAACGTACAATGTAGTCCCCCGCTTGCAAATCGACTTGTAATTTCTAAATCCATTTCGATGCCACCCTTGGACTTTTACAAGATGTGGAATAGAGAATAATACGATTTTTAAATTTCTTGAACTTTCTATGCATAGTTTTCTTTAGCCTTGATCAAGGCGTCATTACCCGTCCGTACGTACATGTACGTACATCGATGCCACGATGCTCGAAATTTCGTAGGACTGTCTTGCGACGACCCACGATCTGCCCAAATTTTATGTCGTGTCGTGGAACAAATGCGTCGTGGGTTCGTTGTGAACAGGCCTTACCACGACAACATTTCGTACGATCCGTTGTGACCGGGGTTTATTAACACAGAGCCCTTTGGGTGAAACGGAGCAAATCAATTCCCATAGACCTAAGGGCTAAAACGCCTATACTTTCACGATCTTATTAAAATACTTAGAACTCTCACGTGTTCAGGGACTACAGAAACATGACGACCAGTATGTCATATTCTTTTCAATTTTTGGTGGGTTGACCGAAGATTTGTTTTGAAAAATTCTTACCCAATGCAAACAAGACAATTTTATTTAAATTTCTAAATTTCCAATGAAAAATATATACATTGCCAACCTACTCCCGAGTGTCGCGAGGCAGCGCCGTTTGTCTGATTTTGTGTTGTTTCCTTAGAGCCCGCGCTTTGCTGGTGACTTCTATTTGTGTGGCGCGCCCTCTATCGACATAAAATAAGTCGAATTTTCGGACAATTAATGCGTGGGCGGCTCATTAACCCTGAAAACACAGTTTCTCCTTCTTCCTTTGAGCAGATGTAGGATAGAGCTATTACTCCAGCTTCCAAACCTATTAAGTCACATCGATTTCAAACAGTGTTGACTGGTTGTCGAATGGCCGAGTGGTTAGGCTCCTCGACTGCGGGGTTCCATCGCCTGGGTTCGAGTCCCCGTTCTGCCCGACGTCATTTTTTCCTCAGTTTTAACGCGCCAGATTTCGCAATCTTATCTATAAAAGAATTAATTGATCATCTTCAATCACCAACCGGAGTTAGCTCAGCGGCTTAATTCGTCAGGCTGGTACTGTCCGCGGAGTTCAGGTGCGCACCTTAGTATAGGGACGGAGCTCGTTTGCTTGCATAGGCGGCAAGAGCTAGGGCCTCGCTCCGTCAGTCCTCCCTTTACGGTTGCGTGGCCTACGGGTTACATGAACATGGACAGGGAAGGATGTGTGGTGGGCCGGGAATCCTAGAACCCAAAAGAGTCCTATATGGGTGGTCGTTCAGTGAGTAAAGTCACGGGTTCGATCCCCTGAATGCTTGGTCAACACCACATAACTTTTTTTTCTTCTTTCTATACTGGAGCTAATACTCCAGTTTTCAAACATAAGTCACATCGATTTGAAACAATGTCGACTGGTAGTCCAATGACCGAGTGGTTAGGCTCCTCGTTTGCGGCGTTTCATCGCCTGGGTTCGAGTCCTCGTCTTTCGCAATCTTATCTTTAAAAGAATTAAATTATAGTCTTCAAATACCAACCGGAGTTAGCTCAACGTCTTAATTCGCCAGGGTGAAGAGTCCCATATGGGAGTCGGTCAATGTACGCAAGCGGGGTGTGTTGGCTCTGATGTGTCGCTCGACGTTACAATACATTTGAATGCTATGTTTGTGAAAGTGCAAACGTACAATGTAGTCCCCCGCTTGCAAATCGACTTGTAATTTCTAAATCCATTTCGATGCCACCCTTGGACTTTTACAAGATGTGGAATAGAGAATAATACGATTTTTAAATTTCTTGAACTTTCTATGCATAGTTTTCTTTAGCCTTGATCAAGGCGTCATTACCCGTCCGTACGTACATGTACGTACATCGATGCCACGATGCTCGAAATTTCGTAGGACTGTCTTGCGACGACCCACGATCCGCCCCAAATATTATGTCGTTTCGTGGAACAAATGCGTCGTGGGTTCGTTGTGACCAGGCCTTACCACGACAACATTTCGTACGATCCGTTGTGACCGGGGTTTATTAACACAGAGCCCTTTGGGTGAAACGGAGCAAATCAATTCCCATAGACCTAAGGGCTAAAACGCCTATACTTTCACAATCTTATTAAAATACTTAGAACTCTCACGTGTTCAGGGACTATAGAAACATGATGACCAGCATGTCATATTCTTTTCAATTTTTGGTGGGTTGACCGATGATTTTTTTTGAAAAATTCTTACCCATTGCAAACAAGACAATTTTATTTAAATTTCTAAATTTCCAATGAAAAATATATACATTGCCACCCTACTCCGGAGTGTCGCGAGGCAGCGCCGTTTGTCTGATTTTGTGTTGTTTCCTTTGAGCCCGCGCTTTGCTGGTGACTTCTATTTGTGTGGCGCGCCCTCTATCGACATAAAATAAGTCGAATTTTCGGACAATTAATGCGTGGGCGGTTCATTAACCCTGAAAACACAGTTTCTCCTTCTTCCTTTGAGCAGATGTAGGATAGAGCAGGGGGAGGGGGAGGGGGGGGGGGGCCCTTCGAGACTGTGATTGCGCAACGCTGACGTACCGTCCATTCTCAAAATAGGGGGGAACAATTTTCTCACGCGAAAAATAAAGAGTTTTTAGCATCCAATCTTAACATCTTGAGTGTCTTTTGTAGTTGTAAAAGGTTGTTTTTTATCATCCAATGACAAAAATTGTATTGAAAATGAAAAAAAAACAGTCGAAAAAATTAAGCGTTGACGTACCGTTGATGCGCGTGGAGATTGTGCACAAATACTCAAACGACGTTGACAAATACCTCTCCTAAAAAAGGCAATAATAATCGATAAATTGTGAAAAATCGTGCTTCGAACCCACTCACAGTTTTTCAGGGATACGTTAAAAAAGGATGTAGCAGTGATATACTGAATTTTTAAAAAAATCTGCCTGTGAACCCCTTGCGTTTTATCGTGTTGTTTTCGAACGAAAATGGCAGAAAATGACATCGCCCCAAAACAAATTTGTGTAGATCGTGCCTGTGTACCTGGCTTTGCGGACGTTATATGAATCACTGAATTCGGAGAGCGAGCGCGGAGCAAATTTGTACGTGTTTCAATGGTGCGCTTCGAGGTAGCGATCTATACGTATTTACTGTGTACGTGAGATGTGTGGCTCATATATGAGCGTGGAAGAACGAATGAAATACATTTCATTTCAACGTTGGTCGCGCACTTTGTTGGCCCCCCCTCCGCCCCCCCCGGGATAGAGCTATATAATACAGGTAATGTGGGTAATGGTGAAAGGGTTGAATTGGTTATAACATCGGGAACTTAAGTAATAACAGTAACATTAGTAGCAATTCCAGCAAAATTTTCAAGTTTAAATAATTACTGTTATTACCACGTAAAAGCGACGTTTTACAGAGTAACAACAAGATAAATCAGGTATGGTGGGTAATGATGAAAGGCTTGAATTGGTTATAACATGGGGAACTTGAGTAATAACGGTAAAATATAGCAATCCAAGCTAAAATTCTAAGTTCAAATATTACTGATATTACTGTTATTACCCCGTTTAAACCAACATTTTACCGAGTAAAAACAAGATAAATACAGAAAATGTGGGTAATGGTGAAAGGCTTGAATTGGTTATAACATTGGGAACTTGAGGAATAACAGTAAATTTAGGAAATGCCAGAATTATCGGTTACATTCTCCTTGGTAATATTTGGTAAGGGTAATATCGGGTGACCTCAATTTACATGTTGACCCCAAGTGAGCGTGATAAACCTTGGTGAAACATTTTTTTCACTTTTTCTACATAAACGTTATGTTTTGCGTAATAGCGATACGTTTAGGGTGTTTTCCTAGAGATAATTGTGTAATATTTATTTACTCCAAGTCTCAAAGAAACAAATTTGCCAAAAAGCCAACACACAAATAAATTTAAAAAAAAAAATTATTGCAAACTGTGATAACTGACGGCGGTGATATTGGGCACATATATAGCATTACACACTAAGAATACAGGAGTGGCAAGCTCAGAAGAGTGGATGTTTATGTGTATACATTGTAGTATTGTAGTATTGTTCGGTAGTATCGTAATATTAGTATTAACCCATATAATTAACCAATTAACCAATAATTATTGGGTAAACAGGGCAATAGTCTCCCTGGTAAAATTATATTTGGTAATATCGGCTGGTAATAACAATGCAATGCCAGAAATAACGGTAACATTTTCTCTGGTAATATTGGGTAAAGGGGGAAATATTCGGTGGTAATAACAATGCATTGTCGGACTAACGGTTACATTCTCACTGGTAATATTGGGTAAATGGGGTAATATTGGGTGGTAATAACAATGCAATGCCGGAAATATCGGTAATATTGGGTAATATTGGGTAAATGGGGTAATATCGTGTGGTAATAACAGGGAAATATTTGTCTACTATTTCTCCGTTATTACCCAGTAATAACCACGAGTTATTACTCATTATTACTTGTTACAGCCAAGGTAATATCGGTATGTTACCCAGTAATAACTAGCGTTATTACTCGTTACAACCCGGGTAATATCGGGTAAAATGCCCAGTGGGTAAATCACATCGATTTGAAACAATCTTAACTGGGAGTCGAATGGCCGAGTGGAGGGAGTCTCCTTGTCTGCGGGGTTTCATCGTCAGGCTGGGTTCGAGTCCCGGTCTTGGCCGACGTCTTTTCAGGATGTTATTACAATACTTGGAACTCTCACATGTGTTCAGGGACTACAGTAGCATTGGTCAAGGCGCTTTCGTCGTTATCCGTCTTTCGTTATCCGTCTAGAAACACACGCCACGCGCGCCCCACATATTAATTAGCTCGCGCTACCGTGCAAAGATACAGGGCGCGAACAGCGACCTCATACGGCCACTATTTATGCAAATCAACTGAAGCTACTTTTTCGCCTTGGATCAACCGTTTTGGAAATCTGATGTTTTTCCTATATTTTGCGCCACATTTCGAGCGCATGACCTCGTATGCGAATACAGATAAGTATAGGCGGGGCTAAGATGTGGAGTGTCCAATCACAACGCGGTTGAATCCCAACGTCATTACATTTGATGCAGTGACTTATTTGCAGCATGACCTTTAAGAGAAAATGGTGGATATTCGGCGTCGTCTGTCGTGTTGTTTGAAGTTTGCAGCGGGTAAATTATCCCTCGAAGAAGTTAGACCTGAGCAGCGAAAGGCCTTAGAATCCTTTCTTTGTGGTAACGATGTTTTTGTGAATTTGCCGACAGGTTATGGGAAATCCGTCATTTTCAGGCAGCCCCATTTTGCTCGGAGCTCGTACACGTGTACGGCCAGGTACTCAAGCGTTTTTCAGCGTGTTTGGTCAGTTTCTTATCGCCGCATCGGCATTATACCCAGGCATATGCGGGTCTGTGCGTTATCGTCACATTGTATATGGTCCAAGCATCCGTCCAACGCTGTGGGGAGAGGGCATGTTTACGATTGCAGAACAAACCTTCAAAATGATCGCAATATCGTTATTTAAACAGGGACAAGTGTCTTATATCCTCAATAACTCCTCTAATCATTTATAATTTATAATTTTATTATAATTTAATTATCAGAGTTCCGCGTTTTCCGAGGCACGTTTTTCAGCTGGATTAGATGCGTGCGATATAATGTAGGGCCGAGTTCGACACGTTTCAATAGAGTCCCGGCCTTCTCCAGTAGCCGCGGTTGAAAACTCAAAACTAAGCAGCTAAACACAACTAGTTTTGACCATAACATTGTCAACATTCAAGTAAATACCCAGCAAAACGGGCGAAAAAACTGCGACCCTCACCAATCAAGCAAGACAGTTCAAATCTTCATGTGTAATTCCTACAACTACAAGCCTTCGTAAAAATCACTCAACTTTCTCCGATAAAATATTATGTCAACGATGGCGGTGTTCGTAAACACTTGCGAGCTAGCTATGACCTTTCACCGCCAGCTCAAATTATGCAGTTTCTACGCAACGATCGACCAATAAGAAAACGACTATAAAGGTCAGCTTAATCTATTAGCATAATGAGCACCGCTCCAAAATCTTAACCTAATGATTGATTCAAGGCGTTCAATAGATACACTTAGGATCTTTGTTTAGCATCTTAGACCATCACTTGTGTATAGCGCCCTCTATTGTTTTATTTGCTTTAGTATGGTTCCTGACACACACACTTAGTCTTATATGGATCTTCCGTGGTCAGGAAACCAGACCATTCTTGCCACATCACAAGCACTAATCTTCCATGTGACTAGAACAAGGGAAGTGAGAATGCAAATAATTTCCTCTGATTTTCGTTAAGATTAAGTGAAGTATTGAATTGCAGATATTAGGGAGATTTATATGTACCTAGAGACTGCACATTCTGTAACACTTCTGATTGATCAACACCTAAGATTTTCTGTGATTTTCTTCTAAATCGGACGCAAAACAGTGTAAGTTTCAGATTATGTTTCTTTTTATTCGTTGCTAAATTTACTGCATGATTTACTACATAAACATTTATTCCACTTAAGACTTGATATTTCATATTTGAATAGTTACTTGATATTATAGATGATAATAATTATTTAGCATGTAGACTTGCGCTTGGGAATTTACTCAGTGTTATTACTGTAAAAAGGGCTCGTCATTGACATGTTAGAGGCTTTAGAGTTATTTGTTTATGTTTACTTATTTAGATCTTGTTTGTTGTATCTCCGTAGATTTCGAACCCGACTTAACCAAGAATAAAGGAGTTTGAAGCCGTTTAAAGTTGTTTTACACAGGCATTTTTTTACATCGAAATACTGCGTCAATGGGGCACAGCAGTCAGCTACCCTCGACGCCGTACATGATCGACATGAGCCACTGATGATACGTGAGTATCATTCGGATATCTTTCTTCATAATATCAGATAGAGCTGAGAGTCAACATAATTCTCTACCATACAAAGATGGCGTATACTGAAGTGAAGAAGATGAGAGGCGTTGCTAAGGGCAGATTCACTAGAATCTGTCACTCCCTCGATGTTGCCGTTGACCAGAACAAACCAGTAGAGTACGTCGATATGCTTTCCTCGGATTTAAAGGAGGCATACGACAGGGTTTGTGCCAAGCACAAGGATGTTGTACTTCATGCAGATGTTGAGGAAGGTGACGGCGACGACTGGATAGCAGTAGTCGAACAGAAATATGACGAAACCAGAGAATTTCTCCTCAACTACAAGACAACTTCGAAAGAGAGACAGGCTGATGTCTCACGGGAACTACAAGCCCAGTTCGACAAAGAAGCTAGGCAGGTGATGATGAACAAAGCTCGCAGCTTGCGTGGTGTTCATTATTCGGACTTCAAACAACTCTGTGATGGCATCCGCAAGTTAATCAAGAACGGTTCGGTCGAGGCTGCAAAGTCTGGAAAGACAGACCTCGGGCGACTCATGGAGGAGGTGAAGGCGGCTCACATCAATTATGTAACCATGTTGCCAATAGAACAAACCGAGGATGAGAACGCATGGCTACAACCTGTTCGTGAGCTGTATAACGAGACCAGTGATGCGATTGGTAAATGCTTGGATGGCTGTACTACATTGTACTTCT
Source organism: Crossaster papposus (assembly GCA_037893245.1). Classification (NCBI taxonomy): domain Eukaryota; kingdom Metazoa; phylum Echinodermata; class Asteroidea; order Velatida; family Solasteridae; genus Crossaster; species Crossaster papposus. Next base: position 164,826 of record JBAIAA010000970.1, on the reverse strand, counting down.
ACATCCCTCACTGAGAACAAGTCAAAGGTCAAGTCGGGTATCCTACTCTAAAAGATGAGACTACCCGTCTTTGAAGGTGACATACGCCAGTATCCCCAATTCCGGTTCGACTTCAAGAAGTTTGTCCAGTCCCAAGCTACAGAGGATCAAGCTGCTTTTGTCCTTCGCCGATCATTGGGGAAAAAACCGTTACAAATCGTTGGGGCCATAGAGGACAATGTAGACAAAGATTGGATGATCGTTATGGTGATCCAATTAAGATGGCCGACACTATTATGCAAGATTTTGAGACAATAAAGCCAGTGAGAGAGGAAGAAGACAAGAGGTTCGTCGACCTTGTTGATGCCATTGTGAACAGCTACAATGATCTCGCAAATATGGGGATGGAAAGGGAGATTTCAAATACCAGAGTCGTCGGCGATATAGAGAAGAGGCTGCCCCCTACTGTCCGTCGGAAGTGGTCAAGATTGCTGTATGATGGGAAATCTGATATCGATCGATCAGGAGATTGAGCGACCCCGAGGCCAGGTGGATTTGCTCATTGGGTTTGAGTATGCAGGATACCACCCAACGAGGCTGAAGGCAGTAGACCATCTACTCGTTCTGGAGAAAAGATTTGGGAAATGTCGAGGTGGCACACACCCAGCCATCACTGAGAAAACGAGACAGGTCATCGCTTCAGCTGCAACGATCCACCATGTTTCAGCTTGCAGCCTAGAGGAATTTATTAGGCTTGAAAGCATGGGTGTTGACTGCAATCCTCGTTGCGGTAGCTGCAGATGTGGCAAGTGTCCAATTGGCTCCAAGGATTATACCTTGAAAAAGGAGAGAGAGCTTGCCCTAATCGAGCAGAATCTGACGTTCCATGACTCCCACTGGGAGGCGAAGTATCCCTGGATCAAGGATCCTGCAATTCCGACCTGCCTGACAATAGACATGTTGCCGTTGCAACACTGAAGGCACTCGAAAGGAGACTCAACAGTGACTCTACCAAAGCTGCCACTTATGATGCACAAATCAAGGACATGCTAAATCGAGGTGTGGCACGTGAAATATCCAGAGACGAGATGGCCTTATATAAAGGACCAGTGCACTACATTTCCCATCATGAGGTACTCAAACCAGAAAGCAAAAGCACTCCTGTGCGAATTGTATTCAACAGCAGTGCCAACTACAAAGGTCACATTCTGAACGACTACTGGGCGAAGGGACCAAACATCATGAACTCGCTTCTCGGAGTACTACTTCGCTTCAGAGAAAATGAAATTGCCTTGGTTGGAGACATTCGCAAGATGTATCAAGGCATCTTCACAACTATAAAGGACCAACTGCCACATATTCTTCTGGTGATACCTGAAGATGAATCGAGAACCAAAGACGTACTGCATGAGAGTGGTCAACATGGGTGACAGGCCGTCTGCTACAATCGCTACGGTAGCACTGAAGAAAACTGCCGAACTTGGCAAGGGCGAATACCCCTAAGCTGCTGAAACCATTGCAAAAAACGTATATGTTGATGACATCCTCAAATCGGTTGGGACACCAGACAAGGCCCGAGCTCGTGCCACAGAGATTGACCGACTAATCAAGCCCGGGAACTTTGCTGTCAAGAAGTGGGTATTCTCAGGGGAAGACAGTGACGTTGCTGACCAAGAATGGCCCAGCGCAGAGAGCAGCGAAAAGGTACTCGGTGTATCATGGAACCCCAAGAAGGACGTGTTCCACTTTATCACCAAGATCAACTTCACCCCCAAAAAGAATAAGACAAGACAAGGGCCTGACCTAAAAAACAATCAAATTCCAGCAGAAATTCCAGCCGTCTTGACTAAGAGGATGTGCTTGAGTCAAGTGAATGGAATATACGACCCGCTTGGTCTGGTGGCACCTTTCACTATCAAAGCGAAGATGCTATTGCGCAAGATGTGGGGTTTGAAACTTGATTGGGACGAGGCCATGCCAGATGAGATGAGAAAGGAGTGGCTTACTTTCTTCAAGGAGCTGCGTGATGTTACCACGATATCCTTTCGTCGTTGCATCAAGCCAGATGACGCCGAGCCCACAGTGAAGCCAATCCTGGTTGTGTTCTCCGATGCCTCGGAACAAGCCTTTGGCGCTGTGGCCTATGTTCGCTGGTTGCTCAAGGATGGTTGTTTCACCTGCAACCTAGTAGCTAGCAAGACCCGCATCGCTCCAATAGAGATAGTCAGCATCGTCAGACTTGAGCTGAGCGGAGCTGTACTTAATAAGCGTCTGGCTTGCTTCATCAAGAAAGAGACGAGACTGGAGTTTGAGAAGGAGTTTTATATTGTTGACAGCGAGATCGTGAGAGCCTCAGGACTGGTGGTGGTGCAGAGAAGGCCTAAACGTTGCGGACTACATCACAAGAGGCATAACTCGTTCTGAGATTGGTACTAACAGCGTCTGGCAGCAGGTACCGGCATTTCTCCAACAGCCCGTAGAGAATTGGCCGGTTGAGCAAAGTTGCTCAGAACACTCCCTACCTGAGCGAACCAAAGTGGTAATGGTTGCTGCCGCTAAGGAAGTTGACAACTTGGCCAGCAGAATCGACATCAGCAGGTACAGCAGCTACAACAAGCTCCTAAAGGTCACGGCTAGAGTCCTTGCTATCTACCAGAGACGGAATTTAAGAGGAGCAACAAAGGTTCTCACAGCAGGAGACATCGAGCAGGCAGAGCTGTTCTGGATCAAAGAGTGCCAGAAGCCTCTGATGACAACTTTGAAAGACGACAAGAAAACCTTCAACAAACTTTATGCCAAGCTATGTCCTAAGGTGCGAGATGACGGTGTCATGGTTGTTGGGGCTGGTGCCGAGGGGCTCGTGCCGAGAGGCACGTGCACTTCAGCCACAACCAACAAGAAGTCCCTCTTCTACCGTACCATCACAAATTCTCGAAGCTGTACGCAGCCCACGTGCACAACAGAGGCCACCCTGGTGTACAGACCACCGTTTCGAAGATCCGTTCTAGGTACTGGATTGCCAACATCTACAAGATGGCAAAGAGTATTCGACATCACTGCGTGCCATGTAGACGACATGAGAAAGACATGGCTGGCCAACAAATGGGCAAACTACCAGTAGAACGGCTAAAGCCTTCCCCACCCTGGACCTACGTAGGAGTGGATCTGTTTGGACCCTACACCATTCGAGGAGAAGTGAACCAGAGAGCTAGGGGCAAAGCATAATGTCGTGTTTAACTGTTTCTCCACTCGAGCAGTCCACGTAGATGTCGCTGTAGACTACAGCACGAGCGGCTTCTTACAGGTTCTTAGAAGGTTCGTCTCCCTAAGAGGCTACCCGGCAGAAGTGTACAGCGATGGAGGCAGTCAACTTGCCGCAGCTTCCAGAGAACTCAAGCTAGCCATTGATGGGTGGGATCGGAACCGCCTGCAGGAGTTTGGAGTTACAGATGGCATGAACATTCTCGATGGCAGATTTACCGTGGCAAAACGGAGTCACCGAGACTCTCATCAAAATCATAAAGAAGGCAATCAATCACGCCATTGGGGACCAAATCCTAACATTTCACGAGCTGCGACCGTTTTCAAAGAGGCAGCCAATCTAGTGAATGAGAGGCCCATAGGTCGACACCCCACCAATCCCGAAGATGGTGCCTATCTGTGCCCAAACAACATGCTGCTAGGACGTGCCACTGCCAGGGTACCAAGTGAACCTTGGAGAGAGACCAACAATCCCCGCCACCGTGTTGAGTTCATCCAGAACATCATCAAGTCCTTCTGGATCAAGTGGACCAGGGATTACTTCCCATCACTGATCGTCAGGCAGAAGTGGCACCATGAGAAGAGGAACATACAGAAGGGAGACGTGGTGTTGGTCCAAGACTCCAATGCTGTTCGAGGCAACTGGCGTATGGGGTTGATAGATGAGGTGTATCCTGATGAGGCGGGCAACGTGAGAAACGTCCAGGTGAAGCTGAAAAACGTGGACAAGTCTGATCCGAGCCGAATTTCCAACTACACTCTCATCCGACGAGCCGTTCAGAGGCTGATAGTCTTAGTTCCCAAAGAGCACGTAGATGATTAGACAGGACATGACGTACTGAGACCTTTGGTGGGCGGAGTGTAAGTTTTAAAGATAGACTTAGGATCCTTGCTTAGCATCTTAGACCATCACTTGTGTATAGAGCCCTTTATTGTTTTATTTGCTTTAGTATGGTTCCTGACACACACTTAGTCTTATATGGATCTCCTGTGGTCAGGAAACCAGACCGTTCTTGCCACATCACAAGCACTAATCTTCCATGTGACTAGAACAAGGGAAGAGAGAATGCAAATAATTCTCTCTGATTTTTGTTATGATTAAGTGAAGTATTGAATTGCAGATATTAGGGAGATTTATATGTTCCTAGAGACTGCACATTCTGTAACACTTCTGATTGATCAACACCTAAGATTTTCTGTGATTTTCTTCTAAATCGGACGCAAAACAGTGTAAGTTTCAGATTATGTTTCTTTTTATTCGTTGCTAAATTTACTGCATGATTTACTACATAAACATTTATTCCACTTAAGACTTGATATTTCATATTTGAATAGTCACTTAATATTATAGATGATAATAATTATTTAGCATGTAGACTTGCGCTTGAGAATTTACTCAGTGTTATTACTGTAAAAAGGGATCGTCATTGACATGTTAGAGGCTTTAGAGTTATTTGTTTATGTTTACTTATTTAGATCTTGTTTGTTGTATCTCCGTAGATTTCGAACCCGACTTAACCAAGACTAAGGGAGTTTGAAGCCGTTTAAAGTTCGTTTGACACGGGCATTTCTTTACATTGACCAAGGCTAGGTCTGGAACAAAGTGTCGAAAGATGTTCAGTACCCCCCTTCTTTTCCAATTGGGGATTTCTTTCTTTGCTGCTTTCTGTATGAATGCATATTGTTATCCTCTCGCGAAACCCATGGTCCAGAACCAAACAGCCCGATGCTGAAAATTATGTCAGTTGTTAAAAGTACCTTTAAAATGTACAAAAAGTTACTATTAAAAAAAAATCATTTTGGGGGGCAGGAATAAGATGTGAAAACCGATTTGAGCGTAATAGATGGCCGCCTCTTGTGGAACCGATGTATTTTGTTAGCTATTAAAAATGAAGCTGTCTGCAGAATATGAAGTTTGGGTGGAAAACAAATAGTGGGAAAGAAAGATTGCATGCGATTACAGCTGTCTTTTTGGAACATTATGTTTTATTCAACATATTTGACAAACCACCAATCTCATCTCTGAACTCATCACAACTGAGTATGTTAAGGAAAAATAACCTTATAATATTGAATAATGTGCAAAATAAAGTACATTGAAGCTATTTACATATTAAAACGGAAAAGCGTTGTTAAAGGAAGGATACACCATTTGTAGATATCGAACAATTTTACTATCTGAATTATTAGGAGATATCTTATTTATTTGAAAGTAAATAATAAATGTAGGCATCCAGCAAAATGATTGCGCTAGATATTCTGTAATTATTCCGAAAAATTGAATCTTACAAAAAGAATTCACAATCGCCAAAAAGCGATCGCGAAAAAAACAAGAACAGCGCGCATAAGAACCACTGCCTGGCGCCGGTTGACCAACGCCGTTTTTCTTGCTTTTCTGAGCATCTATGATTGTAAAACTTCGGACAGGTCAGTTAAACGATATTTACTATAAAATACAACCACCCAAATCCACTCATTCATGATAATTTAAGCAATTACCAATGGTGTATCCTACCTTTACAACGTTCATGCCTTTCGACAGTTTAGTAAAAGTTTGTCTGAAAATTAAATAAAACATGAAACAGTGTAGTTAAAACAGTGGTTGGTGTTCATCTCCAAATCACGTGTGCAAGGGCAAATAAACTTAACTATTGCTAGCGATACCATGGAGTGGCATTGCACAAACACACACATGCCCCTCCAACCTACCTATAATATGACACTTTTGAATATCAAATTTCTAGAGATTGAGTATTGACCCATGGGCTCAAACATCAATATGGTTCTCGCATCGAGGACCCCCAAACCAACCCGCATACAAATTAAGATGTAGATATGTCAAGATTGTCGTTATGGTGTCCGAACCACTTCTTATTGATTTAACCATAACGACCATGAACTTTGCTCTATGGGGTTTAAAACCAATAGGGTTATAGAGGACCCAAAATTCAACACATATATCAAATATTCAGACAATATGTCAGGTGCTTTTCAAGTTATCGTGTCCCAACCTGATTGCTTTATTGAAGCGGCATATATACCCAATATTTCCATGTAATAGAAATATGAAACTTTAAATGTCAAAACGCCACTTTCCTATGATACAAGTCTACGTTATATGTCTTCATACAATTAAAGCATTAATCAGATCTGGGAACATTTATAATTTGACTTCTTGTGACCTTTTAGAGGTCAATGACCTCTGTAAACCTTATCCGTAGCCATTTGTAACATTTACTCTTCAAACGCCAACCTTTTTACGATCCAAGTCTCAATAGTAGGTGTAGTAATAACACACCTCTTGCTAGATCTGTATTCTGGTTGGCTGAAACACGGTCACGTGAGGTTAACTAATAAGCTATAGTGCATGAGATTTGCGCAACCGTGAATTTGCGGTAAATAGTTCCCGAAGCGGGCAATAGACTTTAAAATGTTGACTGGTTTACAGCGCCCTCAAGAAGTTTGCCGGGCTCATCTTAATATGAAAAATGGCGGCGTCTGGTTCGGATCACGATACTCCTGTCAAAAAACCTCGATTTACTCTACCATGGAGGAATAAGAGCATGGTCTTATTCCTCCATGACTCTACTAACTGAGGAAAACAATTGACAAATTAGTTCTTGCGAAATATTCTCAAAACACTAAAGATTTAATTAATTTCGCTGTGAACATTCTGAAATCATATTGTCAGACAGCTGACAACAATTGATAATCTGTCATGTTTGTCACGGGGAGAGTTGTGTGACTTTCTTTCCTCCATGGCAAGACAAACGGAACACACTATGCAACTTAATCCTTGGATATCTATTCGCTAAGGATTACAACGTTACTTTTAACGTGTGTCAGCTATTGAAATTGTAGCAAAAGAACAATTCAAGTCAGCAAACGAAGTGTTTTTTGCAATGCTTGCAAAACTTGAGTTGAAGGAAAAGGGCTAGTGCAGCACAAAAGATCCTATCAGCAAGAAGGAAGACATTGTGGTGACCACCCCCAGGTGGCATTTGACCTGTAAACATTGTTACGTGTTTTGTATTACCAATCAACGTCCGTCTTTCATGGATAACTGGTAGACGGTTTTCTGTTGTTCCACCGTTGACTTTTTAGCTGGTTCCGCAAGCCATGCCGTTTGCTTACCTGGCTTTCTCGAGTTCTTCGCGTTTGTCCGGTGATTGTATGAGTTTAGTCTATTAAAACATCGTAGTTTTTCTACAAGATTTTGGACTTTTTGTATGAATACTTGCAATCCCCAAAGTGGTGACCCAAATACGTGAGATGACTTCCACATCCGCCGCCAAGTCGGAGCTTTTAAACCCGGACTCTGCAGCGCCGCTGGTCAGTGCAGTGGCTTTGAAACTTCCACCGTACTGGCCCAATGACCCGGTGATATGGTTCGCACAAGTCGAGGCGCAGTTTCTCACTCGGGGAATTAAATCGGAAATTACCCAATACTCGTACGTCATCTCCTCCTTGCAACCGTCTATCGCTCAAGAAGTCAGAGACTTGTTGATCAATCCACCGGCCCACCACCCATACACCAAGCTAAAGGAAGAGCTCATCAAACGTACCAGTGATCAGTCGGAGCAAAAACGACTCCAGAAACTTTTGATAACCGAAGAGCTTGGAGACAAAAAGCCTTCACAACTACTTCGTACGATGGAACAACTTCTCGGAGATCGCACCCTGGAGCCTTCAATCCTGAAGCAGTTATTCTTGCAGCGACTCCCCACTAATGTCCAGCTTATTTTGGCATCGACAAGCGACACCGACATTCAACAACTTGCCAAGCTTGCAGACCAGATTGTCGAAGTTTCGCCGCCCGTTGCTCAAGCCTGTGCCGCAGTTCCAGCACCGGCTCCATTTGTGGCTGCAGTCAAGCCACCCGCTACATCAGACATGCAACTACTCCAGGCCCAAGTAGAAAAGCTGACCACTCAAATGGAGATGTTGGTTCGCCAAGATCAATACCAGCGCAGTCGATCGAGGAGTCGTGGTCGCGAGTATAGCCAGCATGGCGGTCGACGTGACCGTAGTGCTTCTGCATCAGGGGAGAATACTACAGGTGCATGCTGGTACCATTGGAAGTATGGGGACAAAGCTCGTAACTGCAAGGACCCATGCAATTACACACAAGATCGCAATCCCACTACGGCTCAGGGAAACCACCAAGCCAGCGGATAGGGGCGACTTTCCCCACTGGCACACCAAATCAATGTCGCCTTTTCTATGTGTACGACAAATTCACAGCAGCCAGATTCCTGGTGGACACCGGTGCTGAGGTCAGCATTGTACTTCCAACGCCACGCGATAGACAATATCGTCAAAGTGATTTTGTGCTCGAAGCAGTCGACAAGACACAAATTCACACATACGGTGAGCGTTCTGTGACAATTGATTTGGATCTTAGGCGTGCATGCAGATGGATTTTCACAATTGCCGATGTACCAGTTGCAATTTTGGGAGCAGATTTCTTACGCCATTTCGGGTTGCTGGTGGACATGAAAGACAGGAAACTCATAGATTCCACGACTAGTCTGAGTGTCCGAGGAATTGCAACGAGCACCAATGTTCTCAGCCCGGTTTTTGTTGGCCCATCACCGAACACTCGATACACGGCCATTTTGGGTCAGTTCCCTGCCATCACCCGACCATGCTTCAGGGACGCAAATCCCAAACACGATATCACCCATCACATCCCAACAAAAGGCCCACCAGTGTCCGCCAGGCCACGACGCCTCGCACCGGATAAATTGAAAATCGCCAAGGCTGAATTCGACCACATGCTACAAATGAACATTATCCGTCCCTCTAATAGCAGTTGGTCTTCGCCTCCCATATGGTGCCGAAAGGAACACAAGGTGATTGGAGACCATGCGGTGATTACCGCGCTCTCAACAATGCATCTGTCCCTGACCGCTATCCGATCCCACACGTACACGACATCACTTCGTCACTGCACGGCCGGACTGTATTCTCGAAGGTGGATTTGATTAGAGCATACCATCAAATCCCCATGGAGCCGAGTGACATTCCGAAAACGGCCATCCCCACGCCGTTTGGCATGTTCGAATTTGTGCGAATGCCCTTCGGGTTGAGGAACGCCGCCCAGACGTTCCAGCGTTTCATCGACCAGGTGTTGCGCGGATTGGATTTTGTGTATGCCTACATCGACGATTTACTAATCGCCAGCCATAGCGATGAGGAGCACGAGTCACATCTTCGTAGGCTTTTCGAGCGCCTTGATCAGTACGGTATCGTGGTAAACCCCGCTAAATGCGAATTTGGCGTCTCGTCACTACACTTCATAGGCCACGTGATCGACCAGGACGGAATTCGGCCACCAGATACGAAGGTCGAAGCGATCCAGCGGTTTCCTGTCCCAGGTTCGACAAAGAAGTTGCGAGAGTTTCTTGGGTTGGTCAACTTCTATCGCCGTTTTGTACCCCACTGTGCTGCTTTGACACAACCTCTCACCGACCTGCTTGCTGGAAAACCCAAGAAAACAATCGAATTGGACGACACAGCGCTCGCTGCTTTCGAGGCCGTCAAGTTGGCTTTGGTCAATGCAACTCGTTTGTCCCATCCGCGACACGATGCAGAGTTGTGCTTAATGGTTGATGCCTCCGATTTCGCAGTGGGTGGAGTCCTTCAGCAAAAGGTGCATGGTGACTGGCACCCTATCGCGTTCTTCTCGCGAAAGCTGCAACCTGCATAGACTAAATATAGCACATTCGGCCGGGAACTGTTAGCAATCTATCTCGCCATTCGCCATTTCTGTCATGTCGTCGAGGGTCGCGCTTTTTCTGTCTTGACTGATCATAAACCGCTGACCCATGCACTTGCTGCGAGTTCGGATCGATATCCCCCCCGCGAGATCATGCTTGACTACGTGTCACAGTACACAACCGACATCCGGCATGTTCAGGGTAAACACAACGAGGTCGCTGACGCGTTGTCACGCATTAGCCTGAACACATTCTCTACCACATCATCATCTCCAATCGATTTCCAGGTCATGGCCGAGCAGCAGCGCAAGGATGAGGACTTACTCCGTCACAAACAGCATGGTTCTTCAGTTGCAAGACATTCCGCTAGTCGCTAGTGAGGGCACCCTTACATGTGACATGGCCACTGGAACGCCTCGACCTTTTGTCCCCAGGGTCATGCGACGAGCAGTTTTCGACTCTCTGCATTCCCAGTCGCATCCTGGAATCAGAGCCACACTCGAGCTGGTCAGTGCACGTTTTGTTTGGCCCAACATGAATCACGATGTTCGTTCATGGGCTAAAACCTGCATCAAGTGCCAGAAATCTAAGGTGCACAGACATACCATCACGCCGCTGGGCACCTTCATCACCCCAGACGCCCGGTTCGACCACGTCCATATTGACATTGTTGGCCCACTTCCATTGTCCAACGGCAAGTCCTACTTGCTGACGTGCATCGACCGTTTTACACGGTGGCCAGAGGCCATTCCAATCCCTGATATGACTGCAGAAACCGTCGCCAGGGCGTTTGTCTGCAATTGGGTTGCAAGGTTTGGTACACCATCGACAATCACGACTGACCGCGGCAGGCAATTCGAATCGGCACTGTTCAACGCCTTGATGACATTACTCGGCACTAAGCGCATTCGCACAACGGCTTACCATCCCATCGCCAATGGTCTGGTTGAGCGTTTCCACAGACAGTTGAAAGCTTCCCTCAAAGCGCAGGACGACCCCACCGCGTGGACGGAAACGCTTCCTCTTGTTCTACTGGGCATACGGACAGTCGTCAAGCGGGACGTTGGGTGTTCGACAGCGGAGCTCGTGTTTGGAACTACCCTGCGCCTACCAGGGCAGTTTGTTGCACCCGTCAATGATGCCGGTTTAGACCCTGGAAACTATGTACATCGCCTCAAACGCGTTATGCGTCAAGTAGCACCACCACCAACACGACCGCACACCCGCACCACACAGTTTCACAAGGACTTGTTGTCTTGTACGCACGTTTTCGTCCGGTGTGATCATGTGATGCGGCCACTCGAGCCTCCGTACAAGGGCCCCTATCGTATATTGGCGCGAGCGGACAAATACTACACGTTGGACATCAAAGGCAAGAGCGACACTATGAGTGTAGATAGATTGAAAGTCGCCTATCTTGAAACGGATCCCTCGACCGCATTGCTGCAACCGCCCGTGTCGCAACCGCCCGTGTCGCAACCGCCCGTGTCGCAACCGCCCGTGTCGCAACCGCCCGTGTCGCAACCGCCCGTGTCGCAACCGCCGATGCCACCTCGACGCACTGTGCCGGATACACCTGCATTAGCTGCACCAGCTGACCAGGACACCGCAAGTGAGCGGATAACTCGTTCAGGACGTCACGTTCACTGGCCGTTACACCTTACTCCATTTGACTGTGATTGAACATTGTACATTGTATATATTTCATTGTTTCGTTCACTTCCTTATGCAGAAGCTCTCTGGGGAGGGCTAATGTGGTGACCACCCCCAGGTGGTATTTGACCTGTAAACATTGTCACGTGTTTTGTATTACCAACCAACGTCCGTCTTTCATGGATAACTGGTAGACGGTTTTCTGTTGTTCCACCGTTGACTTTTTAGCTGGTTCCGCAAGCCATGCCGTTTGCTTACCTGGCTTTCTCGAGTTCTTCGCGTTTGTCCGGTGATTGTATGAGTTTAGTCTATTAAAACATCGTAGTTTTTCTACAAGATTTTGGACTTTTTGTATGAATACTTGCAATCCCCAAAACATGGACAAAATCATGTCATCATCAGCCGTGGATCATGCTAGTCCATCGGGACTCCAAACAAGGTATTTGTCGACATAGTTATGCATTTCTGAAACAGAGGGCGGGGCAATCTTCGTGGTATGACTAAATCGCATTTCGTAATCCAGACTGACTCGAAAGTATTGAAATATGTATTGCTTATGACATTCAAACAAAAAATCATCAAGGTGATTTGGGTGATGGTGAAGCAAGCCAGGGGGAAAGAATGTATAACAACCAAGCAAGTTCTGCTTGTCCCGTAAAGCCATTTAAGCTGTACTTGAAGCGACTGAACCAACACTCTGACTTGTTTGGGCAACGTAAAAGAAAAACCATCAAAAGTGGCGACACGGTTTGGTATCACAATGTCTGTGTTCCACTGAGCCAGTAACCTGTGAGATTGTGACGGTAGCTTGAAGAGCGCCCTCTATTGACTGTTGTTTACATGTGGTTTTGTCAGCCATGTTTTAGCAGTTTTTAGCCGAAAAGTTTGTAGTCAAACCATGGAGGAATAAGAAGGAATCAAACCAGCAGTTAATCAGTTTTTACTTCAGAGATTATGGACACCTGGTTATCCCAGAGTCTTGCCAAAGAAGTGAGTAGTTTTTCAGTTGTTTTTTATGATGATATAAGCCCTTATAAAAGCGGACATATTTCACCAGTTTTCATGTTGAACTTAGGGTACATGTACAGGTACATGTACATGCAACTTGTTTACAAATTACAGATAAAGTACATGAACGTATAAGAAGTTTCCCAGCTTTTGCCAGTTTCAGACCAGATAAGAGAAATTAGGGATTGTTTATTTATGAAGGACGTTACTGAGAACTAAGGAAAGTTTGATATGTTTCCCAAGTATTTTCTGGATTATTATGAAGGTTAAAGAAGATGTTTTAAGAACCACTTTCTTACTGATAAGTTAGCACCCTTGATTTAGGATGACATGTATTCAGGATCTCTTTTTTGTTTGTTTATTTACAGTTCGAATTACATTAAAATACGAAAGCAAGATTTCTAGTCCGTGTCACACCTGTATGCCTTACTCCTCGATAATCCACAACATTGGAATTCTTCTCTGCTAACTTGGGATCGGAAGGGAGTACAGCACAGCATTTGTATCAGAATGACCGACTCCACAGTAAAGGAGTTGAAGGTCAAAAGACGGAATGCCAAGGCGGCACTGACAAGACAGGGAAAAGCCCTACGCTTGATGATTGAAGGTAACAGGGCAACCGTTGAAATTTCAAGTCAGCTTGAAAAGTTTGAACTGGTGTATGACAACCTAGTTCAGAAGCATGAGGCTTATACCGAGCAGATTTTTGATGATGATGAATTTATTGCCGAAGAGCTAGGAATGGTTGGAAGAATGCCAACAAATGTTCATAGAGTTGCAGTGTGAGGCAAAAGATCATCTAACTCCAACACCTACTTAAAAAGAGTTAAACCCGAAAGCAGAAGACAGTGCCAGCTAGTACAGAGAAAACTAGTTCCAGTGCAGAGCAGTCCAGTTCCAGTGCAAAGCAGTCCAGTTCCAGTACAGAGCAGTCCAGTTCCAGTACAGAGCAGTCCAGTTCCAGTACAGAGCAGTCCAGTTCCAGTGCAGAGCAAATATCCAGTGCGGAGCAAACCAGTACAACTTCCAGTGTCAAGCAGATAACAGAATTTGATAGCCATATCAGCATAAATGAAGCAGGTAATCAGGAGGAAGAGCAGAAGAAAGTGAATACAACAACCCATGATGTCGACAAATTCTGTGGGTTTAAAATGGAAAAGCCAAAGATGCCCAAGTACACGGGAGATGTCAGAGAATACGCCATCTTTAAAGATGACTTCAAGCACATGGTCGATAAGAGGTATGGTAAGAGGGATGCCATCACACTGTTACGTACATGCCTACAAGGAAAGCCGTTGGAGCTGATTAAGGGAATTGGGTCCGACTACGATGCAGCCTGGGAGTATCTCGACTCCATATATGGGGATCCACGATTCATTACTGACACCGTCACCCAAGACATACTGAAGTTTAAGCCACTCCGAGACGGAGAAGACGCCAGATTCTGTGAGTTAGTTCATCTTGTGAGAAGGAGTTATAACACATTGAAGGAGGTGGGGCGACGGAACGACATGGATAATAATCATATGCTAGCAGTCATTGAGCAGAAAACGAACTCTGACGACCGGAAGGTGTGGTCCAGACACTTGGAAAGGGAAAAAAAAATGGCGACACTACAAGAACTAGACTGGATGTCATCAGAAATGAAATCGAGGATGAGGGCAACGGCATCAGTACGATGTGTAGCTCAAAGTCCCCGATCAAGCATCAATCACATTCAGCAGAAAGACCCAAAGTCAATGCCGCTTCGTGACAAGTGCTGGATTTGTCACGCTTCCAGCCACTGGACAGACCATCGTGAGAAGTTCAAGGGGATGAGTCCAGAAAACCGATTTAAGATGGTTAAAGAGAACCATGTCTGCTTCAGCTGCCTCAAAAGGGCAGGAAAAGGCCATAATGTGTCTACATGTTCGAGAAGACGACAGTGCACGGAGATGATGAAGGGAATCCAGTGTAAACACTTTCACCATCAGTTACTGCATCTTACTCCCCAGCAAGCCACCGGTTCAGTCAGCGTTGCAGTAAGTACAACCCGAGCAGAAGTATTACTACCAGTCCTACAAGTGCAGATCATGGGAACCCAGATTACTCAACCAGCAAATGTCCTTCTTGACTCCGGGGGCGCAGATATCATTGATCAGAAAGTCCCTCGCCGAAAACTTGAAGCTCAAGGGAAAGGATGTAAATACTACCATCACCAAAGTGGGAGGAGAAGAAGAAGAGCTTCAAACAAAAGTCTATGAGATCCGTCTTCGTCCGAAGCACAAAGGTCCAACTTACACTATTACTGCCATTGGTATCCCCTGCATAAGCGACGATATTGCTGAAGTTGACCTATCAGAGATGGCCAAACTCTTCAAATTGCATCCAAGCAGTCTCCATCGAGGCAGCGGCCCAGTCGATCTACTCATTGGCATTGATCATGCAAGCATACATGCTGGTGAAACCCATGAAGCCCAGAATCTGATTGCCCGCCAATCACCACTGGGTTGGGTGATTTTTGGAACCGGCCCTGGGGACCAAACCAAGACAAGCCGAGTTCTCCATGTGAAGTTCTCAGCACCAGTAGACATGACAGATTTCTGGAAAACTGAAGCTATGGGAGTAGCTGTGAAGTCCTGCACATGTGAACTAGAAAAGCTCAGCCCAGTAGAACTAAAGAAAGCCAAAATAATAGAAGATCCTGTACCCGAGATGGAAACCGATGGACCGTCCCTTACCCTTGGAAAAGGGATCCGAAACGGCTACCGGATAACAAGATCCAGATAGAGAAGAGGCTCTATTCAACAGAACGCCGACTTGCAAAAAACGCAACTCATGCAGAAGCCTATGAAGCCCAGATGAAGGAAATGGTGGAAAAGAAGTTTGCCCGGAAGCTGTCTGAAGCTGAGCTGAAGTCATACAAAGGTCCTGTACACTACATCGCTCATCATGGAGTTCTGAGGCCAGAAAGTAAGAGCACACCTCTCCGAATCGTCTTCAATTCTTCTGCAACTTACCATGGGCAATGTCTGAATGACTACTGGTACAATGGGCCTGACCTTTATGTTTACCAGTCATTATGAAGTTCCGTGAAAATGAAGTGGCAGTCATTGCAAACATCTCAAAGATGTACCACCAAATTCTGATTCCAGAGCGTGATCAGCATGTTCATCGCTTCTTGTGGAGAAACCTAAATGCTGACCGTACACCTGATGTTTACATCAAGACAGTTCTGACGTTTGGGGATAAGCCAGCTCCCGCCATGGCACAGATCGCCCTGAAGAAAACAGCTGAGGCTGCCGAGAAACAATCTACAGATGCAGCACGAGTCCTAAAAGAGAACACGTATAGGGACGACATGTGCGATTCCGTCCACACTGTAAATGAGGCCAAGAAGCTGACGAGTGAAATAGATGAGGTGTTAGCTGAAGAGGGATTCCGAGTAAAAGGCTGGCTATCTAACAAAGCTCTGGAAGAAAACTATGTGACAAGGACGATGAGATAATGAAGTTTCTGGACACCACAACTGATGAAAAAGTGCTGGGGACAGTATGGAACCGCAAAACTGACGACTTCCACTACAACTAAAGGTCAACTTGGACTTGGACAAGAATTTGTCCACCGATGATAGCCTTGGTCAAGGCGTTCATCGTTACCCGTCCGTACGTACAGCGCAGCGGTAATCTGAGCTCAAACAACGACCTCACGCGGCCACTATTAATATGCAAACTAACTGAGGCTACTTGAACGCCTTGGATCATTAGGTTTTTGGGGCGGTGCTCATTATGCTAATAAATTAGGCTAACCTTTATAGTCGTTTTCTTATTGGTCGATTGTTGCGTAGAAACTGCATAATTTGAGCTAGCGGTGAAAAGTCATAGCTAGCTCGCAAGTGTTTACGAACACCGCCATCGTTGACATATTTTATCGGAGAAAGTTGAGTGATTTTTACGAAGGCTTGTAGGAATTACACATGAAGATTTGAACTGTCTTGCTTGATTGGTGAGGGTGAGTTATTTTCGCTCGTTTTGCTGGGTATTTTCTTGAATGTTGACAATGTTATGGTTAAAACTAGTTGTGTTTAGCTGCTTAGTTTTGAGTTTTCAACCGCGGTGACTGGAGAAGGCCGCGACTCTATTGAAACGTGTCGAACGCGGCCCTACATTATGTCGCACACATCTAATCCAGCTGATCTGAAAACCATGGCTCGGTAAAACGCGGAACTCTGATAATTAAATGCCTTGCCGGCTGAATTTTGCCAGGAAAATAATCTGAGGAGTTATTGGGGATATAAGACACTTGTCCCTGTTTAAATTACGATATTGCGATCACTTTGAAGGTTGGTTCTGCAGCCGTAAACATGCCCCCTCCCCACAGCGTTGGACCATGCTTGAACCACAATGTGGCGATACCGCACAGACCAGCATGCCTGAGTTAATGCCGATTATGCGGCGATAAGAAACTGACCAAACACGCTGAAAACTGACGCTGAGTACCTGGCCGTACGTGCGAGCTCCGAGCAAAATGGGGCTCAGGCTGCCTGAAAAATGACGGATTTCCTATAACCTGTCGGCAAATTCACAAAGACCACGAAGAAAGGATTCTAATGGCCTTTCGCTGCTCGGGTCTAAAATCTTCGAGGAATAATATTTTCGCTGCAAAATTCAAACAACACGACAGATCTTCGGACGAAAGACGACGCTGAATATCTGCCATTTTGTCTTAAATGTCATGCTGCATCAAATTTGATGACGTCGGGATTCAACCGCGTTGTGATTGGACACTTCACATCTTAGCCCCGCCTATACTTATCTGTATTCGCATACGAGGTCATGCGCCACAAATGTGGCGCAAAATATAGGAAAAACATAAGATTTCAAAAACCCAATGATCCAAGGCGAAAAAGTAGCCTCAGTTGATTTGCATAAATAGTGGCTGTATGAGGTCGCTGTTCGCGCTGTAATTTTGCACGGGGCGCAAGCTAGCATGCAGCATATGCGGGGCGCGCGTACAGTGTATTTCTGGACGGATAACGACGGACGGATAACGACGAACTCGCCTTGACCAAGGCTACACCGATGACCGAGAAGTGATGCAGAGAAAGTTAACAAAGCGTCAAATCCTGAGCCAGATTGCACAGATCTTTGACCCGATTGGATTTGCTGCAGCCTTTCTAATCCGTTACAAGATTGGAATGCAGCATCTATGGGAACTGGGTCTAGACTGGGATTAAGACAGACCATGACCGCTGGATTCAACTATTCAAAGAGATGAAAGGGTTGAACGAGATCAGTTTCAAAAGATGTCTCTCCCCGTCGAATGCTGTGTATCTTCTGCGATGCTTCAGAGGAAGCTTTCGGAGCCTGTGCCTATGTTCGATGGCAAATATATGATGGCACCTATGATGTCCGATTCGTTGCAGTCAAGTCTAGAGTAGCACCACTGAAGAGGCTCACCATCCCACGATTGGAACTGCAGGCAGCAGTTATGGGTACAAGGTTGTACCAGGCCATCATGGAAGAAATGCGCCTACCAGTGAAGGAAGCAGTGTTTATGACTGACAGTATGATTGCCCTATCTTGGATTTGAAGCCAAGCCAGAGGTTTCAAACCATTTGTATCCAACCGAGTAAGCGAGATTCAGAGCCAAACAGATCCGTCACAATGGAGGCATGTTCCAGGAGAGCTGAATGTAGCAGATGACATCTCTCGTGGAGTACCTGTGAAACAATTGACCCAGCGTTGGAAAAATGGTCCAGAATTCCTGCGCTTCCCAGAAGAAAGTTGGCCACAAGAAGCAGAGAGGGTGAACCAGATAGAGGTAGATAAGGAACGACACAAGACCCAAGCTGTATTCATAACAACCGAAACTCAGGAAGTCATTGACGGCAAGAAGTATTCCAGCTGGAGAAAGCTAATCAGAGTCACAGCCTACGTTCATCGATTTGTCCAGAACATATACGAGCCAAGATGCACAGTCTTGTGTAAACAAGGAGTCTAAACAGGGTCCACTCTCACCCCAAGAGCTGACAGAAGCTGCCAACTACTGGATTATCAAGGCACAGAAAGTCATTGAGTCCCTTCACCGATGATGCAGGAATCTTAAGGGTTGGAGGCCGATTGCAGGAGTCTACGATGTTGTTCACTACAAAGCACCCAGCACTGCTTCCCCATGATCATCACATTTCCATTCTGATTGTGCGGAATATACACCAACAGGGCCATACTGGTGTTGCCACCACTGTTGCGAAAACAATGCAAAGATACTGGATCCTGAAGGCACACAACCTAGCCAAGACGATCAAATACCGCTGTGTGGTTTGCAGAGAAGCAGAGCACAAACTTGAGACACAGATCATGGCTGATTTACCGAAGCAACGCCTGGCACCATACACGCCACCATTCTACTTCACGTCATGTGACTACTTTGGACCCTACCAAGTGAAGATTGGACGTAACAAGACAGCCAAACACTATGGAGTGATCTTTACTTGCCTGAACACCAGAGCAGTGCACCTAGAGCTAGCAGTAGACTGTTCCACTATGGAATACATTCAAGTGCTTCGCAGATTCTTCTCTATTAGAGGCTATCCAGCTAAGATGATTAGTGACAACGGAACCCAACTGGTCGGAGCACAACGGGAACTTCAAAAGATGATTCAAGGTTGGAACATCGAAGAGCTGAAACAGTTCGGGGCAGAGAAAGGCATGGAATTTCATCACACCAAGAGCACCACATCAAAATGGGTGTGCAGAGGCATTAGTCAAGAGCTGCAAGACCGCGCTAAAAAGGGCTGTTGGGGCTCAGGTGCTGACTCCATTTGAGCTTTACACAGTTTTACTAGAAGTTGCGAACCTCGTAAACCAACGCCCGATTGGAAGGATCCCAAATGACCCAGATGGTGGTTCCTACCTGAGTCCGAATGATATACTACTTGGAAGGGCATCGACTGATGTTCCTCAGGGGCCATTCCAGGAGACCAAAAATCCTAGGCACCGCGTGGAGTTTGTGCAGAAGATGATTGACGCTTTCTGGAAGCGCTGGAGCCGAGATGTTCTACACTGCCTGGTACCACGCAAGAAATGGAGAGCTGAAAGGCGTAACGTACGGGTTGGTGATGTGGTAACTGTGTCAGATACCAATGCAGTCCGGGGCAAGTGGTGTGTCGGTAGGGTTCTCGAGGTCTTCCCTGGATTGGATGGCATGGTAAGGAACGTGAAGGTGAAGACTGAGAGCGGAGAGTACCAGAGGCCTATCACAAAGATAGCAGTGATCTACCCGGCAGAAGGTTATGATGAGGACTAGTCGCTCATCGGGGCGAGGATGTTCCACTGAGCCAGTGACCTGTGAGATTGTGACGGTAGCTTGAAGAGCGCCCTCTATTGACTGTAGTTTATTGTTTACATGTGGTTTTGTCAGCCATGTTTCAGCAGTCTTACTGTAGCAGTTTTTAGCCGAAAAGTTTGTAGTCAAACCAGCAGTTAATCAGTTTCTACTTCAGAGATTATGGACACCTGGTTATCCTAGAGTCTTGCCAAAGAAGTGAGTAGTTTTTCAGTTGTTTTTTATGATGATATAAGCCCTTATAAAAGCAGACATATTTCACCAGTTTTCATGTTGAACTTAGGGTACATGTACATGTACATGCAACTTGTTTACAAATTACATGCAGATGAAGTACATGAACGTATAAGAAGTTTCCCAGCTTTTGCCAGTTTCAGACCAGATAAGATAAATTAGGGATTGTTTATTTATGAAGGACGTTACCGAGAACTAAGGAAAGTTTGATATGTTTCCCAAGTATTTTCTGGATTATTATGAAGGTTAAAGGAGAGTTTTAAGAACCACTTTCTCATGGGCGGATACAGGGGGGGGGTCCAAGGGGTCCGGACCCCCCTTTTTTCTTGAGTAAAAAAAAAATAAAAATAAAAAAAACGAAAAAAACAATAATGTATTTCACCTAACAAGCAACGTACATACATGTACACACATACATATCATACGTGTATTATTCTCAAACCACACACACAAAATAACAACCATATAGACTATGATTTGACTTTTTTGGCTTAGTTTTTCGAGCCGCTAGTTTGTTTATTCCTTCTTATTGCATTTCAGGCAATTACATATTTTAATTTTTTAAACGCTTTCATAAGCTTGAACGGGGCAGGCTTGCCCCAAATGCCATGCTTGGCTCACCACTGGGCCCATTTACTTGGCAGACTTGCCAATAAAAACACTGGAATTTCACCGTTTGAAGTGACGGTTGAGTAGCCCCAGCAGAACGAGTGCAATAGGCGCTAACCACAGTGTTTATATATTTGTCACGTGACCTAAATTTAAGCTAAATTTATGTAAATTACTAAACACTAAATTGGAACAAACGCCGCTTTTTCCACCGTTTGTAGAGACGGTCGGAATAAACCCCGCTAGCACAAGCGGGCGTTTGGCGTGTAGTTTTTTAAAGATTAAACACAACTTGTAACATTTTATTTTAACATACAACTTTAAATTAAACTTACTTAATAACTATTAGGGCTTGTAATTTGTTTATTATTTTAAATGGAGTCATTGCTGGTCGCTCCCAGCCAAATCCTGCCTATGTTAAGTATGCCTAAGGTTTATGACCAATTAACCGTTACCTCATTTTACACGTAGTGTGAGTCAGTGTGCGCTGTTTTTAAATCCAAACTTCCAATACCGGTATCCATAATATACTCCTCTGGTCAAAATTTATTTCAAGTTATCATTCCAGCTAAAAATGGTAAATATTAGATTTAAAAAAAAAATGGTATAAAAATCAGGCTTCATATTGCCACAACATTAACAAAAAATAGGTAGAAATTGGCCTCAGATTGCGCCAGAGAGCACCTAATAAACCAACAAATTTCAGGGCCCTTAAGCGGGCCCTGAACCAAATTGTTACACACCCACATTTCTTTTTTACACACACAATTCACAAAATCCTGCCTGAGACCTTGGGTGGACCCCCCCTTTAAAAAAATCCTGGATCCGCCCATGTTTCTTACTGATAAGTTAGCACCCTTGATTTAGGATGACATGTATTCAGGATCTCTTTTTTGTTTGTTTATTTACAGTTCGAATTACATTAAAATACGAAAGCAAGATTTCTAGTCCGTGTCACCCCTGTATGCCTTACTCCTCGATGAGCCAGTCTGCGTAGGGAAAAACACACTGGGGGACAAAATGAAGAACACATATCAAAACAGGCGCAGTGCCCCAAAGTATACACAAATCACTGTCTGCGGGCAACAACCATAACCACACTTGATGCCAAAGGTTTTGAGGCACGCCACATCATGGGAGTGAGTAGACATAAATAAGAGTCCAGAATCAGGAGCTACAGCAGAGTAGGTAAAGAGAACAAGAGAGAGCCTGGCACTCTCAAACAAAGTTTGTGGAGATTCAGCAACGGATAGTACACACTGTGAAGCTATCCCCAACCAACAAGCACAAGTAAATGTACAGCAAGTGCCCCCAACTTCTCCATTGTTCACCATGTAAAGAGAACATTCGCATTGAACTTGCAACATCTCCTCTGAGACCAGTGAACTTTCTTTCTCGTCATAATGTGAAAAGCAACCAAAAAACTGTCAATTACAATTTTCATGGATGCGTGGTGAATATCTATAATAGCTGAGCTATCAAGTAAACAGCAACACAAAACTGTCAACTATAAATGTTGATGTTTGGTAAATATTTAAAATAACAATCACAACTAATCGTACCAGTGAACAAAATTAAAAAACTGAACGTTTAGAGAAACTAATGTGACCCCCCCCCCCCTTGTCCAATAGTTCCCATTCCCTCATTCCCACCATAGAGCTTGAACAGTTAACAGCTCTGTGGACCGCTCAGCTATTTTCTATAATTTACCCAAGATCAGAGATTTATGTTTTTCTCTCATTGAAGATTGCAAGAAGCTAGGCTATGTTTTTTCTAGTATGCAGACACCATAATAAAGAACACAAAAGTCGGAGTATATGCTTGTCTCGAGTGCATAATTTCTGACGGTCACATTTGGCGTCGTAGACATGATGGTGTGTTGACAACTGCACCCCCTAGCCTATGAGGATGCAGTCACCCACCCTGAGGAAATCTTCCAAATCCTGCTTAAGGTTTTCGGCGATGGTGATACCCTTCCCCAACTTCAGCAGAGGTTTTTCTCGTACAAACAGGCATCCAACGAGGACCTCCTGACATGCTCCCTGAAGATAGTCAAAGCTTTTTGCACATGAGGGCAGCAAATGCAACCCCCATTTTATTTGACGGCTGGATTGAAGCTGGGTTCTTACCGAGCAAGGACTAAGGTGACCATTGCCGGTACCCATGCTGGTAACGCTAGACGTAGGAGAACCCACCATCGGGTATAATGTCATTAGGCAAATGACAAAAGCTCATGAAGGCAACAACAAATGTCTCCTACGCTCAGAATACCCTAAGATAAGGTCTACATCCATCAAGGCACTGATTAGTCTCCTTCATGACACCAGTTCCGATAGCCCGTGCACAGTTTGAGTGGGGAGGAAAGACGTGCGAATACCAAAGTGGACGACCAATTTGCTGTAATTTGCAGAATAGTGACAGAACCCGTCCGAGCGAACACACCTGTGCTGTTCTAGCCAAACACCAGCACACCAGCACACTGTGGCCGAAAAAGCAGAGATAGAAGAGGGTTCATTGTCAATGAAGGCAGGATTTTCGTCACGCATTCATGTGCCAGTAACAAACCGTTCTGGGCATGATGTCTTAATTCCTTTGACTTTGAGGCCGCACTGTCCTGGGGAAGCTGCAACAGGTCAGGTCAGTCCTTTCCTGCTTTGGTGGATGTGCCCCTACTGATAAAACCTACAGCTGGTTACAGCTGCCCCCCTCTAATTCATCGGAGTGGAGTCCACCCGTGGACCTGAGTAATCTGTCAGAGGAGCAGAAATGAGCTGCAGAAAAGATGCTCGAGGAGACGACTGGAGCTTTCGCCAAAGATGACCAGGACATGGGGTGCATCACCAACCTGAAAGATCAAACTGAAAGGTGACAAGCCGGTCCAGAAGACCTTCCTGTCTGTGCCCCGCCCTATACAGAGAGGTTATGGAGTACCTTCAAGATCTCAATAATCGGAGATGGGAAGTCTACATCGCCAAAGCAAACCAAAAACAAGCGGAACAGGGTACAGGACAGGTCACTTCCAAACATCATCTGGACCAGTGAGCACCAGCGCATCCGGGACTACCTTTTAGACCGTCTGACAACTCCACCTATTTGCTCCAGAATACCTACATTGGAAGACAAAACTACATCCTCAGACAGAAGGGATAAACGTCATTACGTGTACAGCCACTGACGCTACGACAGATATCGTATTACCATCTTCATAGCTAACCCTTAAGCCCAGGAGATTGAGCAGGCAAAGGAAAGTGAAAGCCACACCATGCGTGAAGCAAAAAGACAAGATCTTGCTTCACACACCATACAGCTGTCGACAAAGCACGACGTCTCTGAGGTAGTTATCCATGTTGGAACCAACAACACGTCCAATAACCCGGAGACTATAGCTGCTCAGATCACCTCCCTCGGCGAGTCACTACAACCAAGATCAATGACAATATCCTCGGTCATACATCGTAAAAACCAAACGGTGTCACAATGCAAGGGAGTAGATGATTCCAATAATCTGCTTAACCAGTTTGCGCTGGAGGACGTATATATCCGTAAAATTTTTCCGAGATTCAAAACGGATGACGAATAAACACGTACCGAGCAAGGCCCGAAGAAATTGTTTACTATCCACGGATGACGCGTTAACCCGTCAGGCACAATTCCGCGGCGGACGTGTATATACGCTGCCAAAGTTTCCTTGTTTTTGCGGTTGACGTGTATTCACGTCAAACGTTACCCGCTAGCGCTGAGGACGGGTATACACGACTGACATGTTTGACATACACAGCGGTGGACGTGAATATACGTTGACGTTGCCAAGCATGCTTCGTTGACGTGTATATACGCTATATTGTGGTATCACGCTTTAGTGATTGATTAGGCCTATTCAACACCCTAGTTCCATTGTCTCTGTTGAATTCATACAGCCGAGGATTTTACAAGCTGCGTCCAGTAGTTTCTTGACATCCGAATTTCCCAACTATTGTTTCTTGGTCTCCTTTGAAATTCTTAAAAGGGTGCTTTTAAGCTAGGCTTGCAAATATTTGTATATATTACAGCGTAACATTTTCCCCGGCCCTGTTTGTAGTTCCACGGATGACGTATACACACGCGTCAGATTTTAAGGCGGGTAGCGGTTTACGTAATACTAATATCGCGCCCTGACTGCAGAGAAAAAAAAAATGCCAGAATGCTGGCAAAAACATGTAAATAACTAATAAACTAAGTGTTGGCATCTTGTAGTACATGTAGTTGCATTATCAAAACAGGAATATTTTACTGAATACAAAACTGTTGTTTTTCGATGAAACATAATCCCGTCAGTGGTCTCGGTAACTTGGTTCGAACTGGTTCAGTTCATAGCAAAGCGAAATAACTGGGGCTTCATTGACAACGGAAACAAACTCAAACCACCTTGTGTCGGACGGCGTGGACCTCAACTCAACAGGAGTGCATATACTTGCTACGAACACTATCCAACACATCACAGGACCACCAAAAAGCTTTGCTAGTCGCATCCCACATCAGAGAACCCCTTTCGGCCAGAATTGTACTTCGATGTCCTAAGGAAGTGATGTTCCTTCAGGTTTTCTAATGGCCAACCAGTATTACCTGTACCCCCATCAGAAACGAAACGACACCAAACCCACCTCAATCAACGATGGTAGCCAGTATCCCAGACCAGAACAAACCCGACACATTATCGAGGCCAGGAAAGGAACCAACATCTCAAAATAATCAGGGAGCTGCTCATCCCACAAATAGACATAACATATGGCGCTATCTGCAATCAAAGTTCCGGGGTTTCTCATTTGCCCATCTTAATGCGAGAAGACTCATAAACAAATTTGACCATTTTAAGATTGTAATGTCAAGAAATCCATTCGACATCGTCTGTCTAAATGAAACTTGTTGCGACGCCTAAATCTCTGATGATGAGATAACTATACCACATTATTCCATTGTCATTTACATTCGAGATACCCTAATTTGTTCTCGTCGTGAAGATCTCCTTACAGATCATGTCGAGTGTATATGGGTTTAAATAAAATGGGTTGAAAGGGCAATCGTGGGCAAGTTTCATCTGCAAGTACATTTGTGTCATACATTTCCTGAAAATAATCCCATTATGAACACTGTTGGGGGTCGATTGAGGTCATATACCAGTCAGTGGGGAAAACTAACATCTGATCAAAGTCGACCACCAATGCCTTACAAATTATAAAGGTCTGACTAAGCATTGGCAGTTAACGAGGCATATAACCGCAGATGACATAGAAATTCAACAACTCTTGCAGAAAGAGGTCATTGAACTTTCACATCCAGAAAGTGGCCGTTTATATAGAATATTTTCACTAGGCCAAAGAAAGATAAAGGTCCCAGACTGATTCTGGACCTTTCAGAGCTAAACCAATATATTGGTCACAGACACTTTAAGATGGACACCTTTGATACTGCAACAAATGTTGTAACTCCGCACTGCTTTTATGGCTTCACTTGACTTGCGGTATGCATATTAGTCTGTCTGTATTGCCGAAGAGTACAGAAAACTTCCGAAACTTCAGTGGAAAACATAAATGGGCCGAGCTCGGGACCACCCTTGTTCACCAAGATTTTGAAACCTCCGTTTTCCAATTTGCGTAGCATATGGCACAGGTTATATACATCGATGATACCTTAATTGTAGAACCATCAAAAGAGAGAGTTGAACGCAGTACAGGACATATAGCAAGGCTTCTTAAAGGCCTTAAGTTTATTATCCATCCCAAAAAGTCGGTATTCACACCTAAACAAGAAATTGAATACCTCTAGTTTATTATAAACTCGGTGGATATAGTAGTGCAGCTACCAGCTAGTAAAAGACAAGAAATCAAGGACGCTTGAGTCAGTTTGCTTTCAAAAGAAACACATAGTATACAAAAAGTTGCACCAGTTATTTGCAGGCTTGTAGCAGCGGTGCAACATGGTCCCCTTTACTATATACAGAAACTTAGAAAAGGAAAAAAACCAGAAGCACTCGGAACGAGTTTTGGTCACTATGATCGAAAAATGCAACTTTCACCGGCAGCGAAAAAACAGATAACTTGGTAGATAGATAATAATGGTGCCTTTTCAAACATTCTCAGAGGGACACCTGATTAAAAAAAATCCTCAGATGCATCAGGACAGGGATGGGGTGCTACGAATGGCACTACTGATATTGAAGGTCGCTGGAATGACACCAAAAGGTTCAACAAGCTGTCAATAATAATACTATCAATTATATTGAACTTGTGGCGGCTTTTCTAGCCTTTAAATCGTTTTGCAGCAAACTTCATAATCTGCATGTCAAACTCATCCTTGACAACACTACTGCTATGGCATATATAGGTTATATGGGAGGTTTCAAGTCCAATGACTGCAACGATTTAGCGAAAGAGTTATGGCTCTGGTGCATTGCCAGATCCATAATGGGTGTCAGTGGCACACATGGGCACACCTACTTGGAATACAAAATGTTACTGCAGACAAGAAATCAAGGAATTTTCAGGATGAGACAGAATGAAGGCAAAACAAAAATATTTTCCAAATACACATTTGCATCAAGGCTTAATACTCAACTCCCCAGATATACTGAAACGCAAAAAAAACCTTACCATCTTTTAAACCTTTATATAGCGACAATAACACTGCGTGTAGTAATGTGTGAATTTATTTGTGGACAATAGTGTCCTCACTGTCAGACCACTGTTCCTTTCTCTATGGTCAGACCAAACAGTGTCTGACGGTCACTTGAACCTTAAAGGGTCACTTCATTGCACAGCTGTTGAACAGCTGTTTTGACTGTCCGTGATTAGGCAAGGGGTGTGGGATGATTGTTATGAGCTGCACGTGTGTCTTGATGTTGGCTGTAAAAAGCCAGTGCAAAATGGGCATTTCAAGCAACATGCCACGATTGTCGGGGAATCAACGGCAGCGTGCTCTAGCTGGGCATGCTGCAAGGAGAACTGAGCTTCCGTGAGGTGGCACGTCGTCTTGGCTGTTCACACCAGACGATGTCGGCTCTGGTGGACAAAGAAACCCTCCACAACTCTGCAGATGACAGACCTCGATCAGGGAGGCCTAGAGTCACCACCGCAAGGCAAGACAGGCAGATGATAAGTCACCTGCGTGATCGATTCCGTCCAGCATCCCGCACTGCAGCAGAAACTCCGGGGCGTGCAAACCCACGAATCTCCAATGATACTGCACGAAGACGACTGCATGACTATGGTCTGATTGCCAGAAGACCATACAGAGGCCCCGTGTCGACGGCTGTCCATCGCCGCAACCGAGAGAGATGGTGCAAGCAGCATCAACGGTGGACCTTGGCGCACTGGAACGAGGTTGCTTTTAGCGATGAGTCAAGGTTCTGTGTGGATCATCCTGATGGGCGTGAGCGTGCCTGCAGCGTTATGTGGATAACATCCTGCGACCTCGTCTGTTTCCGTTCCTGCTACACCACCCAGAACTGAGAACCTTTCAGCATGACAACGCTCGTCCCCATGCTGCTCGCTTTACCACTGCATTTCTCCAAGGCGAGAACACCAACACCATGCAGTGGCCTTCGCTCTCCCCTGACCTTAATCCCACAGAGCACCTATGAATGAGCTTGGGAGACGCGTAGTTGGCAGGGCAAGGACACGGGCAGAGCTGCTTCAGACATTGAGAACTGAGTGGGACATAATCCAGTAGCAATCCATCCAAAGACTGGTAGGCAGTATGCGCCGACAATGTACTGCCTGTATCCAAATCAATGGGGGCCACACACGCTTTTGAAAGGGGACTGGCATTGCACCCTCTTCTGCTCTTTACTGTAGAACAAACTGATGAGATGGTGTATCTTGGTCAAAAACTTGACATGTCATCAATCAAATGCCAATGTTTCAATTAGCAATTGTTGGTTTGTTTTATTTTGAACTGTTACAATTTCATCACATTTCAGTATATATTTGCATTTCAGTATATACATGTATTGCTTGGAAGCCTCATCCCGAGGCAGAGGCAGTTGATGCATTATCCCTTTGTTGAAATGGAATAAGACTTTATGCTTTTCCCCTTTACTGTATTATTGACAAGTGTCTCAAAAAAGCTACAGAGATTATCCTATCCTCATGGCGACAGTCTACTAAACGAGAATGTTATTATGGACACATTGAGAGATGGATCAAGTTTTCAGGTCAACGACACAGTCGAGTTAATCCACTGCAGGCAGATGCAGTTCATTAAGTGGTAGCTTTCCTAACTTCACTGTTTAAACTTGGACTGGGGATAGTTCTCTTATTGTTGCCAGGAGTGCAATAGCATTATTTGTTGTTTTAAAAAAGGTGCTATTGTTGGATCCCATCCTATAATCGCACGGTTTTTGAAAGGTGTTTACACACTGCGACCATGTACACGCCCATATTGTTACATTTGGGATGTTAAACTTGTATTTGATGTGTTTAGGAAATGGGTATTAATGGACCTAAAAACTGGTGATGTTGTCTGGTAGCACTTGTGTCTGCCCAGCGGGGACAAACTATTCATAAACTGAGTTTATACCATATGCATTGTAGAGGAGCACAGTACCCTTCCAAACCAGTGGTTTGATTGAACAGATTTGCCCAGGACATACTGGGCTCACAGCCACTTTAAAGGCATACCCAGCCGACAGACGCCTTTGTGTTCAAACACTACCTCCGCCGAACTGAACAGCTTTGTAGGTAGAACGGAGCAACAATAAATGTACTACGAAGCCACATGCAGCAGTGAGCAAGCCAGCAAGGATACAATTGCCAGATAGATTAATATAGTCATGAGCCAAGCTGATGTGGATATTAATTAGCCACTTCAAGCTGCATTCAACTCGAGCGACCTCAACTTCAGCTGCGAGTAGGCTAGGAGTACGGGTCTCAGAAATTCTGCGAACTGCAGGGTGGATCAAAGAGGCTACTTTCCAGTAGAATTGGAATATTGTTGGCAGACTAGTCAAGACTTCAATGTTGAACAGCAATATGAGGCAAAAAGGTTATGGAACCCTACAAATACAGTATCACATTTTCAGTTTGCATTACTGTTAAAAAAAGAAGAAAAAATGTTACAAATTTAATAGTTCATTGTAGCACTGATCTATGAGGAGACCCTTTCTTAATACATGTAGTGTAGAAAGGTTGTGTTGACATTTGGTGACTTTTCAATCCAAAGTTTCAGGTTAAGATTTAGAAGAATAAACCATAATTTAAGTTTGTTCCTGAAAATTGGAATTTGTTTGACTTGTACTTAATGTAGCATTACTAATAAAAATTAAAAATATATGGGGCCTGATGAGCTTCAAAGTCCATGAAATATTTTGCGAGATTTTTAAATCAAATGGAAAGATTAAACAAGAACTGTAACCTGTTTGAAGTTTAATATTGATTTTATGAGAAGGGCGAGTGAGAGAGTACGTGCCCTCTCTCCCTTTTCTCTAGTTGTAGGCCAAGTTTCTTGTCAATCTCTTTCTTATAACTTGAGGTTTTGAATGACATACATCACACCCCATATTATTGTGAATTATGACCGCGCATGTGCACCTGGGATCTCACGTAATCTCCCGCTCGCCCTTTCTCCTAAAATCAAGATTAAACCTTTAAACAGGTAAGTTCTCGTTTAATCTTTCCAGTTTAGAATAATTGTTAAAATCACTTTGTTTGCACTATTATGACTAGGGTCATTAAAAAGTGGCATTTGGAACAATAAATATAATAAATAGCGGCAACAAAGTTAATTGGCCTTGCAAAGGTCACCAGAGGTCAAATATGAAACGTCCACATATCTGACAATTCATATCATCTGGCAAGAATACCCACATTTTTTATATGGGTCATGAAAAAGTTGGGTTTTGAATAGTTAATCTAAATATTATAAACATGACATACATACCATTGTTTTCACAGCATGGGCATTTAACATTTCGACTTGGGTCATGAAAATGTTGGGGTTTAAGAAGTAAATTGTAGAAATAACTATATGTATAAATGTCATTGACCAATGGAAGATCACCAGAGGTCAAACATTTATTTCCAAGTATAATTATTATTTCCATTGAAGACCTATCACATAGACTTGGCTCATAGGAAAGTGATACTTTCAAGAATAGGTTTACATGTACATAATACTATAGTATGTAAAAGTCATTGACCTCTCAAAGGTCACCAGAGGTGCAATATAAAATGCGTGGCATTAAGAACCAACATGCCAATTGTTATGCTTTTATCACAAAATGCACAATTATGTCCCGATCCCCTTCCAACACTGGAAGTTGCACACAGGGAAAATGAAAAATACATTGTATTCCCCAATACAAAAAGACAACATCATAAAAATTACTTTTAACTAAAACACAACTTTTAGAATCGATATTGGTACAATGTATAATGCAAGTTAGCCGTATGTTATCCCGTGGGATTTGGATGTTTATTTTGTATTCTTTGCGGGAATTCATTAATTATGATGTGAGTAAGGAAAAAAATGTTGGCGCCAATTTTTTCGAGTATGTTTGCATTTTTTTAATGCAAATTAGGTATGACGTCATAGTTCAATATACCAATACACAGTATAGACCAATTCTCTTGTAATTTTGGTGCAAATTAAAAAAATTGGCACATTTAATATATTATTTACGGCCAGGGATAGTGTGTGGAGTCAAATATGGCACCATCCGTTGAAGCATATATTTTCATAAATGCTTATGCAAATAAAGTATGAAGTCCCTTTCTGCGCAATAGGCCCAGATCATGGCATCGAACAAGAGAACAAAGTCATGAAGATCCTTGGAGGTTTGAAAGGGCTAACACAGCAACCGGCAGCTATGACCAGATGGTGTCTGATTGCACCTGAGCTAAGTCGCTTGGTCAATGAAGCTGAACATTTGGTGGGTAAAGTCTCCCAGAGATCAGTAAGGCATC
Organism: Crossaster papposus; assembly: GCA_037893245.1. Taxonomy (NCBI): domain Eukaryota; kingdom Metazoa; phylum Echinodermata; class Asteroidea; order Velatida; family Solasteridae; genus Crossaster; species Crossaster papposus. The sequence continues at coordinate 133,097 of JBAIAA010000970.1, read as the reverse complement.
ATGATTTGTCAGATGCTAAGTTGGAACGGTATGAGGATAATGTAGGCAAATTGAGAGAGGTGCTGAAAGTGAATGATCCATTCATTATTGAAGATAATGAGCTCATCAACATCGTCACACAAGCGATCATGCCAGAGGTAGTAAAACAGGCAGTAATACAGCGAGATAGTGTTGGAGAAGAGATGTTTGAGAAATTTGTTCAAGAACGTCTTGTAAACCTAGAGTTGAATGTCTGGAGTCCTATGAAGAAGGCAAATCTCAAGACTTGGAAGACAGCAAGAATGGTTAAGAAGAGCAAGAAAGCTGTCGCTGTTACAGCAATTAAGAATGAAAGAGCACTGTTCGCCCGCTTCCTTGTTGTGATACTGTCACGGCCAGATATTGACCTGAAGGAGAGCATCAGTGAGTTTGAGTTTGCAGAATATCCTCATTCACTCTTCACTTTTGATGGTATCTTGCGGTCTTGTGTTGCCAAAAGCTGATGACTATCTTGGAACGTTTGCCTGAGCAACAGCAGCTTGTTGTTGCACAAGGAGAGCAAACACAGCATGGCAGAGTCACAATCATTGATGCAATGGCCGTGGTCCAGTCAATGGGGAAACCTACATGGGTGAAAACTTGCTACGATCTCGCCAATCACTTTTTGCATGTCCTCGATTGCAAATCTCAAGGATTTCATGAAGTTCATATCGTTTTTGACCGATATGACATTCCTAACTCCCTGAAGGAAAGAACACGCAATTTGCGCCTAGGAGATCATAGAAGCCTTGCTTACAATATCTCGGATGAGGCAATCATTGAAAAGGTGACGCTAAAGCAACTGCTGAACAACCAAGACAACAAGCAAAGACTCACTCTGTATCTAGCATCACACATCTTGAAGCATCACAAGGAATCTGAGAAGATATATGTAACAACACTCAGTGAGGAATGCAAATCAAACAAGCTCATATTAGATCATCTGAACAGTACTCAAGAGGAGGCAGATACAATAATGCTACTTCATGCTCTTGACGCTTCGCAGAGGGGGGCCACGTCGATCTGCATTCAGAGTCCGGATACAGATGTGTTAGTTCTCGCCTTGTGGTGCTACAAGGACTTGTGTCCTGCAACATCGATGCTTGTTGGAACAGGTGGTTTACGGCGAACTATTGATTTAGGTCCTATATATGATGCCCTGGGCAGTCAGAAAGCTTCTGCACTCCCTGGCTTCCACGTCTTAAGTGGTTGTGACCAAACTGGCACATTCTGCGGGAAATCAAGCATTTGGCAACCTTGAAAACACTCCAGGCATACAGGAAGATGACGTCAGTGAATTGGAGCGCTACGTATGTCAACTCTACGTTCCTGGCACAACAATCTCTTCTGTGAACGAGATGCGTTGGTACCTCTTCAGTAAGCGCCAGTACACAGATGAGAAATTGCCCCCTATAAAGGCCACCCTAGTACAGAAGATCAACAGAGCAAATTATGTCACCATGGTATGGAAACAATGCGGAACTGCAACTTCAACTCTACCTCCACCAACTTCTCATGGATGGCGTCTGGAAGGTGACCGGCTTCTTCCCGTACCAACAACAGTTTTGCCAGCACCTAAGGCTGTGCTTCAACTAGTCAAATGTGGATGTAAAGGAAGTTGCTCTACGATGATCTGCTCGTGTCGGAAGCACAATCTCAAATGCACAGATATGTGTACCTGCGAAGAAGCTTGTGAGAACATATTAATTGTTAACATACATGCTGTAGGTGACGACAGTGTCGATGTTCTTGAAATGTAGCTTAAGCGGTCACTGCATGCATCAAATGCATGGTGAACACAATATTACTATGACGTCATAACTAATTTGCACATAATGGTTTGATAGGTCCCCTTGAATATGATGAAGATATATTGAAAACCCCAGCAAATAAAAAGACTTTAGTAACAAAGCAAAGGAAATACCTTAATGTAAACAGAAGCGTGAACATTTTCCATAGGCTTTTAAAAGGTATGACATCATACCTGAATAGAAATCAAAACGATGATTGAGACATGCTTTTTTCCTAGTTTATATGTGATAAATATTATACTAGAGGTATTGACACACAATAATGTATGTATGCGACAGGAAAATGTAACATAGCATTGCAGATAACAGCCAAAATGCTCATTTTTGGCATTTTTATGTGCATTCTATGACGTCACAGTTCATAGGCACAAAAAGGGGGGAAAAGGTGCTCGAAAAATTGGCGCCAATGTTTTTTTTATTCAGTGGTCATCATAGATTAGATTCCAGTAGAAATTAGGAAATAAACATGAAAGGCCCACGGGAGCCATTTTGGAGACATACGGCCCTGTACTATTATGTTTATGTGGAGCCACAATAACCTATGGGTCATTTCCATGAAATTGAGACATTGTTCTACCAAGAAGTGTGACATTTTGGTATAATTCTAGTTACATGCCATCTACCAACTATTCTTCAAACTCTTGTTCAAACTGGGTGGAACGACCTGTATAGATGTCTGAAAAAACATCCTATTTGAGCAACAACATGTTTGGTATTGATTTAGGCACTTGTCAAAACTTGATTAATAAGAATATGAAATATTATGTTTTCTATACATCCAAGTAATAAAAGTTCATAATGGATAACAATGATTTCTTCATCATCAGGTAATCTCATTTTTAATACACAAAAAGTCTCTGTTAAAAACAAATCCTGTTTGTTCTTCTCTGGATATGGGACTTTGAAAAATGCACTTTTAATCAGCTAACATATTAACATACATGTACTATGAAACTGTCATTACTTCACTTTTCAATGCATACTTTTACTGCATAACATCTGTCTGTGCATGTACGTACATGTACGTGTGGTAAAAAACTCATCTCTAGATCACCCTTCCTGCTGTCAGTTTATTCAAGGCGTTCTTGTGACCTGAGTTCAGCCTTCTGACGATACTGTTCCAGGTCCTATCATTTAACGCAAAAGACAAGCCAAGTTGAATGCAATTGTAGCGGAGTGCTGTTATCTCGTTGTCCAGAACATTGAATTTGCCATCTGTGGGTAAAGCTGCAGGTTCGAGTCCACCCTGGGACTATTGTGTGTGCCCCTAAGCAAGACATTTTGTCACTAATTGCTTCTCTCCACCCAGGAGTAAGAAGCGAGCTTTAGATTCGTGATGGGAGACAAAGAAGTCGGTAAGCTGAGCAAACAAAATCGATCTGCGCATGTGCAAAACCTGTTGTATCTAGAGGGTGGGCTTGGGTAACCACATTTTCAAGTGTTTTACCATGGTTTTACCAAGCTAACTAGTCACTGTCCAATGTACCGCTTATTTTTTGCTGCACCTGTGTCTGCCCCATAAAAAGTTCTATGGAGATCAGAGGTCATAACAAAGTTGTTTTGGAGTTCCCAAACTCAACAGGATTAATATTTTCGCTTGGCTTTCCGCCTTCCTTGTATTCCGTCCTGAATTAAAAAATGCTCGCTACTACCTGTGAAGGCAGAGAGTGAGTGAGTGAGTTTTGGGTTTAACGCCGTACCGGCATCAGTGGCCATATTCACGGCGGGAATGTGTACAAATATAAGACAATAGTTAGTAACAAAAAAACAATCAAGTGAACTGTGGAGAATATAAGAACTCGGAGTCAGAAGGAACAATTATCAAAAGAATGAAAAACCATTGTATAGAAGAATAACGATAGGCTGATTCTAGGCAGTTTTCCAGGAGAATCCCGTGGAAGGCGGGCCACAGAGGATTCCCCAGACACACGGCACCCTGTCTAAATTTGTCCCGCAAGGCCGGCCGTTTCCCTTGCAGTTTAAGGGCCCGGGCCCCGTGAAGGCAGAGATGGTTGTTATTAGCATGTTTTGCGCCAAAATGGCAGCATTGAGCTGTATACTCCACATGCAGCTGAGATGGTATTTGGAATGATTCATGGGCTTAACCAGTTCGCGCCGGGATTATTTTAACATCGCCGAGCCCACGGGCGGGATTATTTTTAACGAAACTCGATCCGAAGCGGGTTCAGGCTATTAGTGCCGGGAAGCACACCCACGCATTTCCGGCCTTGTTCGCTGCTGACATACATTTCAGAACTTAAACTTGGCGTGTTTATGCGTCATCCGTTTTGAATTTGGGAAAATATTTGCGTTTATATACGTCATCCGGCGCGAACTGGTTAATAAGCAGGGATAATAATGACACAGCGCCTTGAGTACCAGTCCTGGTAGATACGTGCACTATATAAGAATTATGTATTATTATTATTAATTTCTTCCACCTACCATGTGGATGGGGCATAAAAAATAAAACATTTCAAGCTACATTATACTACTGTTTTGGTCAAATTCTGCAGCTACATCCATTTTCATGGTTTCAAACATTATAGGAGGAGGGATTCCACTCTTCAAAGTATGCAATGAGATACAGTTTTTGTACAGATACAATAGTAAATGAATGGGTCCGAAGTACTCAGAACTTAAAGGAAACATGCAGTCTAACATTTTCATTACGCATGTTTTGTTTTAATTTAATAGATTTATGTGTATTAAATGTGAATAAAAAGCAAAACTGGTTCTAGTGTACGTTTAGTGTGTTAATTTGCCGTCCAAAAATTCACTCCCCCTTTTAAAATTTTGCGGCCACTAAAAATGAGTGACGTAAACCGAGGCAGGACCCGGACAAATTCTCGAGAGTCGGTATGCGACGTCTAGGTACGAGACGGGTTTTCGTGGCCACGTACGCACATTGTTGTGTGTTGATGCACCCACAGTGTACGAATCGCGTACGCTTTGTGCATGGTAATCAAATTTCACATGGACGATCGTGAAGTTCTTCCTCGGTTTTTGGTGAATCTGACGAAAACAGTACTGATTCGTCTGATTCGAATCACAGTATTTCTTATTCAGACATGGACTCGAGCGAGGATAAAGATGGGGTCCCTCTAGGCGCTCTATAGGGCGAAGCACGACCGCTCAAAATGTTCGCTGCAGAGGGCCGAAAATCACTAGGCCGGCCCGGACCACTTCCCTCTGGTAAGCTTTACTTTGGCTGTCCAAATCCTCCGGTATTAGGATCAGTCGGAAACAAATGAAGCCTTACTTCATCCTTAGTAGTTTTGCTACACCTAGCAGCTACACACCTAGTCGGCATGACCGAAAAACTGTTGTATTTTTACCCTGATTCAGAATGAAAAACCATGTCAAGACGGACACTTGTTGCAATGCGCACAGTCAGTAAACGATAGGCCGGGTAGCAGCGCGGCGAGTCTCTGCCTCGATTTTCGTCATACCCCACGCAAAGTTTTTATGTTAATGAGGCTTCCGTTCGAGGGGCGGAGTGGTTTGACCAAAATTTTCAAAAATTATTTTCTCCCATTTATCACAGAAAAAACACAACCACACACATAATGTTGTTGTCAACATTATACTTTATTGATTTAAGCAAAAAAATCCTTATTACATGTTTCCTTTAATTAAATTAATGTGAATATTGTTTTTAATCTAGAAAAAGGGAAGCTTCTATGACACAATGGTCAAACGTCCGGGCAAATCAATGTACTACACACCTGTATCTCAATTTATGATATTTTGGCAAGTGCTGAATAAATGACTAGAAACACAGTCCAGGTAATGATATTGAGCTAAACATGCAGCTGATAGAACCGTCACCAATTTTATAATAAGAGCGACCAACAGAATTTGTAAATAATAATTGTCTTTTTGTAACTTGGGAAAGACAAAAACAGCTTTTCTGAAACTGTGGAAAAGCCCAAAAAGTAAAACAAATCTTAAAATAAAGGCTGTTTTGGTGTGTTGCCAAAACAGCCAATAAAATTACGTGAACGTATACACTTATACTGAATATAATTAATACTTTTGAAAAGTATTTTGAAAAGTAATGTGGGAGTCGGCGACCTAGTAATGTGGTTGGCGTTGATCGAACAACGTGTAAAGCTGCTACAATGGAATAATTTCCCTCACCTAGGCCTACAGGTTAAATTTATTCACATACAATTTCAGATTTAGTACTGATAATCAGTACCAAATTGAATGATTGATTAGGTTGAAACCGAAATGATCATGTGATTGCATTTCATTAAATGTACGGTACTTACTTTATCTTTCTGTTCTCGCATCATATCCACAGCTGGTTCCCTGTACTGTGTATTTCTACCTGTGTTGTCAATTGGCAACTTGCCGCTAACACTCTGAAAAATACCGGTAATTGTTGCAATGATTATCAATGCTTTTCCCTATAGTTACAGTAGCACCTGAAACTGGCCAACATCTACATGTATCCCTTACTGTGGTGCCCGAAACTGCCTAATCTCTCTAACTCATATGGTGGAAACAAAAGACAAAATAATTTCTCTGCAAAATAGTACCTATTTCCTCTTACTTATTCCCACATCACATAAAACCTACATGTACCATAGCGTGCAGCAGACATTCACAAAGCAATCAATTCACTTAAAACAGAATAACAGTTACTAAAAGATGAAAAATATTGATGATTTCGGTGGCCACTAGTTTACAAGAATTGTCCACCGTTGTATACTAATACCGTAATTGACTTGCCTTGTTTTAATCGATTCACTTAAAACATAATAACAGTTAATAAACAATTAAAAATATTCACCATGAGCCAATTTTTGTTCGTGCGATGTCTTATTTAAAAGCTCATAACAAATACGATGCTAGAACATTATCCATTCAATTTGAAAATCTATTTTCAGGGTGCAACTACCTAAAAGCACAGACACACAAACTTTAATAAAATCATGGTTCTGGAAAATAGGGTCCGTCCGATGACAAGAACTAAATGAATTTTGTTTATTTGGCCTATTACCAATTTACAAATACTCGTATTACCAATTTACAAATACTCGTATACCTGTTGTGGAAAGAAAGACGTGTATGCTCGCTTCCAAAGATCCATTGGTGTCACTGCATCAAGATTACCAACATCGCCTTCAGATACAGGAGGTAAACCTGTTTAAAATAGAATTGCATCAATGTTGTGTACAATTTTAGAAAAAGGGCTATTATGATGTGAAGAGTGTCATCAGCACATAACATCCTGTACGAGCCTCCACCTAGTTATGGAGACAGGCTCTTTTGTTTGGAAAAGACAAACCGAGTAGTGGGGACATTTTTGAGTCCCCATAGCGCGTTGGGTCTTCAGTAAAGGTAGAACAAGGGAAAATTGGGTTAGGGTATAATGAAAGAAAATGAAGAAGTGAACAAATTAGGGTGATGCGAAAAGTTTTAGAATTTTAGAGTGTTCTGAGTTTGAGATTAGAGAGATTTCAGTTTACACACAAACCCTACTGGTTGTCCCCATAACGCAATGTACCAAAAAATATGTACACACAAAACACACACAGTACACCCACCCACAATTTATTTTAGTACACAACGTTATGGGGACATTCTATAGGGTTCGAGTGCTTATTAGGGAAAATGTGAACATTTTTTCGACCTAAAATTGTCAACATCACCCTAATTTGTCTTCTCCATTTTCTTTCATTATGCCCTAACCCAATTCTACCTCTAGACCCCTTTTACTGGAAACCTAAAATGTTATGGGGAGATCCAAAATGTTATGGGGAGACCCAAAATGTTATGGGGACATGAAAATGCCCCCAAAACTCGGTCAGATTTTTTTTAAACAAATGAAAGTGTCCCCGTAACTCGGTGTATGCCTACACAAGTACACACACCCAGTCGTGAACCACATAACGACCGAGGATCGATATTGTGTTTTCCTTTGTTCCTTTACTATACCCTAACCCCATTACCTAGCACTTGCCCCGACGATCGAGGACCGATTTCGGACAAGCAAACCGTTCTTCGAGGATCCTTTGTTCCCTTTGTTCTCTTTTGTGTTTCGATCCTCGATCGTAATACGATACAAGAACACAAGGGTGTATACGCCTGTATGCCTAAAGTATTGTACGCCCTTTGTTTTTGTTTTCAGAAGACCTCCCATATGTTTTGTACATGAATCGGAATCAGGGACCTTTTCCGACTTTTTCATTAAAAAACAAACTTATGTGTGTAAACACCTTCCATCGTAGACCCCCATATTGTCCCTCTTTTGCTTGTAACTTTTTTAGAAGGCCTCCCATATGTTTTGCACACAAATTTTACCCGTGGACTTTCTGTCAATCGTGGACCCATTAGTCCTCGATTGTTCTAGTCCATTATTTGAATGTGGATACAAACTTGCAAACGTACTTTAAAAATTCCTATGTATTTGTGTAAATACTCATTGTTAATGTTGGCTTCCAGAAAGGTTTTTGAACCCGAAATGTTGATTCTAAGCCTCTCGGGTGTTGAACTTCATTTTTCTACAGATAAAACTAACCCCAATTTTCCTCTAAAGCTCTTTTTTAAAAAGGGTAAAACAGACTGTGGATGTGTGGCACAATTTGTAACCTCTTCCCGCATCCTGTGGACGCCAATTGTTTGCAGATATTTGTACACCCAGATAGAGAAGGATGAAAAAAAAATTTATCCCAAAAAAATACCCCCCCCCAAAAAAAAAAAAAAATCCAACCAACCAACCAACCAACCAACCAACCAAACAAACAAACAAATCAAAATTCTGAAGCACCAAAATCAAACGTTTGCTCTAAGGCACCAGGCATAAAGTGTACATGTACATGTACTGTACACAATAACTACAGCAGTATTTGGAGTAATGTTAGGCAGAGGACAGCAGCAGCAATAACAACATGCCGCAGTGCCAGAATATAACAAAATATCAGCAAGAATCACATCTACGGTACAGTTCAATACCTGTAGTATTAACCCTAACCCTACCAGATCCAGCACAGTGCAGTGCATCTGTGGTGACTGCTTGACCTTGCCGGTTTCTGCACACAAGTCAATGTGACAAAGTATGCAATCTGTTGCGTCTGGCAGGGTTTCTAGCCAAAATACCCTGGAGGGTTAGGGTTAAATAAAACAATTATAACATTTCAAAGTGAACAAAGAAATTAGCAAGACGGGACTCGATCGAACCTGCTACCTCCGCTATACCAGATCGGCGCTCTTCCAACTGAGCTACATGTATCTGTTAGTATCTTTGTTTGAGAGAGCTAGTCAGAAGTCATAAGCACCAGAATGTCGTGTGGCCAGGGATCACGCCCAAATTTTACGATACAACTTGGGAAGCAACATTGTGGGATTCACTCAATGAAGATACAACTTTATTTTCTTATAATACAAAAATAAAAACCACAACGGAAACTGACTAGGTAAATTTGCATAAATGTCAAAGTTAACAAGGAAATTGTGTAGTATTAAAAAAGATAGACAGCAGTTGAAATGATAATCTGTACTTACCGATTTGTTCCAAAGAATCCATCCCAAACGGAATCATCATCGGTTTACCATGGTCAAAATTTAACATCTTTGTGCTGTAACAGTAAATACATACAGGTTTTTGTTTGGATTGGTTAGTGTATGTAGCTACAGGCAATTGTGTCAACTGGGAAGCATCTGGTAAGGCAACAAAAAATAGTTCTGCTTCCGATTACATGCCTTTCAAGAATAGGGTCGGTAGGTTGAAAAAGTTTGTATTTTTTGTGATGATTGAATGGGGTGTATTATACCCAACACGATTTGTGACAAATTTATGGCACGTGCGAGTACCACACTATACACTGGTAAAATGTAATGCGGCTTTATTTACTTGTGTAATTACAGGTTACCAGTTTGTAGCAAGTAGCCTCACGGTCGCCACCGCATGTCATATTGTATCGTGCTACAAATGTTTCCATTTTCGCTACCAAAGCCATACAAAAAATTGCCACAAAAAGTTATAAAAACTTGCCCTAATTAATGTCACAAATATTTATGGTTGATAATTCTTTAAAATAATGAAGAATTTATGTCGTGTTCACCACTATGCACAACGATAGCAACTGCAAACACTGTCCGTTTATTGCGCGGTAAGCGTGCGTGATGCACTTTCTGTGGTGGCTATGAAACTCGTCGTGTTGCAGTAGGAAATGTTAAGAAAATACGCATTATCACATCGAGTACAAGCGGTACAGGCTTGAAATAAAATTCATTAACCAGTTCGCACTGGGATTATTTTAACATCACCGTATGTAGCAAGGCGCAGGTTTATTTTTAACGAAACTCGATCGGAGGCGGGTTCAGGCCGATGGTACCGGGAAGCATTTCATTTCAGACATTTCCAGGCCTTGCTCGGTGCGTGTTTATGCTTCATCCTTTTTGAATCTGGGGAAAACTTTGCCTTTATATACGTCATCCGGCGCGAACTGGTTAAGGATGGTAAATTTAGTGCATCGTTAAACAATCATTTGTGTGGGAAAAGACCCTGGCTATTAAAAAAATCACCTCAAAAGTCCCTTAAACCAGTTTTTATACAAGAAACAATTATTTAAATTTGAATTACTTACGTAACTGACAAGGGTGCTCCGAAAACCAAATGTCCAACATATGCCTTAGTTCGATTCATCAAGCCTTCATGCTTTGTACTGCAAAACTATAAGAGAAAAAAAACAAATATTATAGCTCATGATCCTACAAGCTTAGTCTGACTGAGTAGTAATACTGCAGCAAGCTTGCTAGAAATTGGCTTGCCTACTTCTAGCCGGCTGTCCGAATCTCTTGTCTATGGCTATTGTCTAGGTGTTCACCTATTACTACCGGTACATGTACATTTATGCATGAGCAGGCTGACAATAGCCGTAGCTGCAGCTCATGGAAGCCCGTTTCGGACATGACCTAACCTACATGACCTACCGACAAACCGTAGTGGGCCCTCTTCTTTTTCAGCAAGTTTTCACTAAATTTCACTAGCTCAGAAAAACCCGACTGCCATCTTGGATAGCGGCCCCTGTTATAAAGATGGCAGCTATACATGTACGTGTAGCTCTCTGCGAACAAGTATTTCACCATTTGTTCCAGAATACAAAGTCACCGAACGGCGATGATATTAAACTTTATTTGTGGATGAATAATGCTGCTTGTACCTGCTGATCTCTGTAACTTTGTGTTTTGGTCTGATTATTGAGTTTGATCCACACATGCAATTCATTGGTTGTCTGACAAGTCTAGCACAGGGAATTTCGGTCGACTGCAGGCCTGGCATGGTTGTCTCGGGTGTCCGGGTTCGGGATTTGTCAAGCTCTGTATGGACTTCATTGGACATGACTAAAAATGACTCCCACAAACTCAAATGTGCAAGATCAAATGAGCATCAAAAAGAGGACAAATATGCCGGTGATGGTCGCTACTGAGAAATGCTCTCAAAACATTACACCCTTAATTTGCATCAAAACTGCTTGAAGATGAATTCCATCATATAAAGAGGTTGAAACAATTGACCATTTGCGTGTGGAATTTGAATAATATCTGGTACACTGACTTGTTCACACAGCTTGGCACAGTTTACATTTAAATTCTCCAGGCCAAAGACACTGTTGCTATATAACGTGATTCGGGGCAAGCCTTACGCTAGCAACCCACGGCTCTGGAATGGTCTGGTGTCTTTGTACCATTCTCAACCATTGTGAACAATGTATTGGTGCTGAGCGTCTCTAACGTAACTATGCAAGAGCTTGCCCCGAATCACGTGATATAGCAACAGTGTATTTGGTCTGGATAATTTAAAGTCAAACTGTGCCAAGCTGTGTGAACAAGTCAGTGTACCAGATATTATTTAAATTCCACATGCAAATGGTCAATTATCTTAGACACACTGCATTATTCTGTATGACTCGAGCTTTTTCTGGAATTAACCCTAACATCACTGGTACTGAACCTATCAATTTCAATACAAATTTCACACACACCCCAAGTGTTTTTTATATTTTCCTAAGTGAAATTGTTTTTACCTGTAAGGCAGCTCCGTAATGGTGTGCAACAAATCTCAATGTTCTTCCGATTATCTTCCGTTTCTCCGAGTCAAAATCCTGAAAGCCCATCAGAAAAAACAATTAATTATACTAAAATTAGGTTTAGTACATTAATTATTTTCTTTCATTTGCATTAAAATTCAGCCACTTTTGACATATTGTTAAAGGTAGGATAAACCATTGGTAATTGCTTGAATTATAATAAATAGGTGGTTTTGGGGGGTTGTATTTTAAAGTAAATATCGTTTAACTGACCTGTCCGATGTTTTAGAATCATGGATGCAGAGAAAAGCATGATAAACAGCGTTTGTTTTTAACCAGCGTCGAGCAGTTATTCTTATGTTATTTGTGTTTTTTCGCGATCGCCGTCAGACAAATTTTTCTTTATAGAATTATATTTTTCAGAAAAATAATTACAGGATATCTAGCGCAATCATTTTGCTGGATGCCTAGAATCATTATTTACTTTCAGATGAGTAAGATATTTCTTAATAATTCGGTAGTAAATTTTTTTGATATCTGCAAATGGTGTATCCTACATGTACCTTTAACATCAGAAGAGCCACCAAGACCTCTATGAGAAGCTGAATAAATTTCCAACACCTTAACTTTACTTAAACGCGAGTTGATTTCCATCTTAGAAGGACTATTCAACTACTGACTACATGTACATCCCCAAAATTTATGGCAGTCCCAAAAATCGTAAGAATGACACTCAACTTCGCCCCATAGTTTGTTTTTTACCAGTTCTATTAGATACAACGTGGCCAAGTGAACACCATGTTTTGAACTAAAAAAAGCTTGCGAATTCTCTACGTGACATAACAATTGATATACGAAAATAGTCAGTAATATCAGAAATTGAAATAATGAAATTTGAGATGAGTATAATTTTAGTACAAATGTTATCAAATAAGGTTGCAGAGTTACGTGATACTCTTGTTGGTTTTCTTTATAAGAGGAACAAAAGAATGCGCAACCATGTTGTCAAGACAGCCTTGTACGGTTGTACCAGTGCTGTGGGTCTCGAGACCTACATGTAGTCTCAGTCCCGAGACAGTCTCGAGACCTGTTTTTGAGGTCTCGGTCTCGTTCTATCAAAGTCTCGGGTCTCGGAGGGCTGCATGGTCTTGCATGGTCTCTAGTGCTCGAGTCTCGGTCTCAGACGCCACGGTTCGGGTTTTACCCTCGAGACCTGTCGAGACCACAGCAACATACATGTACGTCATGCGCGATCAATAAGCGACACACAGATCGAGTCTTTATTCCAAACATAAACGACATTGTAGGTGCAAATTTTCAAGCTGAAGAATCAGTTTGATGCTAGAACGGAGACCCAGTTGCCCAATAAATAAATCAAATACCTCGAATGATTGAATTTGTGTGTGTGCTGTGAGTCTTTACAGTTAATTTGCGTTATAATGGATTCCATATTGTCCCTCTTTTGCTTGTACCACTAACGTTTTTGGAAGGCCTCCCATGGGTTTTGTACACGATTTGTAATCGTGGACTTTCTGTCAAGTTTGTCCGAGATTCAAAACGGATGACGTGTAAACACGCCCAGAGCAAGGGCGGAAATGTTTGTCAGCAGTGAGCAAGGCCGGAAATGTAATGGGTGTGCTTCCCGGTACCATCGGCCTGAACCCGCCTCGGATTGAGTTTCGTTATATAAATAATCCTGCGCCTCGGCTCGGTGAATGTTACAATAATTTGGCACGAACTAGTTAAGGCAAATGCAGTATGCCATCTTAAGGACAAAAAAACAATTTCAACAATACAAAAGCGTCAAATTGTTTAACTTGCCTGGAAAACGTCATACTTCATGCCCACAATGACCAAAGGTAACGGAAAAGGATCAATCATCTCCATGTCCTGTTGATAAACAAAAAGAAAAACACTGATTTCCCAAAAAAAAAATATGCAAGTGATACTTCTTGCTGTTCAACATTAAACTGCTTCCTTTATTTTTTATTATTATAATAATGGTTGTAAGTACATGTACATGTTATGCAAATACAATGTACAAACATTTCAAATTAATTATAAGGAAAGAAATTCAGCTGCAACAATACTAGTACGATCCTGATTTTACCATAAGCCCCGCCCACCTTAGCAACGGCATGGCAACGCCGTTACCTCAGTCAAGTTGCGCACATGAACTTGTAGGCTAGGCGTGTGACTGTTCTATTGGCACAACACTAGGAGTTACATGCAATGTTTATCTACAGCTGAAATTACATCACATTGAAATACTTACAGGATGGTCCCCAATTCGTTCTCTTGACCTAGTCATTATTTCTTCATGACCTTCTGGACAAGCAGCTAACAGTTTAGTCATGACATTATCAATTCTCTTCATTGCAGCCTTAAGAAGGACCTCCATGGTTACCCACAATTCATTTGGATGAGAAAGGTCTAGGATCAGCATTATTGATGAAGAGCTGAGACAAAGAAAAAAACCAAGAACGATGCATTGACAACACAATTGTCCCACCAATACCTAGATACCCACTGTATATGTACATATAGCACCGCCCTTTTAATATAAAAGATCAAAGAATATCAGGGGTGAAACATTTCTATTGTTTTAACCACAATGACCTTGGCCCTTTGACCTATGGGGTCCGAAATCAATTGGGTTCTACACGACCCGCAGACCAACCTACATGTACATACCAAATATGAAGTTGATCAAGTCCTCACATTATTGTGTTCTTTCTTGTACAAAACCCATTATTATGTAAACATCGGCAATCGTGGACCTCCTATTGTCCCTCTTTTGTTTGTATTTTTTCAGAAAACCTCCCATGTGTTTTGTACACAAATGGGAATCGGAGACCTTTTCCAAATAGGAGACTCTATTGACCTCTATTGTTCTACGTCCCGTATTTCAATCAAAAACAAACTCAGACACACCCAGTCCATGTGGACATTCGTTAGTATTTACATGTAATTAAGAAAGTAGGTCGAGGAGGCCTATAAATGTATGTATGTTGTTGGTATCAGCCGTATAATGACGTAGGCTCTGCCATTTTTGACGAAACACGATCCGAGCCGGGTTCAGGCCGATGGTACCGGAAAGCACACCCATGCATTTCCGGCCTTGCTCGCTGCTGACACACATTTCCAGCCTTGCTCGTGATGTGTTTATGCGTCATCCGTTTTAAATCTGGGGGAAAATTGTGCATGTGTATACGTCCTCCGGCGTGAACTGGTTAAGCACTGGTAATAATTCAACATTTTGAGAGCTTTAATGGTTTCATTCACTGGGACTGAATCAAATATACTTACAGAATATTGTCTTCTTTAATGGGTACCTCTACAAGTTCAGACAAAAATGTGCCACCTCCGAGCTCCCAAATATGTGCAACATCCTTTGTCTGTATTCACGTGTAAAATATAAAACACATGATATTGAAGGTTTGTAGGAATTGTTAAATATCAGAAAACAAGCCTACTGATTTACTAGAAAATCTTGCTAAATCCTAACAGTCCTGAACCCCCCCTCCCCCCCACCCCACAGAAGTGTGGATGGGGTCTACGAACGAATACTTACCTGTAGTTTTTCCTGTAATGCCTGCGTCACACTGTCCTGCGTCACACTGTCCAAAATTTACACCAGATGGCCATATGATAATGAAAATGTTCAAATTCGGCTCTGATCGTAAAAACATCGGGGCATTAGTGAGGGCATCGTATGACCGCCAGTAGAGTTTCTCAGGCTCTGGCAGCAACTTCGTGAGCGGTGGCAAAATCTTTGGCATGCCAACAAATTAGCGAAGGACCTTGCGAAGGTTCATTTTCGTGTTGAATTCGTGTGTTCATTTTGCCCTTCGTAAGGCTATCGTGAGGGCATCTTGTCAAATCGTGCCATCTTCGTCTTTACTTCGTGTGATCATCGGTGCCATCGGGCATTTTTCGCCTCACGAAGACAATACAAAGAAAACAAGAAGCTGCCTGATTGTCTTAGGAAGGCAACACGACTACGTGAAGCCCTCGCAATGCCGTCGTGTAGCCATCGTATTATACAACGATGACATCGAGATGGGACCAATTTGAGTAGCTCAAGCGTTTCCCATGTGTCATGGTAACGTGGACATATACAAGGCCAGCCTCAGAGCATTTTCCTCAGTCAGTCCTGAGCAACTCTACAGAGCAGAGGCGTGTGTAACGCCCAAAACGCGACGCCTTCGTGACCTAGTTCGATTGCATCGTACTCTCAATACGACGTCGTGTAGCCATCGTGTGGCCTTCGTGCGGGTAAACTACTTAATACAAATTCACATCTTCGTGTTGCCTTCGTGTGTGGTTCGGGTGCCATCGTGTGACCTTCTGTGGGCATCGTACTTGCTTTGGCTGTTGATTGGCTGTTGACCAAGTTCAGGGCCATCTTCGCGCGAAATTCAAAATTCCATATTCGTATGGCCATCTGGTGTCAATTTCGGGACAGTGTGACACGGGAATAACAGATAAACAAACAAACGCTGGCAAAAACCTATAACCTCCTTGGCGGAGTTAAAAATTTATCTAAAATCTTGCATATGTGGCAATATATACTTGATAAATTCTTGAACTTGTACACACAGGATAGATAAATTACCATGTTGTGTCCTTTGGCTTTTCTCCCAAATGTGTATTCCAAAGCAGTTGTTGGCTTTGGGTTTTCTTCTTTCTCCAAGAATCTCAGAATAATGGATGTTTTTCCCTAGAAAATTAAGAAGGAATTTCAGGAAAAGAAGTAAAAGAAAATAACTTAAAATTGTTTGATTTCATGAGCATTTTAACCAGTTCGCGCCGGATGACGTATTTAAACGCAAAAAATTTCCCCAAATTCAAAACGGATGACGCATAAACACGCCAAGTTCAAGTTCGGAAATGTATGTCAGCAGCGAGCAAGGCCGGAAATGCGTGGGTGTGCTTCCCGGCACTATCAGCCTGAACCCGCTTCGGATCGAGTTTCGTTAAAAATAATCCCGCCCCTCGACTTGGCGATGTTAAAATAATCCCGGCGCGAACTGGTTAAAGGAAAAATATATGTGACCCGCTCTGCAAGAATGAGTCTGATGTCTCAAAATACATTTTTACGTAAAGGGCTGTTTATTGTCTGGGAGGTAATTTTTCTTTTAACAAATAATATTTTTGTTTTAAGGCGATTTCTCCGACACCTATATTTTCAGATCTGAACGATTGAAAAGATTGTTTTGATCTCTAAATTAAATTTTCTACAGGATTTGTCATTCTCTTACCATAGCATCTGATGAAGCACTACAGTTGTAAATCTTCATTTCTTTTCAAAGACATTTTGAATATAACTGAGAAAAAGCAAATTTCCTAAAATTGTAGAAGACCAATGCATTACTACAGAGTTGTGCCATATCAAATGAAAGCTTATTTCCTGCTTTTTTTGACCAACTGTAAAATTGAAAACGAAAACATTTTTAGATTCATTTTTGCAGAGTGGGTCACATACATGTAATACCATTTGTCGGTTGTGCATTTTTATCATTTGAAGCTCAGCAAAAGTGCTCAAAATATAAAGAAAGGTGCTTGACAAACAACCTGATAAAGTTTTTAGCTCTGTGAATGCTGCATATTCTGAAAAAACAATATTCTAGGATTTCAATTTAAATTCACAATTTGCCTAGTCACAATTTGAATTGCTGAAAAACAATGTGTGTTAAGGGCACGTTCTTAGCCAGCGGATTGCAGCTATACTCGCGTGTTACGCACTGAACAGACTAATAGTAGCGCCAATGCATGTGCTGAGCAGCGTACGTTTGATCACTTGTGCGCACTCGACCCCTTAGGAACATTTTACAAAAGTTCGTTTCATGACATGCATATTTGGAAATGGCATCTTTTCCTCAAAATGACAGCTTGCCAGACAAAAAAAATTCACAAAGAGTTTAGAATCATTAACCCTAACCATTCCAAATTCTCCAAATGCCTCATTGCAAAATGCAGGATTTGGCAGGATTGGGGTCACTTGGAAGTTGATGCATCGCAAGATTTCAAGTTGCAGGATTGAGGGCGTTTGTGCCACTGGAGGATGATGCAGGAGCCAGGTCATAAGGCCTAAACCACTGCTGGGTGATCATTTTGCAGGATTGAGGTTACTTGGATTTTTATCAAAATGAGGTTATTTACTTTGTACTTTCACACTGCTCATCGTGCTCTATGTCCATTCTCCATAGAGCTACTTTGTATATTCAAGGTGTAAGGTGTACACTTTATGTATGTGTCAAAGATAGGAAACGTTTGCCTACCAAGGGTCACGTGTACAGACCCTTGTTGTACATGTACCTTAGAAAAATGGTTGTACGTATGTAATAAACATTATTTGCAGCTGTTTGTTTGAAACTTTTATGTAAATCAATGGTAAACCCTCTGCAAGATTTTGTAGGATTCAGGCAGTGGTCATGCACCAGTAATACAAATTTGAAATGATTCAGGTTACATGGAGTTTGGATTGCAGGATTTGCCGGCAGGATTCAGGTTACAAGTATGTTTAAGAACAATGGGATAGGGATCGAGTTAGGGTTAATATCTTTACAACAAGTAAGCTTTCCCAACAGTATTTTTGTTTGGTTAATTTTTGGATAGCTGCAAATAAAAATACCAAACCGTTGGTGTCAGGAACCAGTTCCAGATTATGGATTCAAGTACCCAATAACTAACTTTACAAATTACATACCGTAGTACATGTAACCTTTATTGCAATGATCACCGCAACAACCAGACAGCTAGCTTGTGGCATGCTTGTTTTGGTACATGGTTTAAATATATATCCCTTAATTCCCCCCTGCAAATGAGTTAAAGCTACCGCTATACGCCTTTCGTTCTGATGATTTATGAACAAATAACATTTTGAAATAAACAATCCAAACTGTTAAGGTTTAATTCCTTCCTACATTGTAGTTCGTCGGAATTGTGATAATACAACTGAGCAGCAAATTCTAAGATTTGAATGTTGGGGTTGTGTTTATTTGAAGGGTACCCAGGTACTCATACTTTTTGGGTGTCTTGCTTTCATACTCCGTGCCCTTATAAAAATCCACCATAGTTTTACTATTGTAAAACTATAGTTTTACTGCAGTACATAAAGTTTTACTGTAGTAATTAAAGTAAAAGTAAAGTTTCTCCTAAAGTAAAGTTACTATAGTTTTACTACAATAAAAACACAAGTCAAACTATAGTGAATCTGCAGTATTTTGGAAGTAATACTATAGTATTTATATTCATAGTTTACTGTAGATTCACTTTAACTTTACTGCAATGAAAACTGCAGTAATACTGCAGTATCATTGTAGTAAAACAATGGTAATATGTTTGTTAATACTATAACTTTACTGCAATGAAAACTGCAGTAATACTACAGTATCATTGTAGTAAAACAATGGTAATATTGTCGGTTTTTTTGTCGAAATGTTTTTCAAGATTTCTTTACTTTTCATGCTTTCTTTATAAAGGCAGTACTTAGGCCTAATAATGTACGCGCGCTACCTCGTTAGCAGGCATTGCGAGTTTGTAATTTTCCTACGATTACGAAGATAGCTAATATGAAATCATGTTTTGGGGTTCATGACTGCATGTTCTTTAAAAATCCTTTCAAAACCATATCGTCAGAGATAAAAGTGGCTATGGAGAGAAAAATCAGAAAAGGCAATTTGCGTCCGTAATCTGGGCTGCAGAGCAGTACATAATTGTAACGTTAACGTTTGAGAAATCATGTAAATGTATGCCTATAGTTCAGTGTCATCACACATTTTTTTAGCCGCCCTTTTTTTATCTTATCTCTCATCTCTGAAAGTTTCAATCCATTACAAGCATTATTAACGAAGTTAGAGTAGAGAGGGGAAAAAAGATCGCCAAATTCTGTGCGGCGGTTGTTTTCCTAGCGAGAGGAAACTCGGTCCCAGTCAACTCGGCCCCAAATCAACTTGGCCCTAAGTCGAGACAACTCGACCGTCCAGACAACCCAAAGTCGATGTGTACATGCAGCGCGTGTAGAGCGTACGGTGGGCTGTTCGCTCGGTCCCACCAATATTTTGGTGGGAAAAGTTAAATTGTCTCGACGGTCAAGCTGTCTCGGCTTCGGTGCTGAGTTGACTGGGGCCGAGTTGGATTGGGGCCGAGTTGACCTGGTCGTAGGCCTACCAATGTAAAAATACAGGGGGTCAAATGAAATATACCGCCCAAGGATTGCGAAAATGGCAACAAAAATAATGTTTCATTGGCATATTTAATTATATCCATCCAATATTTTCTGCTTAGTTGGGTTTTAATATTAAAAAGCGATTTTTTTAAAGTGATTTTCTGTTAAAGAAAGTCGTGCGTACACCCCTTTCAAAATGGTATGTTCCGAGCAGATCGTCAAATTCTTTCATCCTGGAACTTTACACCGATTCTTGGTCAAGTTCCCAGCCTTAATTTGCGCTGAGTAAATACGCGTTAAATTAGGTAACTGACTAAAATGTGTTGATCACTTTTTGAAATCGAAGTGCACTACGTCTATTGTAACGGTTTTCATCAGGCAAGAAGCGAGCAGTCTGGATGAATATAAAGAAGAAGGTTTTGTAACTCAATTTTCGTACTTAAAGTTACTTTTGTTACTAATCTGCTCATGGTTTGGAAATAATCTTTTCGAGATTGGGAGACACCATCGAAAAGTTTGACGACCGCTGCTGCAGTGCTGGCCGTGGCCGGGGCCGCGGGGCCGGGCAACCAAGTGCCAAGTGGACACACACACGTGTAACGTACGATTTTGCTGTTCTGGATATCGGGATCGCAAAACATATTCAGGCTGCTTTATCGGCTAGGCCAATCCTCGATAATCAAGTGAAATGGGTGTATTAGTAATACTTGTTCATCTTTTGAGTGATGGCAAATAAAATACTATAGACATGATGATGTAGCAATGATTGATGAACTGTACTTGAACTTTGAAGGAGTACAAATTTTAAAAAAGCTTCTAAGTTCTAATCTAAGTAAAAAGTTCTACTTCTATTTTTGAAAATACATGTCGGCCAAGGCCACGACGAACTGACATTGCTTTTCATGCTTTTCCTAGTTCCGGATCGCTTGAAAAACTGCTTTGTACTTACTAATGTAATGGATGCGTGGATATAGTCAAGCAGCCTTTCTGATAAAATATTTAGGCTAAATCCGTTTAGCCATAGTTATACTATATAGCCAGGCCTATTAACCAAATGCCTAAAGTTTAAAAGAAATAATTGCACACAAAAATGTTTAGGAAATTGTTGTCTTCAGCGCGCAACGTGGCCATGCATGGTGCAGCAAATCGATAAACTTTGACCCACAGAACACGTCACTTTAAAATTGCTTGTGCGTGTATACTTACATACTTTACTCATGATCCGGAACTAGGAAACATATGATATAGGCCTACGTTTAGTCTTTGTCTGATTTTTAAAAAAACCTGTTATAATTGTTTTTAATAATGATACTTTTTGTTTTAACAATAGTAATACTGTAATAATAATAGTTTGTCTTATTCCAACCAGGATCCAACCGGAATACAAAAATTACCGGGATCCCGGTTAAAAAAATCCTGGTTCAACTGGGATCCCGGATAATCCCGCCAACAAATCCCGGGAATCCCGGTTGTTTTTTCTATGGGGAAGAGATAATAAGACCAAAACAAAGCTCAAGAATCCCAATGTCTTGTGTCAATTATTACGCATCCTTTCTTTTAGCTAAAAATAGTGTACTGCATATTTTATTGGCCTTTTTCTGTACAGTTAAACAGAAGTGTTGCTGCATTGAAATGTAACATGCAGTAGCTGCTATACACTAGTAGGCCTTTATGCTGTATTATAGTACAAATACTGCAGTAATACTGTAATAAAAATGTAGTAAAGACTGGGTTATTTTGAGGTAAAAATATGCTAAAACTACAGTAACATAGTGGTTTTACTGCAGTTAAGACTGCAATAATACTACAATAGCACTGGAGTAAAGATGTGGTAAGAATGGGTTATTTTGAGGTAAAAATATGCTAAAACTACAGTAACAGTATAGTTTTACTGCAGTACACACTATAATAATACTACAGTAAAAATGCAGTAAAGATAAAGTAACGATGGGTTATTTTGAGGTAAAAATATGCTAAAACTACAGTAACAGTATAGTTTTACTGCAGTACACACTATAATAATACTACAGTAAAAATGCAGTAAAGATAAAGTAACGACGGGTTATTTTGAAGTAAAAATATGCTAAAACTACAGTAACAGTATATTTTTACTGAAGTAAACACTATAATAATACTACAGTAAAAATGCAGTAAAGATAAAGTAACGATGGGTTATTTTGAGGTAAAAATATGCTAAAACTACAGTAACAGTATAGTTTTACTGCAGTAAACACTATAATAATACTACAGTAAAAATGCAGTAAAGATAAAGTAACGACGGGTTATTTTGAGGTAAAAATATGCTAAAACTACAGTAACAGTATAGTTTTACTGCAGTACACACTATAATAATACTACAGTAAAAATGCAGTAAAGATAAAGTAACGATGGGTTATTTTGAGGTAAAAATATGCTAAAACTACAGTAACAGTATAGTTTTACTGCAGTAAACACTATAATAATACTACAGTAAAAATGCAGTAAAGATAAAGTAACGACGGGTTATTTTGAGGTAAAAATATGCTAAAACTACAGTAACAGTATAGTTTTACTGCAGTAAACACTATAATAATACTACAGTAAAAATGCAGTAAAGATAAAGTAACGATGGGTTATTTTGAGGTAAAAATATGCTAAAACTGCAGTAACAGTATAGTTTTACTGCAGTACACACTATAATAATACTACAGTAAAAATGCAGTAAAGATAAAGTAACAATGGGTTATTGTGAGGTAAAAATATGCTAAAACTACAGTAACAGTATCGTTTTACTGCAGTACACACTATAATAATACTACAGTAAAAATGACTACAGTGATCTTGTAGTTTAACTGCAGTAAACTGTAGTAATAAAACAGTAAATGTGAAGTAAAATATAGTAATTATGTAGTTTACACGCAGTAATACTGCGGTTTAACTGCGGTTTTACCGTGTCGAAAACACCGTACTTTTACTACGGTATGAACTACAGTAATATTATAGTAAAAGTACAGTTTTACTTCAGGTTTACTATTGATCAGCTATAGTAGCACTATAGTAATACTACAATAAAACTGCAGTTTTTTTAAAAGTAAAACTAGGGTAGATTTTTATAAGGGCGTGTACAGGCTGTATGCACACCCCACCAAGGCTTGGAGGAAAGATTAAACATTTATCCATCATTACTCACCGCACTTTTACTTCCCATTATGACAATAGTAGATTCAACTCCAGCATGTGTTAATTTGTTTTCCCCTGAAAAAATAACAGATATTATCAGTCTATTGGTTAAGAAAAAATTGGGCCCACCAATTCGGAGATCGTGGGTTTAAAATTCCCATCCGAGAAGATAGAGTGCGTATGGATTGTTTTCCAAGCAGCACTCGGTAACCAATAAGTATAAGCTCATGGCACATAGGTTTTAGAGTAAAATTCATGGAAGGACATGTATAGTATGTAGGTATTAAAAAATTGTTAGTTTTTTAAATTTTATTACTATTATAATTTGCCCTAAATATATGTTCTTTCAATCAACCTTTGGCCACCATTTCAAATTTTGGGAAAAACGCAAACCTACTGGCAATAACTAGCTATTGTTCCGAAATTATTTTGCAATTATTCTGCAATAAGTGGTATATCTGGATTAATTTGAAAACATTTCATAAAATTCAACTTAAATTTGACCACTTTTTAAAAAATTATGGTATGGAAATGACAATCTAAAATTAAATTTTCTTGAAAATTAGCATGCGCAGTAGAATGCGCACAAACAAAGAGGAAGGGAAAGGGGTAAACATATTTGAACGATTGCTCTGAGCTAGATATTTCAAGAAATTTTAAGGATATCCTTAATCAGTTCGCGCCGGATGACGTATATAAATGCAAACATTTCCCTCAATTCAAAACGGATGACTCATAAACACGCCAAGTTCAAGTTTGGAAATGTATGTCAGCAGCGCGCAAGGCCGGAAATGCGTGGGTGTGCTTCCCGGCACTATCAGCCTGAACCCGCTTCGGATCGAGTTTCGTTTAAAATAATCCCGCCCCTCGGCTCGGCGATGTTAAAATAATCCCGGCGCGAACTGGTTAATTATGTGAACAATTTGTAAATTTTGTTAAATCAAAAAGAAAAGAATGTAAAAATGATACCAACAAGAACTAGAAAAAGAGCACTTAATTGATAGAGCGCAGACCTCCGACCAATGTGCATACTACATTTGTGAACAAAATACAAAACTTCACATTACCTTACATGTGCTTATAAAAGTGTGGACAAAGTAGGGTAAACCCCCAAACAAATCTACACAATAACAATTTGTGTTCCTAAACACATAAAATACCGGTATCACACACAAAACAAAAACATCCAACAGTTTTCCTTACCCTGAAGTTGATGCTCAACCTGTTCAATTTCATGGATTGCAGTGTCCCACAAAATATCCCTGCATTCAAGAAAACAAATATAAACCACCTGTGCACCCTCCAAAAAAAGGCCCCGTTTTAAAATCAGAAGGAAATCCCCCCCGTAAAAAAAGAAAGACGTGAATTAAAAAAAAAAGAAACCTATAGCCCCATATGCAATGAATAACAATATTACTGGTACAAAGGTAGGATACACCATTGGTAATTACTTAAATTATCATGAATGGGTGGTTTTGGGGGTTGTATTTTATATTAATAAATACCTAGGAGAGTTGCTGGCTTCTGATTGGTCGAGACTCGATCACGCGGAGTGGATTATCAGGTAGTAATATCATGGGTTTCATGTAACAAGGACGCGTCAAATCTTGATACTGCGCGCTATAAAATGTACGTGTAGAACGTTTGTATCTATACGTGCGGCATTTTTCAAAATGCGCGTGTCGTATGCTAACGCTAGCGCGTTGCAATGCACGGTGGGCATCAGTGGTCAGCTAGTCTGGTCTCAAAGTATGGGTTATAATAACAACACATATTGAAGAGACTGGGTACCATGCATAAGCTAAATTATGGCCCCTAAACATGAACACAAAACGGTAGAAATATCGAAATTTGGAGCATTTTCACAATTTTTCTCATTTAAAAGGTATTTATTAAAGGTAATAACAGTGCGAGGACCCGGTTATTACTGCGTGATAATGACCGGGTTGGGGGATGACCGCTGGTAATAGACCGCGATCGCCTTCGGCTCGATCCATTACCAGCGGTCCTCCCCCAACCTGGTCATTAACCAGCGGTCATCCCCCAACCCGGACATTAACCCTAACTCCCTCACCATTGTTATTGAACAATACAATTCCTTCAAAATCCTCCAACTTCCTTTGTTGTGTAGGGAGTTAGGGTTAAGATATCGTTTAACTTTACAATCGTGGATGCCAAAGAAAGCAAGAAAAACGTCGTTCGTTTTTAACCGGCGTTGGGCAGTGATTCTGCCTGGCGATCAGGAATTTATTTTTATAAAATTCAATTTTTCGGAATAATTATAAGATATCTAGCGCAATCTAGCGAGGATTTCAAGTACTGGTAAATTCATTAAAGTGTAACAGGAGTTGATTGAAAAATCTAAGAAATACATACCGTTTTTGTGGCATTTTGACTGTATCAAGGTTTCTCCTCCCGTCTCTGACAGAAGGAATGGTGCATACAAGACGACAAAAGTCTGGTACAGTCTACAGATACATGTAATTTAAATTCACAAGTTATTAGCATATGTATAAATATAGAAAATAGCAAGCGGGATCACTTCAAAGAGATGCAGATTTAAACTATAATAAACTACACAGGTTTGAATAAGAAATTTAAATTAATTAAAACAGGAGCTGTTTCGGCATTTGACAAACAGCTAAAAAATCCGAAGGAAAGCAATATTTGGCTCGTTCGGCCAATTGTCGAAACGGCCAATAAAGTGACTTACTATTTACAAGTATTGATCGAACAAAGAAAATTGAACAACAGTGTAAAATAACAAAATATACTGGTGGCACATTAATTAAGTCAATTTTTTTAGTCCCTACATCAACATGCAGTTTCAAAAGTTTCAAGTTACCCGGTACTAGTTTGTGATTTCAATGACACAAAATTCAAAAATACAGAAAAAGTAGTTCTTGGCATGCATCACACAGTTTTGGGTTCTCCGACAAGCAAGCATAGATGTTCGTGTGCGGATGTTGGTGAACCGTTTCGACCTCCGTAAGCTGATATTTTAGCAATAAATTAAGATGGCAAGCATGAGCTTTACATGTAGCTGCTGAAAAATCTGTGTTGCGAACATCTAGCTGCTGTGAGCGAACATTGCAAGCGTGCCGCGCGAAGCATATTTGCCCCGTGAACAAGATGGCGCATATTACCATGAAAGTGCTTATTCTGGTCTAGGTGTAGTCCGAGTTATACCTGGTTACTGGACCCTAGTTATTGCTTTTTTACATAGACATGGTGATATCTACTCGCCAGATCATGTCCAAATGTTTAAAAAGCGATGTAGGGTCCTAGTTACTCGGACTATTAAAAATAAAGTCTAGGTGATATTTTTAAATATTTAACAGTTCTGTTTTTGTTATTTTTTAAGTTGTTAATAATGTTCAGCTACTGGTACTTTACCTGTAATTTATTTGATGGTTGCCAACAATGTAAGCTGATGAATACTAATTATCTAGTACCGGTATATGTCCGTCACCTAAAAATGGCAATAAATACAATTTACAAATAATTAAATGCAGACATATAAAAATGATAATTTGATATAGTCACATATATCTTGAAATTATTGTTCAGTACTAGTCTGGTGCTTGTGTATGCCGTATTGCTATGGATACCAAGTATCACATTTTCAAATTTAGGACCCGTGTGTGACAGAGAGTATAGGGGACATTCACTCTGGCTAGTAAAAACAATGACTGGGAAAAACCACATACATGTAGACTCATGCCGTGCCTATAGTTGGAGACAATAAATCATAGCAAGTACGACTGATGAGTGATGATGAGCATATTACTACATGTTGTTGTTGTTGTAGGTTCTGTTGGCACGTATGGCTGTCATAGCGCCCTGTGTGCCATTAGCAATACATAGCAAGACAGTTCATCATGGTACTACGGAGTGCAATAAAGGCCGCTCAAAAAGAAAAATTAGAACAAAACAAAAATGAATGGTGCAAGAGGCAAGGGCAGGAGGTGCGCCAGTAATCTTCAGAGAAACAGTGCCACAGGGTCCCGCAAGGCCGACCGTTTCGCAGACAGGGGCACAAGGCTCCCACCTGTTACTTTTTTCAGGACCGCATACCTCCGGGTGACGAAAGGTGACACTGTGTCCATCTAATCACCAGCGCAGCCCATGCGCAACATTAAGAAATCAAATAGGCCGTATTAAAGAACAACATTAAATTTTAACATTACAGTCCTGAATAAATTTAAGAATGTGATGGCAGTTGTATTTTGGGCCAAGAATATGGGTTATTGTCATTTGAGTTGGGGAAAAATTTAAAGCATGTTGAAGGGTTTGTCTTTGTTTACTAAATTTGGTACAATCGAGGAGGAAATGTCCAACATCATCACTGATCCCACACCTTTCACATAAACCGTCAGGTTGCTTTCCAATGTAAAACATAAATTTATTAAGACCCTTGCACACTCCGATCCTAGGCGAAGTCTGTGAAGAACAATTTCTTGGGGGCGCTTTTCCCCCCAACTGGTGAACGTAAAAGATGGGTTGGGTTCATAGTGTTTAGAAGGGTCAAGTTTGGGGATGGTTTTTGACCATTGATCAATAAGTTGTTTTTTGAGAAAATGTTTGATTTCGGTATCTGAAAAGGGGATACAGTGATCAATGTTGGGTTTTTGGGTGGCCTGTTTTGCTATAGTGTCAACCTTTTCATTTCCAGAAATCCTACAGTGGCCAGGGACCCACTCAAAACAAACCGTACTGGCTTGGTGACGGATGTTAATTAGGGTATGGCGGATGTCACATATGATTTTGTTTTGTGGGAACGGTTTAGAGATGGCTTGTATAGCGCTAAGACAGTCGCTAAAAATGCAGGTGTATAGAGGTTTAACTTCCTCTATCCACTCAAGTGCTATCAAGATGGCAAACAGCTCAGCGGTAAAGATAGAAATACCGTTATTAAGTCGGACACCTTTATGGCCCAGTCACAATGTCGGCGATCTGTCGGGGATTAGTTTTGGCCGGGGGTCGTCGTAGAAAATAAAGAATCCTTGAACAATCCTAGCAATAATCTTAATAAAAGTGGAGCAGTCACATTGTCGAGATTTTTTCAAGGATTTTGACCCGGTTTTGTCGAAAAATCGTGGGATTAGCCTCCTGCAGCAAGAGCGTCTCAAACTTTTAGCGATCCGATCGGAGGCGCCCTTATATACACGGCGATTTACTACGATTCCACCGTACGATTCGTCGGAGACGATCACAGAAAGCGTACGAATCGTCGCAGGGCGCCTCCGATTCAGTCGGAGGGCGCCGGAGACCACTCGCAGACATTGAATCTCAACCTGAATTTCCAATCCCACACAGAATCTTGCGACTAGTCTCAGATTATTCGGAGGACGCCTCCGATTAATCGGAGGGCATCGTAGGTCATCGGAGATTGTGTCTGGGATGCCCAAAATGGGTGAAAAATCTTGCGAGCAATCTTAAAATTTTAAGTTCAAAGTTGGGGACCGCGACGGGTGTGGCGATGCCAAAAAAAATCTGCGACAAGCCGCAGGCGTCCGGAGAGCGCCTCCGACGGGTGCAAAATCGTGAGATCTGTCTCAAGATTTTGTTCAAATTTCCCGGTTTTACCCATCGCCGACGCATCGCAACTGATTTGTGACTGGCCCATTAGAGTATTTAAGATCCGGTATATAAAAACCACATCCTACGGTATTGAAAACGGGGTTGAGAGAGCCGTCAGTAAAAATATGAAGGAAACTCTTCCAAGTGGTATTAATAATTTCGGTACTGATACTGCATTTGTCATTACTGTCAGTCAGACAGGCCACCCGATCGAAAATGTCTGTAGAAACTACTGGTCTATAATAATGCCAATAAGGGAAGTGATTATGAAGGGGAAAAGTAGTAATGGGATAATTAGTAGATCTGGCCTCGAAAGGGGTTTTATGATGGGAATCATTCCACTTATCGGCAAAGTAATGTTTCTGCCAATTATCTACCTCGAGCTCTTGGTTGGGATGGGAAGTATGAGCTTTAAGCTTGATGCTATAGAGATTGGTACTGACGCCTCAAGGCTAAAGGTGGGTCTCCACATTCCAATAGAAGTTTATACATGGGTGAACTTTGAATGGCACCAGTGCATATTTTAAGGGCTTGGTGCTGAATACTATCAAGCTTCTGTTTAATAGTGGACGAGGCGGAGTCAAATGCTTCGCAACCATACTCAAGGTGAGGCTTAATGAGCGCGGAGTAAAGCTGAAAGAGGGTCTTACAATCAGCACCCCATGAATTCCCACTGATACAGCGGAGGAGATTTAATTTCTTTTTACATTTGATAACGATGTTATTTATATGCTCATTCCACGTAAGTTTGCTGTCAAAAACCACTCCCAAGAATTTGACTGATTTGAGGGCCTGTACAGCACGATCTTGTAGACGGAGAGTGAAGTTAGCTTTGTTTTTATTGGAGAAAAGAATGGCAATAGTTTTTGGGGCCGAGAGTTTGAATCCCCATTTGGTACACCAAGATTGGATATTTTCAAGACTCCTCTGAATGTTCTTTTCAAGAAAAGTTATATTTCTGTTGGATTTCCAGATAGCTATATCGTCGGCATATTGGGAGATATGGACACCATCAGGCAAATGCTGGGAGAGATCATTGACAGCGATGTTAAATAATATTGGGCTAATAACACTGCCCTGTGGAACACCGTTTTCTAGAGTCTGTTCCTTAGATAAGGTATTATTTATCTTGACCTGGATTTTTCTGTCACTTAAGAAACTATTTATCCATTTAGTAATACGACCATGAATGCCCAGAGCTTGAAGTTTAATAATGATACCTTTTCGCCAGAGCATATCATATGCCTTTTCCAGATCTAAAAATACAGCCAGAGTACTTTCTTTATTAGCACGAGCCTTATTGATTGAGGATTCAAGCTGTACAATGTGATCCTTAGTGCTTCTCCCCTTTCGAAACCCACTCTGGTTCATAGAGATAAGATTATTGTTTTCAAGAAACCAAAGTAAGCGAGAGTTGACCATTCGCTCCATTAATTTACTGAAAGTAGAGGTGAGGGCTATTGGTCTGTATGAGGTAGGTTTAGAGGCATCTTTCCCAGGTTTGATGATAGGGATTAGAATGGCATCCTTCCATTGCTTTGGGCATTGTGAAGTGTGCCAAATCACATTGAAGATGATCAGGAGGTATTCTCTGATCTTTGTGGGGAGATGCTTTATAATGGAATTACTTACACCATCTTTGCCTGGGGTAGTACATTTAGAACTGTCTATAGCATGGTTCAGTTCATCAATATTGAAAGGCTCATTAATAATACCTTGGTCATAATCTGTAATAGTAAGGTCACTTTCGGCTTGGGTCTTATTGTTAATAAATACAGGGTCATAATTATTTGTACTGCTAACTTCGGTGAAGCTATCAGCAAAAGCTTCAACTTTGTCAGCATCACTAATTGCATCGATGTTATTGTGTTGAATGACTGGGATGCTATTATGACTTCGTGTTTTTTCTAAACGTTTGATCTTGTTCCAAATTAATTTGGTGTTGGTTTTCGGGTTAAGATCATTGCAAAAGTTTTCCCAATCTTTCTTTTTAGCGTTCTTTATTGTTTTCCTGGCGATAGCACAAGTTCTTTTGTACATAATAAAGTCAGCTGGAAGACATGTTTTTCTAAGTTGTTTTAGGGCATTCTTTTTATCATTAATGGCTTTTTGGCAATCTTCACCCCACCAAGATGAAGGTTTTTTGGGGTGGTTAGGGTTAGTTTTGGGTATGGAGCTGGTCATAGCAACATCAAGCTGATCCATGAAACAACTGTAGACATTCTCGATGTCATCAGAAGTATCCGGCTCAGTGATGTGAGTATTACATGCATCATGAAATTTTCCCCAATCTGCTCGCTTGAGTGACCACTTGGGAGTAGCTTTGGTAGAATTACGATGAAAAGGGTGGTTAATTTCTATGATCATGGGGCAATGATCGCTTCCCCAAGTATCATTAAGTACAGACCAGTTACATTTAGCAGCTATGCCAGGAGAAACAAAAGTAACATCAATGCAGGAAAGTGAGTTCTGAGATTTGTTAACTCGTGTACCCTCGCCAGAATTAATACAAACCATGTTATTGTGGGAAAGAACATCTTCTATAATTTGCCCATTGTGGTCAGTTTTTGTGCTACCCCAGAGGGGATTGTGACCATTAAGATCCACAATTGACTTTCTCAAAAATTGTGTTAAGTTTGTTAAATTCTAGCGAGTTACATGGGTTATAAACATTAACTATATTGGTTTTATTTCTATTTGCGTCATAAATTTCGGCAATTTGATATTCTATGGTATCCTCTGACGTCCCCATAAACCTACGCCGTGTTTTACGAGGAATGCACAACCTCCTCCATTTTTCTTGGTAATATTGTTTCTGTCATTCCGATAAATGTCATAACCTGCAACTCTAAATTGTTTCTCTTTTTTAAACCAAGTTTCCTGGATACAAATTATGTCAGGTTTTGGTGTCCAGATATTGATAGCATTTTTAAATTCGTGGTTATGAGCAACTAGAGATTGTGCATTCCATTGCAGAATAAACAAACTTGCCATAGCAAAAATAATCATTACGTTTTGTTTGGTTTGGATTTAGGGGGTTGGCTGCTACTTTGTTTAGTGGTAGTGGGTGGACCCATTTTGGTTTGGGGTGTTTTTTGGCTGGATGGGTCATTTTTCCTGGAAGTAGACGGGGACTGAGATGTTGTTCTACGCTTGCTTTGTTTTTCTTTGGGCTTGGTTTCTTCGAAGTGGCCAAGGTGGTCAATAAGTGATTGGATTGCAGCGGCTCTTTCTTCTTTCTTCTTAATGGTGTCCCATATCTGCATTGCACCTGTGAGGATTTCTACGATGTTTTGTTGGTTGAATAAACAATGGTGTACCTGTTCTGTCTGGGTGGCTGTTGTCTGATCGGTTTGGGTAGCGGCGTCTTGGGTGGTAACCTTGACCTCTCGGGTGGTGGCGTCCTGGACAGTGTGTCGTGGTCTGGCGTCGCTTACAGGTGGGGTACGGCTGTTGTTGTACGTCTTGGTAATTGTCGGGGCTAGATGAGGCGTACTCGGTATACTCGGCATACTCGGCAGGCTAGTACTAGTAGCAGGTACATGTATAGTCTTGGCCAAGACCAAGCTAGCCCGTTCATTTGTTCCGCGGCGCGCCGTCCGTATTATCTGGGATTATTGAGGGCGCCCTTTATTATCGCCATAATTCCTGGATCTCTTCCTCTAACTTGGTCTTGGCGCATCGATCACGTGAACCCGGAAAATTCCGAGGACATTCCAAGCATAGCTCAAATAGCTACTCGCCCCCGCATGCGCACTAAGTCGTTTTTGCTTAATGTAGTGTTCGATTATTATAGTCTGGTTCCCAGACCAAATATTTCTGACTATTTGTGATTTTTCATTTATTATTTAGCCGTTAATGTCACGTGACCAAAAACTGGAGGAATTGCTTAACGTTCGCGATGTTCGAGTGTTTCTAGGTATTTATAAAATAAAACTCACATTAGCAAAGGTCAACACCAGACGAAATGCCTAAGACTATCACAGTCATTGTAGTCATTGTGCTATTTTGGGGTAAGAGCCGTTATAATTTGAATTGTTGCGTCGTCATAGCTACGCTGCTTGTATCGCGTCATTATCTATTTTTTGTCGCCGGCGGCTACCTGACCGGACGTGTAAGAAACCACATTTGGCTATACGTCTAAATTGTAGTGTAGGTCAGGTAGCCGCCGGCGACAAAAAATAGATAATGACGCGATACAAGCAGCGTAGCTATGACGACGCAACAACGGGAACCAGACTATAATAATCGAACACTACATTAAGCAAAAACGACTTAGTGCGCATGCGGGGGCGAGTAGCTATTTGAGCTATGCTTGGAATGTCCTCGGAATTTTCCGGGTTCACGTGATCGATGCGCCAAGACCTAGCTAGTGGAAGAGATCCAGGAATTATGGCGATAATAAAGGGCGCCCTCAATAATCCCAGATAATACGGACGGCGCGCCGCGGAACAAATGAACGGGCTAGCTTGGTCTTGGCCAAGACTAGTACATGTATTGTCTTTGGCGTGGGTTGACTGAATGTTTGTGGATGGATGGAGATGTCGGCTTTTATGGCTTTGGCTGCGTCTGCATAGGATATTTTATATGAAATCCTCAGACCCTGGATCTCCTTCTCCTGCCTGATGGTGTTGCAGCCTCCATACGCTGAGGAGTGGTTTTCCCCACAACGGCAACACTTGACTTGATCACGTTGTTGGCACTCGTCATATGTGTGAGCTCCACCACAACGTACGCAGCGTGTCGAACTTCGGCAGTTTGACGCAGTATGGCCCAATCTCTGGCAGTTAAAACAGCGGATCACAGGGGGGATGTAGGGCTTAACGGTGAAAAACTCATAGCCAAGTTGAATGTTAGTCGGGAGGATTGGGGTATTGAAGGTCAAGCATATGGAAACACTCTTCTCTAACTGCCCATCTCTTCTATACGCATTAGGCGTCTGACGTCTTGGACCCCATTTTTTCCAGGGCTACGAGGATGTCGTCATCAGTGATGTCAGTGGGAATGCCTGTGATGACTCCCTTGCTCTGGGTCTCAGACTTCGCGTATTCGGTAGTTACTGTCCATTGGTCGAGTTGTGAGATCCCTTTGAGTTTCTTCGCTTGGGCCGGAGTGTGACATTTAACTGTTATTCCACCTTGGCTGTTTTTGGAGACATTTTTGATAAGGTTGCCACCGATTTTATTGAGTGCCTTAGCGATCTTGATGGGGCTAATTTTGGCAAGTTTGATGTCAGGGGACTTTATTATGATCATAGTGGGTTGGTTTGGGGGGTTTTGTGTGTTACGGCGTTTAGGGTAATTCACTGTGTCATTATCAGAATCTGAATATACATCATCGTAATTTAAGTTAGGGTTGGGTCGTTTTCTACTCGTTTTTTGCGACCAGGAGCTATTTTGTGCCTGGCTCATTAGTACGTCGAGGGTAGAGCGTGGTTGTTCATCAGACTGGGGGGTTTGCGTATCCATAGGTGCATTTTGAGACAGTTGATCCCATGGCGTATCGGATTCTGTGCCATTATCGGCCATTTCTGACCGATTTCAGGGTATAGCTTACATAAATAAAAATAATAGTAATACGGCCTCTTGATCTCTTAATATTGCTTACCAATGAGTAGATGGTAGATGACAGGAAGGCTAGAAAGAATGGGCTGTCACTGACAGAGCCTGTGACGCAGCTGAAATTCAAAATTTTCGCGCGCTCCGAGACCAATGATGACGTCCGCACTCCTTCAAGGCTCAACTTCTCTGCTCATATACTACATGTACAACAAGTCTTCCTATATAGCCGCGGTACTGCAGCATTTTGCAACGTACAGCCACTCGTTATTTTCATCTGACGGTATTTGGCATAATGCGCGTGCTTGTGGAGATAATTACCGTGCGTTCCACTCACGCGAACGTTGCCAACGCCGGCCAACGCCGGCCAACGTTAGCGTACGTTAGCGAAA
Organism: Crossaster papposus; assembly: GCA_037893245.1. Lineage (NCBI taxonomy): Eukaryota > Metazoa > Echinodermata > Asteroidea > Velatida > Solasteridae > Crossaster > Crossaster papposus. The sequence goes on along the minus strand of JBAIAA010000970.1, from coordinate 98,360 downwards.
ACGGCGAACGGCATTCCTAACTTCGCTGTTGGCCAGTGACGTATTTTAAAGATGGCGGAGAGGTTAGCAGACGACATACAGTTCTCATTTCACAGTTTTGATTTACGTTTCATACTTTTCGTTTGGGTGGATTGTTTTATTTTGGGCAGTCACATGGATCTTTTAAAGAAAAATAATGAGTCTGACAAAAAGCAGCCAACCAAAGAGTGTCACTTCACTCAGTTCCGCATCGACATTGCAGCGACGGTACAAATTCGTGTGGAAACTGGAAGTGGAAAGAAGTAAACAATGTGCGGTGAATTATTTTTTTATTATTATTATTTATTCGGCCAAATGTGGGTAGGAAATACTATTTACATGTACCTTTTGTGTGATTCGCAGATATTCAGTGCTATAATGGGGGAGGCGGCCACTGATTACAAATGATACAAATTTTGTTGTGCAAGTGAGGAGTTAGAAAAGTAGCGTTCATAATGTGCCTTCAAGGCCACCATACTTGACAACCAAAGCATGCCGCGCAACCAACCAAGCTGGTGTAGCGTGAATTTTAGACACTTTGATATTCGGACTCATTGGTGGCATTGCGCGTGCGTAAGTGAAGTACAGACATGCACCAGTTATGAAAAAGGCGGTTTTGCACATGAGTATGATTTTTATATCACACCGGCTATATGCAACACGTGTATTGTATAGGGGGTGACTGATGGGATATTTTATGTGCCGTACGTACCGTACATTGCATTGGGCCTCAGACAACAGTGAGACTTTCTCCAGTACCGTATCTTGGAAGGAAAAGTACAGATTTTCAGGTAGGCCTAGCAAAAGGTTGGTGAAAAAGTAGGCCTAGGGCCTAGCCCAGGTTGGACGAAGTTCTTCATTGCATTACGACTGACGCGGTGTACTACCCAGGTTGGACTCCTCCGTTGACGTTGTCATCAGTCGTATTGCAATATATGCCAATGTCAATGAAGAACGTCGTCCAACCTGGGGTTAGCCAGGCTATTGAAAGTGTGAAGGCCATGGCCTAACAAATTTGGTACCTGTCATGCCTGTAGAAAATTTAACTACACGAACCAACATGACCAAGCAAGGCCAACAAGGGCAGGCCAAGCTAATGATGTACATGTAGCGATGGCTGCTATTGCCATAATTTCTAGTCCGAGCATATCCATATAGACCATATCGTGAATAAAAATATCACAAGAGGGCGCTGCATTTTGGGTAACGTAAAATCACATACATATTGTGGCGAAAAAAGCCACGGCCGCTTATTTAATGAGAGTTAAATAAATAATTATCGCCTAGCTTAATAATATCCCAATAAGCCACTTCGGAGTCTCGCGCGCGCAATGCATTGTGGGCTTGTGTCAGAGGTTACGGTAGATAATCAAAAGGCGTCACCACGGCAACCGCGTGTCTGCATGCACACTCGCCAGTCACTTTTACGGAAATCGCTCTTAGTTTAATGGTTTTTACTGCTTTTTTCCTCAAAAATCTTGGTGGATGTCTAGTGAAAATGATTCTGCTTTGTCATTAGACGTCATAGAACATTGGAATGTGGAAGCTTTAAAGGACTTTTTGAGATTAAGAGGCCTTAAAACCACCGGAAGGAAGAAGGAACTTTAAGCACTCGTTTTTACTGCTTCAACTCTAAATTTTCCACTGAAGGTTGACGAACTTATCGAGGACAAACTTCGATCCCAACTTTATTCGGAACTGCTCCATGTTGATGGCATAAGGATCCCTGACCCTTTTGTAGATTTGAAAGACGGCTGGCTGTCGGAGAAGTACGGGGTTCGGCAATGGCCGCCGGTTAGCTACTTTGAGATTGCTGCGTGGCTGCTCCAGGACGCTCCAGCTGTGAGTCAGCCAAGCAAACGGAAGCGCTCCATAACTCTTAGAGACAGACTTTTGTCGGACTATAAGGAAGGCAAAGCCTACAGTTACTTTGACAGTAAATGGCTGAAGGAAGTTTTCTTTCATCCCATATCTCCCGAAAGTAGCAACTGTATCGTCAAAGCCGAGTGTGTGCCATCAATGAATGTGCGAAGCACTCCCCACAAGGTCTGGGTTTGTGTACAGAAAATAGTCAAGGTGCTAACAGGATTGCCAATTCTTGAATTTTTTCCACTTTGAATAAAAATATCAGTAAAGTTTTTTTTATCACAGCTCAGATATTTTTGTTATCTTAATTTATTCATTTCACAGCTGATGCCAAATGTGCGTTTATAAACAATGGTTTCTGTTCAGGCTCAGACACCAGACTCTGTACATGTAGTGTACTCGGCAAAAAAAAAGAATCATTTACAGATAAAGCAAATTTTTACCATAACAATTTCTGATCTTTAGGACACTGCCTCAAAATTTCGAAATAAGTAAAAAATATTAACCTAGTAAATATGTTAAACTGATTGTCATTCTTGCCATGATTCTAATGCTGTCAATGTTTGGTTTATTTATATTTATTTATTTAACAACTGATTCAAAGATGTGCCTTATGTAGTTAGTTTTGTTCCATATGTTTATCCTTCTTACAAAATTATGTTGTAGTATGTTAAGATTCATTGTTGGATTAAAGAATGACCCCTTTGGAGTATTTCCACCTCAACTATGACTGACCTTACTGTTTTGTAACATTTTTCCAAGTACAAGCATTGATGCCACCAGTGAATGCAATTTATTTATTAAAAATCAGAAAACTCTCAAGCTCTATAATCACTAGTACTTTAAATGTACAGTGTACTTCCACAGGCATTTGGCAACTATGATTTAGCTGAACATTGTAAAGACATATTTATATGTAGCTTACACAATGAGGTCTGGTTGGAGGTTTACTACAGCAGAACAGACTGTAATTACATCATCAGCTGAAGGAAGAAGCGTAATAGGCAGAGTGCTATTTAATATTTTGAAGTTTTTCAGTCTACCAATGGCACGTTCAACATGAATACGTAGATTTGCAACTTTCTTTGTCTGCTTGACCTTGTCGCGTGTCATCTGCCGATTTCCTTGGCCTGGTGGGGGGATTTCTAGAGTGGCCTGGTGAAACATGAGGTCTTCTTGGATTGGGAATCCTCTATCTGCCATGAGTACATCTCCGGGGTCACGTCTCTCAGTCGGAAATGTATAAAGATGGAAAGGAGGGTCACAATCACAATCTCCGAAACCTGCATGGCATCCATGCTTTGCACAGTATCCTTGTTTCCACCTTTCAATTTGAAAGGTACCGTTGCCGCAGTTTGTGACACAACATATCCTCATTTCTCCGCAAAAGATGGTATCAACCTGATTAAAGATAAAGAAGGAGAGCAGTATGAGTTGCAACACTTGCATCATAGTAAAATTACTGTTTTGTGCCTTTTACCCAAAAAAATTAACTTTAACATTTTAAATTACTTGAGCAGGGCCTATATGATGTGACCAAAACAAAAATATGGCACAGGCCTATGGCTATGGTTGCCTATTCAATTTAATGATGTTAATTTTTGTTCTCAGAATAGCCTAGTGTTTTTCCCTTGAAGAAATAGTCAAGACTTAAACAAACAAATTCTGCCAATTACTGTTGTGATGACCCCCCTCCCGACTCCCGAAAAAATATGCCTAACATTACTTAAAACATAGCTCTAGTCTATGCTTCACAATCTGCAGAAACCGAATCCATCATACCATGGTCATACCATACATTGTACATGATCATGCAGTGTCGATGGCGAAATCCACTCGAAAAAATGAACAGAAATTACTTCAGTTGTTTGCTTTCATTTCTGATCATAAATGTTCTCTGGAAAGCTTTTTCAATAATTAAGTATCTTACCATCATGACCATGATGAAATTTTTGTCGAGATTCAGCTTTGTTGGGTAGAATAATCACAAAAAAGGAATTTTGCACAGCGAAGTACATGTACACAACGCATGCAGTTTGTACACATCGCACACGTTGCATACGTGCTGTGCGCCTTTGTTTATCTTCCATCCACGGTCGCGAAGGTCAGGTCACGCATGCGCAGTCGGAACTCCGAAGTGGCTTATTCTTGAAACTTTGTTTATAACTTTCTCTAGCCTAGCTGGAATCTTGAAGTTTATCTAAATGTAATAACATTTGTTGAATTTTATGCTTTGATCTTGTTTCAGTCATAATTCCTCGGGGCTGAACTTTCAGCTGTACTTACGCTGACTCCACGTAGTGTGTTTATGCTGTAATTTACTAAATGAACATATTGCATGCTGTACGTACGTACACGTACACGCACGTATACCATACGTGCGTGCGACACAACTGTGAGCTGCGGCAGTACAGCGGTACATATGTTGTGTTGTTACGAGCTACCGTAGACTGTTGTATTATCTGGCCAATCATCGCTGTTGTATGAGATGCGCGTTTCGCGCACATGTATGTGGAGCGCGTCCGCATCGTGCCTATAAATTCCGCTGATTTCTGATTATTGGGGTTCTGTTCCATCGGAGCAGGCCGCGCAAGATCTCAAGACAAGACTTCAAGGCATATTTTAGAAAGCCCCCAACTGTGCCTAGATCTGCGCTATTGGGCTTTGTCGGAGAAAACCACATGAACATTTCTGTGTGTGTAAAATCTGACGCTAGTAATAAAGACTAAAAGAAACTATTTTATGCGCTGTAATGTTTTTGAGCTATATTCCTGTTGTATAACAGACGACCGTAGAAATAGCGGCCATCGAATCCTTAAAGCTATCCACGCTACCACTAAATAATCTCATGCCACAGCTTTATTGGAATATCTTTGTTTACAATAATAGAGGGCGTTGTTCTATACAATGTAGATGTTCAGCTCAGATGTACTCGAGAAGTTTTAACCCTTTGGGCTAAAGAACTGCGTACTACAGAATACTACTTAGTATTTTGTAGCATTGGTTCTCTCCATGACTGATGATTGGGTGTGTACTGACAGAGTACAGATACTGCCAACTACAAAGTACTAATAGTGGCAATACAGGTCAGTAATACTTACCTGGCAAAAAATACTGTCCAGCCTTGACCCAATGTGTCAAAAGTGACAATTTTTGCTGTAGAGTTAGAACACCAATTACACAGCATACATGGGCCATGCACACTCAGCAAGCAGAGGGACACAATGCTAAAAAGTACTATGAGTGCAATCAGGGGTGAAGTACTGTACCAAATACTAAAAATTACTACAGGCATTGCACACAAGTCAGTGAGAGTACTGCATACTACTTTTTACTACTAGTAGTAAAAAGTAGCATTAGGTAGGGTTAGGGTTAATAAACTGAATTACCATCTTGATTGGTTGAAAGAATTACTTCCTCTTGTGGACATTATCTTTTATTGCTCCCCACATTCCCTCCAAGAATCCTGTCTCACTCATCTACACTTCATTAAAGATTCCGGCAGATAACTGGGACTTGATTTTACTTAGAGGTTAGCCCAGACTGACATTAGGCGACCCGGAATCGTTACATTTTGGTGGCAGCGGCGGGGATCTCATTTTTGGTGATAAAATTGAAAATATGGAATACCAAGTATCCGAGATCTAAGACGAATCCACGATGAGTGAGTCAAGAGAAGAAAATGAGGGGTTAGTTGCAATTTCTGATGAACAAGAAGCAGGGGAAGATAAATTTGTTCAAGGAACAGAAGGCGGAGATGCAAGGTCAAGTTTTTCAACACCATGTGACCAAGAACAACTCATACAAGAAGGTGAAGCTGTACTTGGAAGACTGATGACCGAAGGAGAGTTACTCAAACGGGAGCTTAACAAGGCCAAGGAGAAAAACAAGACAAAGATTGGGGAAATGTTGGAAAAGCAAGAATCAAGAGAATTGAAGGGAGATGTTAGAATGCGAATCAAGCTGACGACTTATGATGGAACAAGTTCATGGAAAGATTACGTGGTTCAATTTGAGATGTTGTCTGAGATGAACGGATGGGATGAGAAGGTGAAGGCTATGTATCTCGCGTCAAATTTAAGGAGTTCAGCGCAGCCCGTACTTGGGGACTTGGACAGTGACAGACGCCGTGATTACAGTGCATTAGTTGCAGCATTGAGCAATAGATTTGGATCGGAAAACCAACAAGAACTGTTCAGGGTGTGTCTGAAGAATCGGCAATGAAAAAGAGAAGAAACCCTACCTGAACTTGCGCAAGTTATAAGGCGACTGACAAGATTGGCGTACCCAACAACTAAATATGATTTGCAAGAGACATTGGCCAAAGAGCACTTTATTGATGCTCTTTGTGATACTGAGATAAGATGGCGAGTATTCCAGTCCAAGCCCGACAGCCTCGATGATGCTGTTCGTATTGCTGTGGAGTTGGAGGCATTTCAAGCGGCTGAGCGACAGCGTGGGTTTTCAAGAAAAACGGCAAGAGTTGTGTCATCGACGGATCAGGATGAGAGTAGCAAGAAAAGTCAACAGATTGAAAAGAGACTTTCAGAGATGTCCGCTGAAATCTGTTGTATTTCTGAAGCGATTGACAAACTAACAAATGACAGGAACACAAGAGCTGTTTTCCAAAACAAGTTTCAAGAGACAAGTTTCAAGGACCGTAATCGACAGTACGGCAGACAGCCACATCATACAAATAGAAGACAAGCTCCAATTTGTTGGAATTGTGGTCAAGCGGGACACATTGCACGCGAGTGTTTGGAACAAAAGCACAATGATTCACGTAACATGCGACCGGGAAACGGACAGCAGCCGAATCTATGGTCCGAGCCTCGGCTGAGAAATCAAGAAACAAGGGACCAACAATAGAGACAAGTGTTTCACCAGGAAATGATGTACACAAGGCATGGAAGTGATTGCGCAAGTGCATGGTTTACAAGTACATTTCCTGGTAGATACAGGTGCAAGTTTGACAATTTTGCGTCCAGATATTTATTACAAGATTGCACAGATTTCAAGACCAATACTGAATTCAACTGAAGTAAACGTGGCCATGGCTGATGGTGAACTCACTCCTTGTCTGAGATGGGGAAAATTGGAAATCAAAATTAGTGGCACTGTAAGGAGCATAGTGCATGATGTTTATTTGGCAAACATTAAACCCGAAGGAATTTTGGGTTATGATTTTCTTCAGAGACATAACTGTTCATTAGATCTAGGAAGAGATGCGAGTTGGTCACAGACAAGTTAAATGCTGTGTTTATACGTCATCAGCAGTTCCGACGTGCAGTAGAGTGACAGCAGACAAAACCGTGACAATTGCACCAGGAGGAGAGGCATTAATACCTGGCAAGTTGCAACAGAAAGACAGAAACTTCAAGTGTGGTGTTGTTGAACCAGAATCAAGATTTTCAAGAAATCACAATGTGCTAATAGCCAAGACTTTGGTTAATATTCAGCAAGAATTAATACCAGTGAGAGAATTTAACCTCAAAGATGAACCAGTAACTGTTTACAAGGGCGCATGCATTGCTATGAGTCGGTTGACAGTAACTGTATCGTTCAAGATCAAGATAAACGGCGGGTAGCTGTTTTGAAAGAGCACCATACTCAAGAGAATGATTGTGAGATTCCAGATCATTTGGTCAAACTATACAGGACAAGTTGTGAACATCTGAACAAAGATCAACAAACTCCATTCTCAAGAATGCTGAGAACCTACCAAGATGTTTTTGCAAGAGATTCAGACGATTTTGGCAGAACATCGGCAGTTCGACATGAAATTGAAACGGGATCAACGAAGCCGATCCAACAACCACCGAGACGGCTACCAATTCATCAACGACAGGACGCAAGAGAAGAAATTGACAAGATGCTTAAGCGGGGGGTCATAGAACCATCGTCTAGTCCATGGGCTTCGCCCATTGTTTTAGTAAAGAAGAAAGATGGGTCCACAAGATTTTGTGTAGACTACTGAAAGATCAACACTGCTACAATCAAGGATTCGTACCCTTTACCAAGAATTGACGACACATTAGATACGTTGCCAGGGTCCAAGTGGTTTTCCACTTTAGACTTAGCAAGTGGGTACTGGCAAGTGGAGATGGCAGACAAGGACAAACAGAAGACGGCATTTGTTACCAACAAAGGACTTTATGAATTCAAGGTGATGCCATTTGGGTTGTGCAATGCACCTGCAACCTTTGAACGGCTCATGGAAAGAGTTTTGTCGGGTTTGCAGTGGCAAACATGTTTAGTGTATATTGACGACATCATCGTGTACGGAGACAGTTTTGAACTGTCTATGCAGAGATTACAGGAAGTGCTGACAAAAATCAGAAGGGCAGGGCTAAAATTAAGTCCGAAGAAGTGCGACATTTTCCAGAGGTGTGTCAACTTTCTAGGTCACGTGGTGTCGGAGGAAGGAATACAGACAGATCCTGTTAAGACGGAAAGTGTACAAAAATGGCCAACACCAAGAACAGTGACGGACATTGGTAGCTTTCTCGGGCTGTGTTCATACTATAGGAGATTTGTCAGAGGATTTGCAGAGATAGCAAGACCATTACATCGACTGACTGAAAAGATGCACAATTTCGCATGGAGTCAAGAGTGTGACTGTGCATTCAAGAAGCTAAAGAGAGCACTAGTTTCGGCACCGATCTTAGCCTATCCTTCAAGTGATGACACTTTCATTTTGGACACGGACGCAAGTAACCAAGGTATAGGAGCGGTACAAAACGGTCAAGAACAAGTCATCTACAGTAGCCACTGTTTTCGTAGAACAGTTCATACATGTATGCCGGTACGGAGTGCCAATGGAACTCCATACTGATCAAGGACAGAATTTTGAGTCACAACTTTTTAAGGAAGTTTGTGAGCTTCTTGGCATTGACAAGACAAGAACTTCAGCGTTACACCCTCAATCAGACGGAATGATTGAACGCGCCAATCGCACACTAGAGAATTTACTAGCTATGTTCATAGATGGTGAACAGAAATACTGGTGTTTACCGTATGTAATGATGGCATACAGAACCGCTGTTCATGAGACAACTGGGTGCTCACCCACTGAAATGACGTTGGGAAGAGATGCAACTCTACCTGCAGATTTACTCATGGAACAACCAAGAACACAAGACCGCCAAGAAAGTCAGACCGAATACGCATCTACCCTCCGAGAACGACTAGAGAAAGTCCATGACAAGGGGACACATCAAAATTTCAAGTGACAGACAAAAGCGAAACTATGATCGCAAGGCAAACTCTGGAGGATATCATGAGGGTGATACAGTTTGGTTGTACAGTCCGAAGAGAAAAAAAAGGATTTTGTCCCAAGTTTCAACTACCTTGGGATGGGCCCTACGTAGTTACAAGTCGACTAAGTGACGTTACATATCGAGTCCAGAAAGGTGCAAGAAAGAAACCTTGAGTAGTGCATCACAACAGATTGAAGCAGTACACTGGGGAAAATGCACCGACATGGTACAAGAACAAGGCAACGTCGCCACAAGGGACAACCCCGGAGATGACAGATCAAAGAGAAGTACCAAGTCGAGACGAATTCGAAGAAGTGCCCCGAGAAGAGAAAGGAACGCGTAGTCGCCGAGAAGTCCGACGACCAGCGAGATATAGAGATTAGGGCAAGCAAGAAATAAATGGCAAGCTTCATTATGAAGAATTAACGAATAAATTTAAGAATATTCAAGATGAGATATTACGCTGTATTAATGATGCAAGAACTTTAACATGATGCTGACGTACAAGACAAGAATTCAAGAGGAATTCAAGATGTACAAGTAGTTAGTAGTGGAGGGAACACTACGGAGAATTTAATCAAGTTAATCAAGGGATTATGGAGAATACAAGGACAAGGCGGATAAAGTGTAATGCAAGACGTCATGACGCTAGAAAGATGATGAACAATTGACACATATTTGGGAGGTACAGTCAAACCTGCCATTGCGGCCACCTTGATACAGCGGCCACCTAGCTTAACTGGCCACCTTTGCTTGGTCCCAGTTTGATTCTTGCATAAACCTACCATAACCATTTCTGCTAATGCGGCCACTGCGTAACGCGGCCAGTGGCCAACCCATAATAGCCCACAGCAAATAAAATGTGTACAATTACATTGCCGTGAAACCTGTGTACTCCGGCCGCAGAAATGAAGTGCGCCCTCTGTTGACTTTGAAATCTCCCCTGTTGTTTGGTTCCTGGACTTCATACATGTACATGTATGGGTGTGTGTACATGAGTACGTCTTGCTATAGTGGCCACTTGCGTATAGTGGCCACGAAAACCGGCACCGTCGCTGGCCGCTATATCAAGGTTTGACTGTATTATTACTTTGATCCCTGACCAGGAACAAGTTATTCAAAAGCCCTAGAGAAAATGAAGCCATTCATCACAGAAAAGCAAATTCATGATGTTAAAATACCTGACGCCTTTGACATAAGTAGAAGGACCGCAATCAAGTTCTGGACTCTTGTTGTGCTCGATGTGCGTTATGGGAATGCCCACCGGGGCAAATAGTACTTTATGGAGGGCGCCCTCGTTGTTTTGCGGAAGAGCCACATCAGAGTCCAGTATTGCACTAATTTGTCAAGAAACTGTGATAAACAGTGAGAAAATTGATTTGAGAAGTTGATCAAGAATTAATTTTTAAAAAAGAAAACGGTTTACAAGCCAGGAGAAGACAGTTGACCTCCAAATTGGGATCCAAGATGGATGAAAGACGGCAGCGTAATATTCAAGTATTGTTTTCTTTGTTATCCTCAACAATTAATTTAGAAAGATTTTGATTTTGATTTTGATTTTGAATAGAGAATTTCCCCAAAGTAAATTAAAAGAACCAAGGTTTATTTACATCGAGAGCAGTGGCAGATGAAGCCACGCACAAACAGTGACTTCACGCAATTGGGCGCCAACTTCAATCTGCCTGAGAAAAGTGGTCAATTTGTGAAACAAGCATCGATCACATGCATGGCGCTTGATCGCAGGGCTGGCCGTAATGTACGGAATTGTGCTATCACTACCAGTACCGGTTTAGCAAGAGATAAGAGAGCAGACAAACAGCAGAGAGCAACATGAGCAATCGCCAGAGAAACAAAGGATGGGGAAAATCTCGGCCTCCCACGGTGCACATCTGCAAGATGTGTGACAAGACCTTCCCCCAGTTTTCTTACTTCCAACAACACAGGATGAGGGAACACAAAATGCATTCCAGAGAATGCCGGGAAGTTGCCCCTACTGCAAGATGTCAGTACAGGCTTAGCGTAAAGTCAACTGTCAGTCAAGTCAAGAGTAACGAGGCCAACCCTGACATGTAAGCCAGGCGGATTCAGGTGGTCTTCGGCGGATAACACCAATGTCCGGCCTCCTCCCGCTGCGAGTAGAGACACTGAGAGGGCTTCATGTGCATGGAGAAATTTAACGGGTGTCTGTCGCAAACTGGGGTTCCATGGATTGATAACCCTTTTTTGTCAGTATTATAATTATGGCAACAATTAGACACAGCAGATCATCCGATTCTCCTCCCTTCCTTTTCTCTCACCTCCCCCTCTTTTCCCCCACCCCCCGTGTAATTTCTTTTACTCATTTTACCCGGGGGGCACGTGTGGGTAAAATCATGGGGCATGCAACCATTGATGAACTCGCACGGATTAGATCCGTATGTGGTCCATTTTCTACCCTTGATGCATTGCGGTTCTGTGATTAGCGATAAACCTTATGTTCCGAGCATAGCCATAGAGCAAGGTCCGAGTGGACCCTAGCTTCATGGTTATACTATAGTGATGCACTTTTGCATTTTTTAAATTTCACAGACAAGTTTGGCATAATTAGAAAGCCATATAAACTTTAACCTGAGGTCTTCAGTGTCAGTGAGGATTACAACGGTGCAAAACATTCGTAGCTTTTTCTGGTGAGTGAGGGGTTACAAAAATTGTAATATACCAATAACTTAGGACTAGGAGGGTTTATACAATGACAAGTTTGTCTGACAAATACATCGGTGGCAGTTTTGCCCATCAAAGTTTTGTCCTAGAAAAGGGGAGGTTTCTATATGAAGCAAAGATACATGTATTCCCCCTCTTTTGTGATGTCAATGTGTTCCTGAAATCTCACAAATTCTTGTCAGATATCTAGGGAATGTATTAGGTAACAATAGCATGTAGGAATATAAAATTATGGTCTAGAGACAAAAGGGGGTCCCTATCACTCATCCCTCATGAGGGAGGATGTGGGAGTTAGGAAGGCGGAAATAGTGGGTCATGGCGGGCAGTTAAGTCAGTACTGTGCATTGTCTGCACCAACACAGTACATACCAGGTCCCACAGGGAACCGCCCCACGCTGTATATGGTGGCATGGCAGACGATCCATTCTACTCTGAATGTTGTAGAGTTCTTGCGCCTGTTGATGCGGCAGGGGTGGGGTTTCGTTTTGGGATCCCACGATTTTTGTGCCAGTGCACCTGTTGCCAGATCCCACGGGAAACTGACGCGCGTTGTGGGCAGCAGCACAACAGTCGTGCTGTTGGAATACTGCCGAGTTGCACCTGTCGATGCGGTGGGGGCAGGATTTGTCCGGAGACACCCCAGATCTCCAACATTGAAACGAAAGCCAGTCCAACAGAGCCATCGCAGCTGCTCCTTACAGGAGACAATGAAGCGGAGCCAGTGCAGCATCGCACAGGAACAATGGAGCAGAGCAAATGCAGCTGCTCTTCGCAGAAATGAATGGAGCGGAGGCTGCACAGCTAGCTGCTCCTTACAGGAGTCAATGAAGCAGATCTAGCGCAGCTGCTCCTCACAGAAGTCAATGGACCAGAGCTAGCGCAACTGCTCCTCACAGAAGACAATGGAGCAGAGCCAGTGCAGCTGGTCCTCGCAGAAATGAATGGAGCGAAGCCAGCGCAGCTGCTTCTCGCAGGAATGAATGGAGCAGAGCCAGCGCAGCTACATGTAGCTGCTCCTCACAGGAGTCAATGGATCGGAGCCAGCGCAACTGCCCCTCACTGGAGTCAATGGAGCAGATCAAGCGCAGCTGCTCCTCACAGGAATCAATTGACCAGAACCAGTGCATGCTGCTCCTCACAGGAGTCAATGGAGCGGAGCCAGTGCAGCTGCTCCTCACAGGAATGAATGGAGCAGAGCCAGCGCAGGTGCTTCTAGGAGGAATGAATGGAGCAGAACCAGCGCAGAGCATGTAGCTGCTCCTCACAGGAGTCAATAAGGCAGATCCAGCGCAACTGCTCCTCACAGGAGTCAATGGAGCGGAGCCAGTGCAGCTGCTCCTCACAGGAATTAATGGAGCTGGGCCGGCGCAGCTGCTCCTCACAGGGAAGAGCCAGCCCATGGAAAGCCGGTCTGATATGAACATCAGACTCCTGTGAAATTTAACTCTCTAGGGTGCATGTGTAAAAAATCATATTGATTTTGGAGGATTTGGGAGGGTTAGGGTTAAGACTCCTTTTCAATATTATTGGTTAAACCTTCTCATGTGACAGATCACTCTCCTAATTATCAATGTCATCACTGAATTAACCATGCGCAATACTACCAATGAGTCCTTAATTCCTCGAATCTGAAATTCATCTAGAATCATTATAGCTAGCCCAACAGAGAGCCTGCCCAACAGAAATCCAGCCCAACAAAAATCTAGCCCAACGGAGATTCAGACAAAGAAGAGCCGGTCCAACGGAGAGCCGGCCCAACGGAGAGCCGGCCAAACGGAGAGCCGGCCAACTAAACGGAGAGCCAGCCTAACAGAGATCCATCCCAACAGAGACGCAGCCAAAGGAGAGGCCAGCCAAAAAGAAAGCCAGCCCAACGAAGATTCGGCCCAAGGAGAGCCGTTACAACGGAGAGCCAGCCCAACGGAGAGCCAGCCCAAGGGAGAGCCAGCCCAACTAAGAGCCAGCCCAACGGAAAGCCGACCTAACAGCAATCCAGAACAAGGAGATCCGGCCAAACAGAGAGCCACCCAACACAAATCCAGCCCAATAGAATTCCAGCCCAACAGAGATCCAGCCCATTGAAGATCCAGCCCAACGGAGAGCCAGACCAAGGAGAGCTGGCCAAACAGAGAGCAAGCCAAAGGAGAGCAAGCCCAACTGGGAGCCAGCCCAACGGAGACCCAGACCAAGGAGAGCCGGCCCAACGAAGAGCCAACCCAATGGAGAGCCAACCCAGCGGAGATCAATCCCAACAGAAATCAGCCAAACAGAAATACAGCCAAACAGAAATACAGCCAAAGAAGAGCCAGTCCAAGGAGAGCCAGCCCAACAAAAAGCCAGCCCAAATGAGATCAAGCCTAACATAGATACAGCTAAAGAAGAATCGGCACAAGGAGAGCCAGGCCAACTGAGAACCGGCCCAACGAAGAGCCAGCCAAAAGGTGAGCAAGCCCAACTGGGAGCCAGCCCAACTGAAAACCAGACCAAGAAGAGCTGGCCCAACGAAGAGCAAACCCAACGGAGATCCATCCCAACAGAAATCAGCCAAACAGAGATACAGCCAAAGAATAGCCGGTCCAAGGAGAGCCAGCCCAAGGAGAGTCGGTGCAACAGATAGACGGCCCAATTAAAATCCAGCCCAACTGAGATCCAGCCCAACAGAGATACAGCCAAAGAAGAGCCTGCACAAGGAGAGCTAGCCCAACTGAGAACCGGCCCAACGAAGAGCTAACCCAACATAGATCCAACCCAACAAAAAGTCAGCCCAACAGAGAGGCAGCCGAAGAAGAGGCCGGCCCAAGGAGATATGGGCCAAAGAGAGCGAGCCGAACGGAGAGGCAGCACAACAAAATGCAAGCCCAAGGTGAGCCAACCGAAGGAGAGACAACCAAAGAAAAGCTGGCCCAACCTTCCGGAGATCCGGCCCAACAAAAACAAACTTCCTAACAAAGAGTTGGCCCAACTGAAAGCTGTCCCAACAGAGATCCAGCCCGACAGAAATGCAGCCGTGGAAGATCCAGACCAAACTAAAATGAAAACCCGGCTCAACGTAAACCTGGTTCAATGAAAACCCGGCCCAACAAAAACCCAGGCCAACGAAAACTCGGCCCAACAAAAACCCGGCCCAACAAAGAGCTTCAGCCTAACAGAGATACAGCCAAAGGAGAGCAAGCCAAAGGAGAGCAAGCCAGAGGAAAACAAGCCAGAGGAAATCAAGCCAGAGGAAATCAAGCCAGAGGAAAGCCAGCCAAAAGAGAGCCGGCCAAAAGAGAGCCGGCCAAAAGAGAGCCGGCCAAAAGAGAGCCGGCCGAAAGAGAGCCGGCCCAACGAAGATGCAGCCCAACGAAGATGCAGCCCAACGAAGATGCAGCCCAACAGAGCCAGCCTAAGGAGAGCAAGCCTAAGGAAAGCCAGTGCAACGAAGATCTGGTCCAACTCTACACAGGATTTCCCTTGGTCATCTGGTTGCCCATACTCGCCGCCTTGTTCAGGGATGAACAAGTTTCCTCTTTGGGGACGATGTGACATAGGTTGGCTGACGGAGGGTGCTTATATAGCCCTTTTACCAAGATCAAAGCGCTTTACAATAAAGAGAAAAACAATAAATATAAGGTCAACAACCTGGTAGAGCACAGATTACTGTTGGGTTTTAGAAAACAGGTGAGTTTTGAGGTCCTTCTTGAAAATCTGAACTGAAGGCAAGTCTCGTATACAACATGGGATTTTGTTCCATTCTTTAGGACCTGCGATGGAGAACACTTTGTCGCCTGTAGCTTGTGTGTTTGTTGTTACCTGCAAATGGGATTTATTTTATGAAGTTCTAAGCCCCTCCTGACAAGACTGATGTGAGAATAATAGGTCTGTGAGGTAGGAGGGTGATGAACCGTGTTGGGATTTGAACACAACCAGAGGTAATTTTAAAAGTATGCGATAATTCATTGGTAGCCAGTGTAGTTGCGTAATGAGATGCGAGGCGTCATGAAATCGATCAACAGAATAAACAAGCCTAGCGGCATGATTTTGGAGTGTTTGTAGTCTGTGTTTGACCTCACCCTGATTGAAACCATACAGTAACAATTACAATAATCCATGCGAGAAACGATGAGGGAACGAACTGTATGAATACAGGTGTTGAGATCAATGAACTTTCGGAGGTTGCGTATAAAATGTAAGTTGAGAGATTTGCAGACAGAAGTTATATAAGGAGACATGGACATTGAAAAATCGAAAATGACACCTAGATTGTCCTCAAGATCACCAATCTTGAGGACAACTTCTGGGAGTGTGTTCAAAATACGAGATTTGGCTGCAGTAAAAAGTTGGGTTTTGTTTTCATTGAGCTTCATTTTGTTGTAAATCATCCAGCGTCTAACTTTGGTGATGCAAGCTGAGAGCTTACGAAGAGCTCGATTTAAATCACCTGTTATGGAGGGGTTAAAATGTATGTATTGGGATGTCATCAGCATGTGATAGTTCATATCGTGATTTTCAATGATGGTAAGGTTTGGTGTAAAAAATGCTGTTCTTGTAGTAGTCTGGTTGCTTAACTTTCTTCATAGGAAACGGTAACTTTAGACTTCAGGTTTATTAGGAAATCAGCGTTCATGTAGTTGGCTTGCACCCATTCACAGATATGTGTTAGCCTACTACCGTACATGTACCACCTTTAAAGCATTAAATTTACTATTCATTTTATATGGCAGGCATTCAACCGGTACTACAGAAGAATAAATCATGCCCGGTGCCGAGGAAGAAGAGGAGTATTTAAAAGAACTGGTAAGTGACATTCTACACAAATCAATAAGCCTATAGATATTAAATTATATACCATTCCTGTCACTGGTATTCACTTTTTGTGTCATGATTTCGATCAAAGTCAAATAAAAAATAATGAGTTAGGAAAGACAAAAAAACAAAACCCAGAGACCGTTCGGACACGTGAGCACAGGTTGTTCCTCTTTTGTTTTAGTGTCACGGCCTTTCATACGCATTTATTGGGCATGTACACTGTATCTATAAGAGGGCATTGGTACATGCAAGAATATGTACAAAAGATGTACTTGCTTAGAAAGATTGGTAGGCATACACCGAGTTATAGGGACACTTTCGTTTGTTTGAAAAAATCTGACTGAGTTGTGTGGACATTTTTGTGTCCCCATAACAGTTTGGGTCTTCAATAAAGAGGTCTAGAGGTAGAATTAGGTTTGGGTAAAAGAAATTGAAGAAGAGAAATTAGGATGATTGTACTGGTTTCAGGAAAGTGTAGCTTGGGGGGCGGTAACTAACATTCACCAGCGAGTGTCAACCACGGAAATAGAAGGAAAACACGGCCAAGGGTCAGAGCAATGGATCCCATGTATCTTTTATTCCACGCGGTGAACTGTAACAAAGTACACAAAATAACTTTAGCTCAATAGTGTGACAAAGGCCGAGTTACATAAAAAGAGAAAGGTAAGTACTTGAAGGGAGAACTTAATCTGGACAAAAGCTTCTAAGCAAGTCCTAAAGAGAGGGGGTTAGCACCACAGAATGAATGTAAATAGAGCTCAGTGAACAGATATTAAATACAGGGATTGCTCATAAAACAGTCTAGAAAATCTTCTTAAACCTTAACAAATTGTAAGAGTGAACTTTATGGTAACTGTGGAAAGAACTAATTGCAGAACTATTATAATATCTTGACATTACAACAAAGGTGCAACTAACTACGATCATGTCTCAAATCTAAATACGTAGTATAAACGTATGTCATCTCAACACTTGGTGATTACAAAGAAATCCTTAAAATAATCACTAAAACGAAGTTAAACCTACATGACTGTGGATCTAGGGTGGGCAACAACCAATACTCGGTGAGTGGACTCAGTGATGTCTGCTGAATAAAGGTCTGGTACATGTATTAACAAAAAGGTCCCGAGAATTATGTCCAAAGAATTTCTGATTGTTACATGTTCATGAAAAGGTTATTCCCTGGTCCCAATGAATAGCGCCACCACTTGTCTGGAATAAACTGGTCGAGGAGGCACTGCAAAACATGAAGAGCGCCCCCAACCACCAGGGAGGGAAGCAACAGGAGAGGTCACCAAGACCATTACACTCCCCGCCTAAAAATGCAAGATTTTTAATAAATAAAGAAAAGGTGAAAAACACTTTAACAGAGTTCATGTTAGTGTGTCCTCAGGTGGGCACATGTGCCTTCTCGATAAGAACAAGCTGAGAAGTTGGTCTCAAGTATGTTCGTCGCGTGCCTTCGCTACAAGTCATGACGTCGGCTTTGCGCACCTTGCCGTCATCGCTTGGGTAAGTCTTGACGATGCGAGCAAGAGGCCATCTGTATCTGGGGACGTCCTTCTCGCAGAGGAGCACTATGTCACCACAGGATAAGTTGGGTTTGGTCTCGCACCACTTCTGTCGGGGTTGAAGGGTTTGAAGATACTCTTTCCTCCAACGGACCCAGAACTGGTCGGCCAGATATTGGATTTGTCGCCATCTCTTACGTCCGTAGACATCTTCCTTTACGAAGTTCCCAGGTGGTGTCTGAAGAGGCTGAGGTTTAAGTGTTAGCAGCATGGATGGACTGAGTGCTTGCGGGTCATTGGCATCTGATGGAATGGTTGTGATCGGACGGGAGTTAACGATTGCGCAAGCCTCTGCCATGAATGTTGTTAGAACCTCGTGTGTCAGCTGATGTTTACCAAGTTGTAAAAACATCGCCTCTAGAACTCGTCTGATGGTACGGATTTGGCGTTCCCATACACCTCCAAAATGGGATGCATGAGGAGGGTTAAAAACCCACTCACAGTGTTGAGAAGAAAGATACTTGTCGATCTTCTCTTGATCCATTCCTTCAAGGGTTGCATCCAGATCTCCTTTTCCGCCAACAAAGTTGGTCCTCTGTCACACCTCAACCTTGCCACTGGTCCTCTAATTGCAATGAATCTGCGCAGAGCTGAAATGAATGATGAAGTATCCATTGATTCCATCAATTCTACATGGACACCTCGGCAGCAAAGACAAGTAAACAGCAACGCCCACCTCTTTGACTCGGCGGCTCCACCCCTGGTCTTTCTTGTGAGTACGGTCCAAGGCCCGAAGACATCCATGCCAACGTTGGTGAAGGGGGGTGTGGCTTCAAGTCGGTCCGCTGGTAAGTCGGCCATAATTTGAGTTAGTGGCTTTCTCCCGAGTTTCTTACAGGTGGCACATCGGTTTATGATGTTCCGGACGAGGTTATGAGCTCCAATTATCCATATCCCTCCCGAACGTACATGTATGGCTGCAGACGTCAGTTGGCGGCCTTGGTGTCGTACGTCACTGTGGAAGTACTCTGCAATCAGACGGGAGACATGGTGGTTCTTCGGGAGCAACACCGGATGTCGACCTCCTAGTTGAATATCAGAGCGTCTTAGTCTCCCCCCAACTCGCACAATTCCATCTGGATCAAGAAATGGCGTCAATCTATACAGAGGGCTGTGTTTACTAACAGCAGGACTGAGATTCTGTGTCTTCTTAAGTTGTTGGAGTTCTTCAGAGAAAGATTCGCGCTGGACTGCTTTCAAGATCACCTTCTCGGCATCCTGTAATTCTTCGACCAAAGATTTCCTAGCTGATTCATCTTCTAGGTTGTCAGACCGGCCATATTTTTTCTTGTCTCTTGTTGATCTGAACTGCTTGACTTTGTTGATCAGAGTATTGACCGCTCGTTTGAGACCTGACCAACTGGAGAAACGAGAGAATCTTTCACAGCCCAGGTAAGATTCGCCATCTTTGCAGGACTGGATGTCGCTGTGGATTAGAGTGTCGGTTGCAGAAGTGCGAACCTCTTTGCGCACTTTGGGGTCTTCTTCTCTCAATAATTGACGTGGCTGCTCTTGAATAGTCGGCTCTGCAAGGGAAGTGTGCGGAGACGACTCTGCTTGCCACAAGAATTCTGGTCCCAGGAACCAGCGGGTTTTCTCGATTTTATCAGCTGGGACAGAACGAGAGGCCAAGTCTGCAGGATTTTCCTGCGTCGGGATGTAACTCCACTGCTTCGAGTCTGATGCCTTGTGTATTTTATGAACCCTGTTGGCGACGTAGACATGGAAGCGTTTTGACTCATTTGCGATGTAACCCAGCACCACCTTGCTGTCGGTATAAAACTGGATCGAGTGTATGACCATCTGACTACTCAACTCCGCTTCCATGGTCTGTGTCAATGTTGTGGCAAGAACGGCAGCGCAAAGCTCCAATCGAGGTATTGAGACTGCATGTGATGGAGTGACCCTGGCCTTGGACAGAAGAAGGGACACGTGAGGTTGGCCATCCTCATTCACTACTCGTAGGTAAGCTACCGCTCCGATGGCGCGTTCGCTAGCGTCAGAAAACACGTGGACTTCCCGTCTCTTTACTTGACCAAAGCCTGATGGTTGGTAACATCGTTGGATGTTAATGTTACTTAGCTCTTGAAGTGAGTCGCGCCAGCGTTTCCACTTGGGAAGGAGTGTCTCAGGGAGTGGTCTATCCCACACGTCTTTCTGCAAACCGCTCTCCTCCTTCATTGTGGTTGTGAGTTCACGTAGGATAAACTTGCCCTCTATTGTGACTGGTGTGATGAGACCCAGGGGGTCGAACACTGAGCTGGCGATTGACAGATCTGGCAGATCCATCTTGAATGTGAAGGTGTCGGTTTCGAGGGACCAATGGACGCCAAGTGACCGCTGAGAGGGAAGCTTGTCATGGTCGAGGTCGAGGTCTCTCACATCTTTGGCGATGGCGTCCGCGGGTAGTGCATTCATCACTGGCTTGCTATTTGACGCAATCTTATGAAATCGCAGGTTCTTGGAGGCTAGGGAGTCACAGGTACGGCGTAGAAGGCTGATGGCCTTTTCCGCGTTTGGTTGAGACGTGAGTCCATCGTCGACGTAAAAGTCGTTACAGATGAATTCTGCAACATCATCACCATGTTTGGCTCGGCCTTCTTCAGCAACTCTCCTAAGCCCAAAAGTAGCAACTGCGGGGGATGAGACATTTCCGAACAGGTGGACATTCATGCGGTACTCTATGATGGGCTTCGTAGGGTCGTTGTCTTGGAACCACAGAAACCGCAAGAAGTTTCTGTGCTCAGGATCGACGTAGAAATTGTGAAACATCTGTTCCACGTCTCCCATAACGGCCACCTGTCCTCGTCTAAATCTCAGCAGTATTCCCAGGAGGCTGTTCATCTGATCGGGACCCTGCAGAAGAGCGTTGTTGAGAGAGACGCCGTGAAATTCGGCACTGGCATCGAAGACAACTCGTATACCCGACTTTCGTGGGTGTCGCACCGCGAAGTGAGGCAAGTACCATACAGTCCCGGGTGGAGGGGATGGCTCATCATTTGGCACAGGGGATGCATGCTTCTTATCAAATATCTTGCCAAAGAAAGCTTGATAGTCTGCCATTACGGTTGGTTTGTGGTGCATGGTTCTGAGGAGATTGTTTAGCCGGCTCTGTGCTTGTAGACGATTGTTCGGAAGCTGGACATCTCTTTTCTTCAAAGGAAGGGGGAACTCCAGATTGCCAGTGGAATTTGTGTGGGCATGTTCGCTCATGATGTTAAGGAACCGTTGGTCTTCAACGGACAATGCCTTTCTATTGTCGTCCCGAGTTTCAGTGTACACGTCTAAGTCTAGATGGTGGTGGGTGCCGAGGATATCCTTTGTACGGATGTGATTTTCACATACGGTTTGGCATCGGCTGTCTTTATGGCTGGGATTGGTGGAGTCTGCGGTTCCGTCAGGTGCTGTTGGGGGCTGGACTAGAACGGTACGACTGGTAGAGACATACAGCCGCCCGTTTGCACCACTCATGCAGACTCTGCCCGATACCGTCCACCCCATGTCCGTGCGTTGTGCCCATGGAGCGTCTTTTGGGCCATTGCGGGATTCCCTGACCTTAAGCGGTTCTGGGCAGCTTCTCCCGATCAGCAGAATGATGTCGATGTCATCTCTCGGTTTAGGGATCAGGTCGGCGATTGGCCGCAGATGGGTGAAATCTTTGCAAACATCTGGAGCTGGGATTTCGCTTCTGTCGCTGGGTATGTTCTCATTTTCGATGACTGTCGGTAAATGCACTTTGTGGCCATCCATGGATTCCATTACTAGATCACCCGTTCGCTTTCCTTTGGTGACGATTCCACGTCCTCCACAAGTTGACAGCTCATAGGCATATGAAGGTCCAGTGATGCGAAGGGACTCGAACAGCTTAGGGTCCCCAAGGCACGAGTTGGACTGGTCGTCCAGGACCGCATAACCGTAGATGAAATCTGAAGGTCTGGCACGATGATACAACTTCACCAGGACGATCTTGGAGCAAGAACGTGCCATGGAACAGTTGTGGTATCTTGTACACTTCGTGTTTGTCTCTAGCTTCTGCGCTTTTGGCTCTTGGTGTTCCACACTCTGGGGCACCCTGGCTTCTTGCTGGATAGGGGTATGCATAAAGGCTGCATGCGAAATGCTGTTGCATTTCTTGCATTTTACACTTGTGTCGCAGTCTTTGATTCTATGATTCTGTCCACACCTGAAGCAGAGTCCCTTCTGTTTACAGAACTCCATTCTCTCTCCAATTGGCTTTCTGCTGAAGGCAATGCACTCTGAGATGTGGTGTCCGGCTTGTCCGTGGAAGAGGCATTTCTTGGTGTTTTGAGGCCCTGGCTCGATTGCTGTGGGACTACTTGTCGCCATTACTCGGAGTGACGGTTTATGCGGGGGTAAATTTGTGCTTGCTTTCTGTGGTCGATGCGGCTCACAAATGGAAGGGTAGAGGTCTGGATCGTTGTGCATTCGTGCCTTTTCTCCGATGAATTGGGAAAATACACGAAATGGCGGGTAGATGTCGTGGACCGATTTGTGTTGGGTGACTTTCTTTCTCCATGAGTTGTGAATATACAACGGTAGTTTCTCCAGGATGGGATGTAGGTTGTGTGGATAGTTGAGGACATTGAGGCCCAGTAAATCATCCATCTGTGCGGCGGTGTCTGCACACAGATCTGCAAACTCCAAGATTTTGTGTTGTTCCTCCTGTCTGAATCTTGGGAAGCTGGACAGCCTGTGGATGACCTCAGAGGTTATCTTTGTCTTGTTTCCAAATCGGTACTCTAGCTCTTTCCAAGCCTCTTTGTATGCACATTCTGGATCTGAAACGTAGCGATGGCGGAAACGATCTACAAGCTGTCTCACTTCTCCCTTGGTATACTTGGCTAGAAATGCCAGTTTCTGGGTTGCAGGGGTTTCCGCCTGATTCACCATTGTTTCAAAAGAGGACCGCCAGGGATGAAACATGATGGGGTCTCCGTTGTACATGTCCGGCTCATGGGCTGGTTGTCGTTGTCGTGCGAGCGTTTCACTTATCTGCTTTGTGAGGGTGATCCAACTGCCGTCGGGTTCGGTTTTCTTTCTCTCTGTTTGCATGACAGACTGCGTCACATGGGCCGGATTAGGGGGAGGAGCGGTGTTACTCTTTATCGGTTGAAACATCGGGGCCGAGGCTTGGAGTGGAATGGAGACTGGAGGCTGGGTTTCGCTCTCGGTCTTTGTACGGAAGTACAAAGCATGGTCGTTGGAGGATTGCTCTGGTGTTGTAGCTGTTGGTATCTGGCTTTCTTCCTGCTCCGCCTGTATAAGAGCGTCAGAACGAGCTCGTTCAACGGCTGCTGCTTGTTGGGCTCGTAGGACTTGAATGTCGGCCACAGCTGCTGCTTGTTGCATCTCTCGTTCAAACTCGTTTCTCGCGTGTTCTACTCTTGCTTCGGATTCATGTCTTACTTGTTCCAGTTGTCTGGTGGCTTGCTGAGCTGCCATCTCTGCTGAGCGCTTGGCAATTGCCTCCTCATAAGCAGCATTTTTGTCAGCAGCAGCAGCAGAGGCCAAGGCATGGGCTCGTGCACTGAGGGAAGAGGAAGAAGATGGCTTCGAGGATCGCGACTTGAAACTGCGTACAGAGGACCCGGATCGTCTTGAGGAATTGGACTTGGTCTCCAGAGCAAGGGAATGTGCCGTTTCTGTGGTTTGTATGATAATCTTGTTGGCAAAGTTACTGTTTTCCAAGAAGGTTGTTTTTGTCTGGAGCGCGTCTTCATGGTATGACTGGTCTTTGTCATAGAGCTGTTTTAGTTCGGTCCATGCTTCGGAATATGCATGGAATGCATCTTTGGCTGACTTCAGAGTGGTTTGGCGTGTGTCCGCCTCGACTGGTAGGGTTTGGAGATCATTCAGGGTTTGTCGTGTTTTCCTCCACAGACCAACAAGTACGCTTTCTGCTTTCTGTACGTTGGCAGCCAAGGCTCTGGGAGTGGGATGTCGCTCTCTTTGAGGGCGGAGTAGTGAGTCCATTTTGTCCAGTCACAAGTTGCACTGACGTAGTTAATTTCTACACAGTCATTTCACTGTACTGGTTTCAGGAAAGTGTAGCTTGGGGGGCGGTAACTAACATTCACCAGCGAGTGTCAACCACGGAAATAGAAGGAAAACACGGCCAAGGGTCAGAGCAATGGATCCCATGTATCTTTTATTCCACGCGGTGAACTGTAACAAAGTACACAAAATAACTTTAGCTCAATAGTGTGACAAAGGCCGAGTTACATAAAAAGAGAAAGGTAAGTACTTGAAGGGAGAACTTAATCTGGACAAAAGCTTCTAAGCAAGTCCTAAAGAGAGGGGGTTAGCACCACAGAATGAATGTAAATAGAGCTCAGTGAACAGATATTAAATACAGGGATTGCTCATAAAACAGTCTAGAAAATCTTCTTAAACCTTAACAAATTGTAAGAGTGAACTTTATGGTAACTGTGGAAAGAACTAATTGCAGAACTATTATAATATCTTGACATTACAACAAAGGTGCAACTAACTACGATCATGTCTCAAATCTAAATACGTAGTATAAACGTATGTCATCTCAACACTTGGTGATTACAAAGAAATCCTTAAAATAATCACTAAAACGAAGTTAAACCTACATGACTGTGGATCTAGGGTGGGCAACAACCAATACTCGGTGAGTGGACTCAGTGATGTCTGCTGAATAAAGGTCTGGTACATGTATTAACAAAAAGGTCCCGAGAATTATGTCCAAAGAATTTCTGATTGTTACATGTTCATGAAAAGGTTATTCCCTGGTCCCAATGAATAGCGCCACCACTTGTCTGGAATAAACTGGTCGAGGAGGCACTGCAAAACATGAAGAGCGCCCCCAACCACCAGGGAGGGAAGCAACAGGAGAGGTCACCAAGACCATTACAATGATCTTGAAAAAAGGTATGAATCAGGAGCACTGATCAAGCAGAGGGGAGCGTACTCGATCTTACTATGTAAAACTTGAAGAAATACCTGGCCCCGAGTTGACATAGCCAATACTGTTCTTCTGAGAATAAATAACTTCTGGCGAGCTGCTTTAGCCACTCACTGGATGTGCTTCTTCCAGCTCATAGAGCAGGTGAACATGACCCCAAGAAGCTCGAGTTCATCATCCTCTTAATAAAATGTGGCCATAAAAGCACAGAGGTGGATGGTTTCGATTGACTTTCCTAGATATCACCATGCTCTGTCTTTGAGGCCTCAAAGATCTCCTTCCACTGCCTTCCCCAAAAAGAAGCAGCATCCAGATTGATGTTTAGTTGTGCTGCAAGTTCGCCTCTTGACATCACTGAGCCATCCTAAAGCACAAGCTGATTATATAGAGTGATGTTCATGTATCAGCATATGACTGCTTCACTGTGTCTGATAGATTCTGTAATGTCGTTGACGTAAACAAGAAAAAGGGTGGGCCCAAGAATGCTTTCTTGAGGGACACCATCGTTGATGGATTTCAGGATTGAAGACTGACCATCTACGACCACACGAATTCAATCTACCGAGGTAAGATGAAATCCACTAAAGCAGTTTTCCACCAATGCCGTTGATCTTCAACTTGGACAGGAAGCCAGCATGCTAAACCCGGTCAAAAGCACCCTTGATATCCATGGCAACAGCATGTGTTTCAGACCTTTGACTCAAGGTTGAGCGCCACCAGTGAGACAGGTACATGTACACCAGAAGATCTGAGGCAGATTATTCGGACGGAAGCCAAATTGACAGGCAGAGATGATGTTATTTTCAAGGAGGTGCTTTTGATGTGCTACGGTACATGTAGCCTCCATAATCTTCGATAATGCAAAGAAGAAAAATTGGGCGGTAGTTACAGGGAGTACTACAGGACTTGCATTTGTGAACAGGCAAAACCATCATTGGCTGTCTTCCACTGTTCGGGAAAATACCCACGTTTAAAGCAGAAACAATACAACTTTGCAAGAGGGACTGACAGGGAGTCGGCTGCCGTTACTGTCTAGATAGTTACTGCTCATAAATAGTGATCCTAATAAGATAATTGTGACTTTATGAATAAGCCTCTATTTGGTCTCAAGCATGCTTTCCTTGATGAGGCTTTGTCCAAAAATGTCAAAATACTAATATCTTAACAATCATATTTTGACCAAAACCAAGAGTTGTTTTCAACAAAATGGCCCCCAAAACACATTCCTTCCAATATCCACATCGTGCCTCATCGGAAAGTAGACATACATGTATTATTAGCTTTCAAATGATGTACCAGTATGATGTACACTTGTACAATGTACCGGTTACAAGTGTGTGTAGCTTGGGTCAATTATTAAAACTCCCCAAATAAGCCTCTTTTTAAAAGTCCGCCGCTCACCTACTGATTGTTTTTTACATTGGGTTATACTGTACCGCCAGAATCAGAGTCGAAGGATTTAAGTTTAGAATTTGTCAAATGTTATTGTGCTCAAAATTGCAAAATTGCACTACATGTAGTTGGTAAGTAAGTAACATTAACACATCAATATTCCTTGGCAAGATGGAATGCATTTCTCTTGTTTGTCTGCCCCTGAAGATTTATTTCTTTATTCTTTGCAGTAATCTAATTATTATTTGTTGTTTCAATTTTGTTCCCCTTTTCTTTACAGTGTTGTGCAAATGGAATAAAGTTTGGCAAGCTTGCAGAGGGGTGTGATGATACAGTAACTTCACTGGAAATGTTTTTCTCTGGAAATCAAACTATCAAGGGTATTAATTTGTTTCCAAACTTAACTACGCTTATCCTAATGGGACAAGAAATCACAAAGATGGAAGGACTTTCTACCTGCAACCAGTTGAAAGAGTTGTGGATATGCGAGTGTAAAATCAAGGTAAATACTATTTTAATGGTTTTTCGTACATAAGATTTTTATAAACACCACAATTCCGTGTGGCCATGGATCACGCCGGATTTTACGATACAACCTGGGAAGCAGCAATGAGGATAAGATTTTGTATCTTACATGTATATTACACCAATATACCACAAGGGAAACTGACTAGGTAATTTTGGCATACTGTAACCTTTCATACTAATTTTAGATAATGAAAATGAGACTAACCAAACTAAAAATATACCCTACATGTACAAAGTTTAACAGTAATAGAGATTTTATCCTTTTAACCAGTTCGGTGCGAATGACAAGTTAACTCGCGAGAAAAAACGCTACTGACACTAGGAGGACGAGATAACTCGCCAAATTTACATATGAATAGTCGTTGCCCTCAGCGTGCGTATTGTATATGGAATTCAATTGTAGTTGCATTGCGGGGTACCAGGCTATCTCTAGTGTTATTTACAAGCGACTGGTGGCGCTATTGAACTTTTGTGGACACAAAAAGCCAGCCGATAACACAGCGATCGAGATGACATGTCGACAAAATCAAGATGGCGGCCTCCATGAGAAAACGCGTGTACAATGACACGGACATTGTTGTTGGGTTAAATGTGTTTCCTCAGGCTCATCAAATTCCGATTCATCGAGTTCAGAGGAAAGTAGAAGTAAACAGTTTGAATTCAGAGTTTGAAAATAATGGTGAAAACAGCAAAGTTAGCATGGTTAGCGCAATTACATGTAGTTTTGATGAGGTGAGTGATGATGCAGATCAGCCTAACGAGTAACGTAAACGTAAACTGATAAACGCAGTCTTGAGGAATATAGTGGTGGTGTTGGTGGTGGTTGAGCGAGTATGCAAATCCTCACTATGAACTTATGTGTGCTTCTCAACAGCCAATTACAGATCACAGACTGTTGGTTTGCATCATGATTTTGATGAGTCCAATCAGCTACTTGAAATTTGCAATTCAACGTGACCGTTCATTTAATGATGAATCAGATGTCGTGAATCAGATGAACATAACCTAAAAACCCGGAAGTCAACCGAATGTTCAAGGCTATTATTCGGCTTTGAGTACTTCTGGTATACGTGCATATGGTATACGTGCGTGAAAGTTGGCCAGCGAGGCTCAGATCAGAGATGGATCGGATAACTACATGTACTAGTAGTACGGGGAACAAGCTTTCTAGCCTTGGTCAAGGCTAGTGGAAAACTAATTTTCACACAGACACTTTATCACACAATTTTCACACCTTGGCACAAAGTGGGAAACTGTTTTTACACTTTTTCACAAAGTGGGAAACTGTTTCCACACTTTTTCACAAAATTTCCATTCCCATTTGCAGTGTTGACTTTCAACTGCACTTTACTGTACACATACTGGTATCATTCTTCAACTGCAGTTTATGCAAATTTTGTGTGTGCAGGTGATTGAGGGTCTAAATGCTTGCAAGAAGTTGAAGATTCTGCACCTCTACAGTAATTGTATCAGCCAAATTATCAACATCAACCATCTTAAAGATTTGGAAGTCCTTGGCCTTGCTCAAAACAATATTGTTAATATTGAGGTAAGTTATTTGTAAACAGTGATAGAAATCAGTGTCACTTTTAAGTCCAGCTATGCTCTCTGTGTGCACGAATGTAATGGAATTCCCAATCACTACATGATGTACCTAGAGTAACCTTAATATTTTTGGTTTTCCTAATTTATTTCATTGAAAATTATCAGTGTTGTCACAAGAGTTGCCAACTTAAAATGCATAATAGTGAATTTTTTCTTGAAAAATACTTAATATTCCTAGGGGATTGGTGAGCTTGTACAGCTTCGTAACCTTAATTTGGCTGCCAACAGAATTGAACAAATTGGTAAGTACATGTAGTTAACATTGTATATTGGCTAATTTGTGTGTATGTCATTTATTTAAAGTTTCATTAATGGATGCACATAGTAACTTTTATAGACGTATTCAAGTTTTGAGGTTGTCGTGATTTTTGCACGTTTTTTCGCAGGTACCGGTTTATAAACCATAGTCAGTTTCATGTCTGGAAAATGATTATTTAAAAAAAAAAAGCTATACAAATATTGCACGAATTAAAGACAAGTGTAATTTTTCTTTTAAAAAAACGCCACTTGCCTTTATTGTTTAAAGCTTTGGCCCCGAATGTTGGCTAAATACTGATTTTTCTCGCTTCCGGAAATGTTTTTGAACCCCATATTTAGATTCATTTTCTTTAAATGGTTTATCTTATCCCTATTGTTTTCTAAACCTCTTTTTTTTGAAAGAAAGGGGACAAAACATGGACGTGTGCAAGTCAATAATCTGTACCCTCTTCCCACATCCTTTTGATGTCAATTGTTCGCAGTACAAACATTTACATGTATAAAATGTGAGGTGTTCTGACAAAATGAGACGGAACTGGGCACAGGCCACATTAGAAAAATGCAAAAAGTAAATAAATGTTTTTTTTTTCAATTTTCTGATTTATTGCTATTTGTAATATTTGTTATGTTTACTAAGGTTTCATATTTGTAAAGAAATAGTAAGAAAGTAGTGGAATATAAGCATTTTTAATTTGCAGGACTCAAAACTTTAAGGCCTTTTCCTTAACATTTTACTTTGGCAACATGTCAATAAATGCAAATTATTGCATATAAGGCATAACTTATTAACATAATGTCTGATTGAAGCACAACAAACAAATTATTTTAAGGAGAATTTCATTCTACTATTGCTTAAAAACCCCTTATTCAAACTCTCATTTTGTCTGAACCCCTCACAAATGTTCGTACACATGTGGTTGGAGGTTGTTCTAGGGAATGTCTGATATCTTTAAATAATTCACAAGCATTGAGTTTGTGGTTGTCTTTTTTTCCAAAATAAAGCTAGTAACTGAGTAGGGATGCAAATACAGGTATGAACAGGACTTGAAGATGCAGTGAGCAAACATTTTAATTACATGTTGGGTTTATTGATACTGCAAGCCATAAATGCCAGGCCATGGAAGCTATAATTGACAGTATCTTCTAATTCTCTTGGGGTTTATTTGTGTATTATTCAATTCTGTAACATTTTCAGGGCATTGTTTGGACGTGAACAAAAACCTGGAAGCGTTGAACCTGTCTGGAAATAACATCTGTTCCTTCAGAGTAAGTTTTAATGACATGTCAATTTATCTACATGTATGTTAATTGGTTGGTTTCATGTGTTTTGTACCAGTACAGTTCTAATGCCGATATGTTTTCCCTTCTTCAAATTGCTAACAGGGGATGTGTCTGTGTTAGTACTGTCGCAAGTGCTAGAATGCAAACTTTCTTACAAAAATGTGGGGGGTACAAATTTCTATATAAAGCAGAGTTTGTGTTTGTCCGCGACAGAAAAGTGTTTGTCCGCTTGCTACTTCAAATAATTGCACACGCACCATTACTAGCGCTCTTTGGCCAGTTTTTTTTTAAACACGGTTTTGTGCACACGACTTGCAGTCTATGCGTTTAAGACTATTGATAAGAACTGTCTAACAGTGTGATCAAATACTAATCTATAATCAATCGGGTGTACATGTACATGTAGTTATGTAAATCCTCGGGTCGTTTTTTCGTATGATTTGTATCACATTGTACACGTGCCATAAGTTAACTTATACAACTCTACCCATCTAAGCGGGGATGCCGCACGAATCAAAGAAATTGCCAAGGCGGGACTCGAAACTGCGACTTCCGGAATACTGGACTGGCACTCTACCAACTGAGCTATATTGCCCTACATGTACAATGCATATTGGCAGTCTCCCAAATTGTCAGTATTTTTGTCCAACGGCGCTAGTCAGAACTCATAAACACCAGAATGCCATGTGGCCAGGGATCACGCCCAATATTACGATACAACCTGGGAAACAACATTGTGGGGATCGCTCAATGAGGATACGACATTTTATCTAAACACAAATAAACCACAAGAGAAACTGACTATAAAGTGAACAAAGAAATTGGCAAGGCAGGACTCAAACCTGTCAGCCATACATGTAAGGCTAATGCGTACGTGTAGACTTGATATTTGAAGAAGAAAAACCTCAGAAAGTTGCTTTAATAGCTCAAATTTTGAATTTATATATAAATTTTGTTTTCATTCCCTTTATTATATTAGACTTACATGTAACAGAAGTTTACTGTGCATGTAATACCAGACAGGTTTAATGACCCCTTCGCCTTCAGCTTGGGTCATTTTCCCTGTCCTCTGGTTCTACACATAATTGTTTAAAACCAGCCAAGCACATATTTTATTAACACCATAAATATGTGTCTTGAAGAATTCATCACATTCCACCACTTTTGTGATGTTGAGTTACAATCTTTTACATGTACATGTTTGCACGTTATTTACCTATTTACAATCATATTTGTTTTCCCCCAAGGAACTCACTCACCTGATAAGACTACCAAAGTTGAAACATTTGGGTTTAAAAGATCCATTGTATGCTCCAAACCCTGTGTGTTACCTCTGTAACTATTCCACACACGTTTTGTATCATCTGCCCTTCATTGAGAGGTTGGACTCGTACGATGTTTACAATAAGAGCCTAAGAGAGATGGCAGAGGTAAGAGAAACTTTTGTTTTCTTTGTTGTTAAAATTGTTTTTATTGGTAAGGTTCTTTAACTTGAAACTTTGAATGAACATTATTCAAACCCTGTTTGAATAATGTATGTTACTTTTAATAATGTTACTTTTAAACGCAACTTTTTTCCCTCTTTTTTTTTTTACTTAAAAGTTTATACTTTTCCCCTTCCGTTCTCGCAACAAGGTTAATAATAACAAAATAGACGCAACAAAAACAGAAAGAGCAGAAAGACACCCCACAGATTGTTGTTATCTCATGCCATTTATTTAATTCATGAATCATAACAAATTTACACGAACAACTTGTCAAAGAAAGATTATGCTCATAAAACTTGGCTCTCAGTGTTTCCATCTACATGTAGTACAGTATGTACATATACCGGACTGGCCGGAGTTATCCAGAAGACCAGAGTCCAAGGGAAGCACAGGAAAGGTTAATGTTCCCGGCTCATTTTTTGTTCTACAAAGATCTCCTGATGATTGTACACAAGAAGTTTGATTTCTTAGTTTTTTAATTCACTAATGAACTATAAAGACATGTGGTGTGTACTTGTCTAGTAACGTTACAGTCCACATCCTACATGCAGGGTGTCTGCGGGTCTTTAAAAGTCTTTAAAAAGTTTTCAATTGGAAAATTTATTGGTATGGCCTTAAAAAGTATTAATTTGAGTTCTTGAACATCTTTAAAAAAATTGACAAAGCGGGTAAAGAATCAGCTCAGTAATAACGATGATCCAAGTAGTGAATTGTGAGGAAGTAGTGAATTGTGACAAGAAAAAGCAGTGTTGCTTTTTCAGCGAATTGACAAAATGAAGTGCCATATCCGCACTATCCACACTGCTTAGCCTAGCATCACCAACCAACGCAAGAAACATTTAGCTTCTTCAGAATCATTACATTATCATTTGTTCACTTATTTATGAACCCAACAAGAACTTGTAATGTATCTTCTAAAGAAGAACAACATCAATCGTGTTTCATCATACATGTAGGTACCATGAAAAAGGTCCAAAACTATGCCCTGTATTTATGGGCGCTAATGCAACTCATGCCGGATGGGAACTTTTGTCAGAAAGAAAGAGCAAGACAAATAATACAAGCTCGTGTCCAGCCATAAGTTCAGGATAAAGGCGACAGAATTGGCTCAATTAACTGGGATAAAGGCAACAGAATAGCTCAACTGATAGAATTTTCATCTTTCACCAGTTCAACCACGGAGAAAAACGTGTTGGACTGAGGGGTATTCCAGTGGATGTCTATTGTATTAAAAGAAAACAATACTGTATACCAATTCCACAGCTGCTATTGGCAGCGGTGTCCGGAAATTGGTTTGACACCAGACACGTTAGTGATGACTATCCAATACTGCATGTTGCA
Organism: Crossaster papposus; assembly: GCA_037893245.1. NCBI lineage: Eukaryota > Metazoa > Echinodermata > Asteroidea > Velatida > Solasteridae > Crossaster > Crossaster papposus. Next base: position 65,314 of record JBAIAA010000970.1, on the reverse strand, counting down.
CAAAATACATGTAATGAATCGATCATTTGATTGTACTAGAAACGTATCGTGATGTCATCAAGATATGCTTGTACCGAGTTTGCTCTTGATGGCATCTAGTTTTGTTTCTTTTTTTAGGCAATGCAACTTTTTAACCTAAGGTTTTTTTAATGGATACAGTTCCCCTTTAAGTTATTTTAATAATTTTGACATAAAGATTCTTTTTAATACAAATATTTCAAACGGATTGTCTCTCGTCTTGTTTTGTTTAAATTTGTTTTTTGTTTTTTGGAACAACTTTTTAATTTGATTGTTTCGTTCTTGCAAAGCAAATAACTGCAGATTTGTTAATAATTCAATAATAACTAAATGTTGCTTGTTTTTTATATGTTGGGGTGTTTTATGTTTGTTTGATGTCTCATTTTAAAGTGGATAACTTTTATGTTGGTAGGAAAATAATAATCGTAAAAGGCACGGGAAACATCTTCAACTTCAACCCCTTGTGGCCGACTGATAGCTGTAGCTGCGTTATGAATAGACAGTGCTTTCGAAACACAATAGACATAGAAAATTAATTCCTGTGCCATGAATAGCGGGACTATCGTTCAGCATACACATGTAGTGTTAGCTGCTACACTTGGCTGAGCAAATTGGAGTTATTAACCCTTATGCAAGGGGGTTAAAGGTTATTGTTTTCTAACATTAGGACATGCATGTTTGTTTGTGAACATTATCTTTAACGTGTCATCCTGTCAGGCTACTGTTGTGAAGAAGAAGATGTACTACAACATGCGAGTTAAAACATTTCAGCGGGTATTAGCAGACATGACACATCGTATCACTCGAAAGAAGCGGCAGCTCACACATGATACCAGAGACAGACTGCGAACTTTGAGCTTCAACATTAAAGAGGTACTTAAAACAAATTATTATAATTCCAAACAAACAATGATACAAAACAAGTACATGTAGCAAAATGCTCGTTTGGAAGGGGTGTTGGGACTAAAGTTGTTGGTTTGTTATGATGTTGTTGTTTTCCTTTAAACCTTCTGTTGTCAAAGGTGTTTTCATACAGTACACTGTGTCTCCATTGTGTTCAGGTCTCCACAGGGTACGGAATTTATAAATTGTACCACCCCCTTCAAAAAAATACATACACCCTGTATACACAAAAAAACTAAAATATTTATTTTATATTATTTATTTATCATTTAGTTTAGTTCTCATGTTGTTGGAAACAATATAACAAAATGCTTATATGAATCAAATTTTTAACAAAATTACCGGTAGTTCAGCTTTTCTTCTGCTTGTTACTATGTAAATTTGTTTTTAATGCTGAACTAAAAACTTTGTTTGCAATTTTTTCCTTTTCATATATTTTGTTTGCCTTGGATTTTGTCATGTGGTCAGTTGATGAACAGGGATTGGTGAAAATAGATATTCACTTTTCCAGGTATATCCTACGGAATATATTTGTATATTTTCTTTATTTGGCATGTTAATTCCGTAGGGTATTTCAAAAGTATGTTTTGTCTCTTATGTCTTACCAAGGAGAGCATTTTGGGGAGAGTTCATACTAGATTAGTACAAATAGGGGCTTTAATTTGCACTGATAAGCATTAGTACATATAGTAGAGTTCATAATAATTGTTTACTCTCAGTTGGAGAGTCGTTTTTGTTTTGTAGTTGTGCGGTTGTAGAGTTATAGAGTGAAATAACATCGGGGCCGAGGTTCACTCCACACACTGGGCAACCTTGATGCATTCCATCGTGCATTCCACCTGGGCATCTTGGCTTGTAGTGGCCTGCACTATTGACAAGGGGACAGGACAAGAGTTGCTACATTGGCAAAAAACAGTTCCTATTGCCTACCCTTCGATTAGGGTGCGGCTGGTAATGGCCAATGTGAATTGGAACTGAGTTAGCTTGTTAACATCTTCGTCATCTTCGATGTCAGCGGGGTCCATTTCACTGTCACTAATGCTTGTGTCTTTCCCCCATCTGTTGGGTGGTGTTGCTTGTAGCAGATCCAAGCATTGACTCTAGCTACCGGTACATCAATCAAGACGTACCGGGGGTACCAAATACCTTTTCCACCATAGCTGAGACTTATGAGAGCAGGCATGGTAAGCTCTTAACTGATCGTCCCTGTCTACGCCGCCCATGTTCTTGGTGTAGTCAACTTTTGCCTTTGGAGCTGGGATATGCTTCGGTTTAAGTCTATACTGCAGGTTTTACTGCTGGGAATGTTGTGTTTCAGAGTATGTACTTCATGTTTACGCCATCCTTAAAAGGAGCATCGTGACACGACTTTCCTTCAACATGATGGCGATGATGAGATGCATCTTCTGACGGGTGTACCGGTACATGGTGCCACACCTAGTGTTATTCATCTGCTTTATTTGGTCACAGTGAGTGTTTTCTCTGCAGTGGAAAAGTTGCAGAGAAGTCTTTTGCTGCATTTTTGATAGACTTGATCCAAGTCGGGATTCTGTGGTAACATTGCTCATGGTCATCCACACCGTGCGCCTCGCGTCACGTCCATGCACGCTCATCAGTAGCGCGCCCTCATGTGCCGCCCATGCTCGTATGTGGTTCAGAAACCCCGACTTGACGGATCTGCCACACGTTTGTACACAACCTATGAGCTCATCTACCGAAAACGGTAGCGGCCAATCAAATTGCAGAATTGTATAAAGTAGCATATATCTGTAATATGTGAACTTTGACCCAGTTGTGTGACGGACGTACGTGGACATTGTGATGTACAATGTACACAATTATATACAGGTACATACATACATTATGTGTACATGTACAAACGGTTTATATAGTCTAGCTACCGTGTACATTTTCCGGCCGTTAAGTTTGCACTATACCGTACTCTAACTAAATAAACGAAGTATGGACGCAGCTATTGAATTTGAAAAAGGCATCTAGTGACAGTACTGCCTACCATTTCTCCATAGTCCGTTAGCGGTCTAGCTAGTCCGTACTCCGATTGGCGGACTTATTTGGCGTACATCGCGCATAACCATGTGATGCGTATGCAAATAATTTATGAATAACTACATATCACCGCGGGGGGTTTGATTGGCCGACCCGTCAAGTCGGATTTACTGCACTGATGACATGATGACATCACGTTGACGCCGATCGCGGAACGACAACCAGATGAGTGCGCCCTTTATCTAAGGCCAACAAAGCTTGCACATAATTATTCTGCCGGATTGACGAAAGCAATTTGGTAGTCTTAACTCCATGGTAAGTCCGACTTGGGTCAAGTCTACATTTTTGATAGCATCAATCAAGTAAATCTGTAGTCTGCAAGCAAGAGTTACTGATGGTCTCCTTGTGAAAATGTGGTGGTAAACATTGAGATGATGCTTGTCCACTCCTCACAATCCAACATACCCCAAACCCTAAAACCGCCGGCTTTAAGCCACGTTTATTAGCGATAACCAACTTTCATCGACTACAAATCTAGTGCACGCAAGAAGGTAAACCTAACTAACCATAAGAGTTTAAAATGGGAAATGTAGGACCTTTCATTGTGTTTGCTTGGGAAAACTTGCCCTTGTTTGTGCGCAGTTTGTACGCAGATTGTACGCACAGGTGGAGATACATGGCCCGTAGTGTTGTATCATGTTTAGTTTACACGTGCCTATAATGCTTTTAGGTAACTTTGTTCTTTGTTACTAACTTTGTTACTTTATAAACCCCTTCGCCGATGACCTCAAGCCAGAACTCAAGCCAGCGTACTTCCAGAGAAAGGACCACGATGGATGCCAAGCCAAGTACGGTCGTGGTCAGCATAACTCCACCCCCCATCTGTGCAGAACCCCTGGAAGATCAACTATGAGAACTCACAAAGGGCCCAATCACCCCCCACGATGGACACGCAGACAATCACTCTGCAGATCTGCGCTGCAGATCTCGAGTCTCGCTGACTGTTTGGCTAAACAGTTCAGAACCGGGAGTGTTTTCGGGAGACCCTCTGAAATACCCAAACTGGAAGGATGCCTTTGAGGGTCTCACAGCGGAAAGAGGAGTTCCCCCAGCGAAGAGGCTCCATTAACTGAAGAAATATGTAGGAGGACCTGCCAGACAAGCTATTGAGGGCTACTTCTTCCTCACCACAGAAGATGCCTTCGACCAAGCCAAGAAGTTGTTGGAGAAAAGATACAGAGATCCCTTTGTCATCGGAAATGCCTTCCGTGACAAACTCGACTCATGGCCAAAGATACCCCCTCGGGATGGGAAGGCTCTGCGTAACCTTGCGGACTTCATGAAGCAGTGCCGCATGGCCATGGAAAACATTGGTCATCTCGGAGTTCTGAATGACGAGATTAAACATAAAAAAATACTAGCAAAGCTTCCCGACTGGCTAGGTGGGCAAGGAACGTTTCACAGCACAAGGCTAATGAGGGCAAATACCCCTCCCTTGGCAAGTTCTCCAAGTTTATGGAAGAGGAAGCCGACATAGCTTGCGACCCAGTGACCTCAATCCAAGGGATCAGAGGCTCTACGACGATGGATGTAAACAAACAGGGCTACATCAAATCAAGACCCTCCTGATGCAGGCTCCTTTGCCACAGGTTCGAGTGAAAGCAGAGGCGATAATGGCTGCAGCAAAGGATTTAAACAGAATAAAGTAGATTGCCTTCCGTGTGGAAAGAGCCACTTGCCGATCATTCCTAACCATGACAATGGAAGAAAGAAAGGAATTCGTAAAAAGGAAAGGTCTTTGCTTCGGATGCTTACACCAGGGTTACATCTCAAAGCATTGTAAAAGAAGGCTGACCTGGAAGACTTGTTCGAAACATCACCCTACCTTGTTGCATGGAGACGTCAAATGGGCCAACAAGCTAATTGTAACCATACCTGCGACAATACCTGTGACTGCGGGGGTCCGTCACTTCGAATGCCCAAGTAATTAGCTTCTTAAGCGGTATTGAGAAAGGCGGCAAAAGCTCCATGACAGTGCCAGTGTGGATTTCACACTGTGATACACCGAAATTCAGAGACTGGTGTTTGCTCTTTTGGACACTCAATCCGACACTACTTTCATCCGAGAAAGTACTTTTGCTACTGTCCACGATGTACGCTAAAGACCAACAGGTCAAAGGTCGTAAGGTAGATGGCTTGCTGGTCAGAGGTCACTCCAGATTCAACTTCCAACACCGTACACAAGATAAGTGATGCCTGCTAATCGCTAGCATATTCCCACCCCTGAAATGGCAAGAAGATGGCCACACTTGGAGAGAATAGCGGACTTGATGATGCCAACAGCTAGCTGCGAAATAGGGCTTCTTATAGGCTACAACTGTTCACGGGAGTTAGCTCCACGGAAGGTCATACCTCCAGCTGATAGCGAGCCATATACGCAAAGGACCGACCTTGGATGGGGAATTGTCGGAGTTGTCGAACTACCATATAGCGATCAGGATGTCAGCCATGGAGTTCTCACGTATAAGGTGCCATCGACCCTGACCGGTGACGAGGGAATGGCAAAGAGCGCACAACCGCCAGACGGGGTCCAGATCTCGTTTAGAACCAAGGTCAAGGAGATTATAAATCCCCTTGAAGTGTCCAAAATGTGGGAACTTGACTTCTCAGAACAGGCTACAGACGGAAAGCTTTTATCTGCGATGTAGAACAAATGTTCTTTCAGTTTAGAGTCGCTGAAGAATACCGCGACTTTCTCAGATTCCTCTGGTGGGACCATGGCAACTGCGATAATCAACCTTTCGTCTACAGGTGCATCTCTTCGGCGCCGTGTCATCACCCGGATGCGCCAACATCGGCCTAAAGAACATATCGAATGACAACGAACGAGAAATAGGCACAGCAGCAGCAGCAGAATTTGTAAGATGCAACTTATACGTGGACGATGGCTAGTATCTGTTCCTATCACCAAAGAAGCAATCGACCTAGTTGTGAAGGCGAAGAAACTCTGCGCCCTAGGAGGCCTACGCCTCCATAAATTCATCTCCAACTCGAGGGCCGTATTGAACACCTCTGCGAAGAAAGATCAAGCTAGAGAAATTAAAAATCTCGATCTGAGCAATGATGTTCTATCAAAAGAATCAGACACGCTACAGTTCCGTATCGTGATGAAGGATCGACCACTTACCAGACGAGGAGTGCTGTCGACAATTTGCTTCGTGTATGATCCACTCGGACTCGTTGCTCCTACCATTCTCATTGGCAAGCAGATCCTGCAGTGTCTTTGTAAGGAAGAAGCCGGGTGGGACGATCATCTCCCTGACACGACTAAGGGGAAGTGGGAGCGTTGGAGAAGTGATCTTTATCTTCTTGAGAACCTAAGGATTAGACGATGCTTCAAACTAGCCGATTCAGCCAAGTAAAATCAGCCGAGATTCACCACTTCTCGGATGCGAGCACTGTTGGTTATGCACAGTGCTCATACCTGCGCTTGCCGGACGTCCACGACCAAATCCACTGCGCGTTGGTCATTGGCAAGTCAAGAGTGTGTCCACTCAAGCCGGTCACTAGCTGTTTCTCATCTCGAACTAAACGGCGGCTGTAGTTTCAGTGAGAGTCAGTGCTCTTATAAAGAATGAGCTCCAATATGACAACCCAAGAGAGGTATTCTGGACGGATAGCATGGTTGTCCTCAGCTACTTCGCAAACGAGGCTCGTCGATTTCACGTCTTTGTTGCGAATCGTGTACAACAAATCAAAGACGTCACCGAATCATCTCAATGGAGGCACGTCTCTTCCGACGTAAATCTAGCGGACGATGAATCCAGAGGCATTACTGCTGAAGAGCTTGTGACCAAGTCAAGGTTGTTGGAGGGACCCAAATTCCTGTAGGAGAAGAATCCCTTGGCCGCAATAGAACCTCCTGAACTAGAGTTGCCTCCGGATGACCCAGAGGTAAAGAAAGTGCAGAGCATGTTCGTGCAGACATGTCCGTGCAGACATGTCCAACCAACTTCGAGCTGAAGCGCTTAGAATGTTTCTCTGAGCTGCATCGAGCCACGAGGGAAGTAGCCGTTTGCATCCGGTTGAAATCTCGTCTAATGCTAGGTTCCCACTATCGCGATTCGCGCCACGATTGAAATCGTGGTCCTAATTGTGGAGTAATCGTGGTGATCCTATCAGATCTTATCAGATCTTGAGGTCAGTCGTGGCAATCGTGTTGATCGTAGAAAAAGTTTGGACGGTTCAAAATTTTTCTACGATTAACACGATTAATTTTCAATCGTGATCATCGCATCAGATCGTAATGGATCGTAACAAAGCGCGACATATCGCATCTAATCGTGCTTCCAAATCGTGGTGATCGGGATCAACCTTAGACAAGACAAACACCACCTCTGTTGAGATGCGCTGCGATCTGATTGTGGGTTGTAGTTTTCACTCTGTAGAAGTTAAAGAAACAATGAAGTCCATGGTCAGTCGGGCTGTATATATACCCGTCGGGGTCCAATCGTGGCTCAAATCGTGATCACTCTCGATCCCGATCGTGAAAAACATCGGGACCACAATTGTATCTGATCGCAACAGAGCGCATCGGTTCGTGATGATCGAATCGGAACGTATCGGAACATATCTGCATGTACTAGATCGTCCCAAATTGGGAACCCCGATCGTGCTGATCGTGTCAGATCGGAACCCAATCGTGGACTCAATCAGGACAATCCTATCGGAACGTATCTGAACGTATCTGAACGGGAGACCAGATCGTGACAGATCGTGTCTCTTGAAATTGACCAATCGTGACTATATCGGATCCAACCGCACATAATCGTACCAGAACATATCGACTCACATCAACTCGTATCCTAACGTGAAATTTCAGAAAAGGAAACACAAATTCCACGATCAGCTACGAATGGCCAATCGTGGCGTTCGTAACGGATCGCACGACAGTGGGAACCTAGCATTAAGGGCTATTCTTTGAAGAGGCCTCGTAAAATGGTACCCATTGAAGGGCTACAAAAGAATGCCCTGCCAGCTTATAAGCCTGTTGAAGAACTCCGTCAGGCGGAAATCGTAATTATCTCCAACTCGAGGGCCGTATTGAACACCTCTGCGAAGAAAGATCAAGCTAGAGAAATTAAAAATCTTGATCTGAGCAAGGATGTTCTATCAAAAGAGCCCTGGGTGTGGAATGGTGCATCGAATCAGACACGCTACAGTTCCGTATCGTGATGAAGGATCGACCACTTACCAGACGAGGAGTGCTGTCGACAATTTGCTTCGTGTATGATCCACTCGGACTCGTTGCTCCTACCATTCTCATTGGCAAGCAGATCCTGCAGTGTCTTTGTAAGGAAGAAGCCGGGTGGGACGATCATCTCCCTGACACGACTAAGGGGAAGTGGGAGCGTTGGAGAAGTGATCTTTATCTTCTTGAGAACCTAAGGATTAGACGATGCTTCAAACTAGCCGATTCAGCCAAGTAAAATCAGCCGAGATTCACCACTTCTCGGATGCGAGCACTGTTGGTTATGCACAGTGCTCATACCTGCGCTTGCCGGACGTCCACGACCAAATCCACTGCGCGTTGGTCATGGGCAAGTCAAGAGTGTGTCCACTCAAGCCGGTCACTAGCTGTTTCTCATCTCGAACTAAACGGCGGCTGTAGTTTCAGTGAGAGTCAGTGCTCTTATAAAGAATGAGCTCCAATATGACAACCCAAGAGAGGTATTCTGGACGGATAGCATGGTTGTCCTCAGCTACTTCGCAAACGAGGCTCGTCGATTTCACGTCTTTGTTGCGAATCGTGTACAACAAATCAAAGACGTCACCGAATCATCTCAATGGAGGCACGTCTCTTCCGACGTAAATCTAGCGGACGATGAATCCAGAGGCATTACTGCTGAAGAGCTTGTGACCAAGTCAAGGTGGTTGGAGGGACCCAAATTCCTGTAGGAGAAGAATCCCTTGGCCGCGATAGAACCTCCTGAACTAGAGTTGCCTCCGGATGACCCAGAGGTAAAGAAAGTGCAGAGCATGTTCGTGCAGACATGTCCGTGCAGACATGTCCAACCAACTTCGAGCTGAAGCGCTTAGAATGTTTCTCTGAGCTGCATCGAGCCACGAGGGAAGTAGCCGTTTGCATCCGGTTGAAATCTCGTCTAATGCTAGGTTCCCACTATCGCGATTCGCGCCACGATTGAAATCGTGGTCCTAATTGTGGAGTAATCGTGGTGATCCTATCAGATCTTATCAGATCTTGAGGTCAGTCGTGGCAATCGTGTTGATCGTAGAAAAAGTTTGGACGGTTCAACATTTTTCTACGATTAACACGATTAATTTTCAATCGTGATCATCGCATCAGATCGTAATGGATCGTAACAAAGCGCGACATATCGCATCTAATCGTGCTTCCAAATCGTGGTGATCGGGATCAACCTTAGACAAGACAAACACCACCTCTGTTGAGATGCGCTGCGATCTGATTGTGGGTTGTAGTCTTCACTCTGTAGAAGTTAAAGAAACAATGAAGTCCATGGTCAGTCGGGCTGTATATATACCCGTCGGGGTCCAATCGTGGCTCAAATCGTGATCACTCTCGATCCCGATCGTGAAAAACATCGGGACCACAATTGTATCTGATCGCAACAGAGCGCATCGGTTCGTGATGATCGAATCGGAACGTATCGGAACGTATCTGCACGTACTAGATCGTCCCAAATTGGGAACCCCGATCGTGCTGATCGTGTCAGATCGGAACCCAATCGTGGACTCAATCAGGACAATCCTATCGGAACGTATCTGAACGTATCTGAACGGGAGACCAGATCGTGACAGATCGTGTCTCTTGAAATTGACCAATCGTGACTATATCGGATCCAACCGCACATAATCGTACCAGAACATATCGACTCACATCAACTCGTATCCTAACGTGAAATTTCAGAAAAGGAAACACAAATTCCACGATCAGCTACGAATGGCCAATCGTGGCGTTCGTAACGGATCGCACGACAGTGGGAACCTAGCATTAAGGGCTATTCTTTGAAGAGGCCTCGTAAAATGGTACCCATTGAAGGGCTACAAAAGAATGCCCTGCCAGCTTATAAGCCTGTTGAAGAACTCCGTCAGGCGGAAATCGTAATTATGTAGCAGGTTCAAAAAGAAGCCTTCGCTGAAGAGATCAAGGTTCTGCAAGAACTCAGTATCCACGAAGAAGATACAGACAGGAAACTCGCCAGAAAACGCAACTTGAGCATCAAAAAGACTAGTTCATTGTATAAACTGGACCCTTACATCGACGAGGATGGACTGGTGCGTGTCGACGGACGCAATCAACGATCCCAGTTTTCCTACAGCTTGAAACATCCGGTGGTATTGCCAAGGAAGCACCACGTGTCTATTGGTCATACACTCCTGTCATCAACAAGTAGCTCATCAGGGCCGTGGCATGACCACTAATCAGATCAGAGCTTCCGGCTTTTGGATTATCGGATGCAGTTCAGCTGTCTCCCGCTACCTGCACAATTGCGTCAAGTGTAGGAAACTGTATGAAAAGGGCACGGAACAGAAGATGGCAGATTTGCCGGAAGACAGACTGCTACCAGCCCCGCCCTTCACCTACTGTGGAGTTGATCTATTCGGCCCATGGAATATCAGGGAAAGACGCAGCGAAGTAAAGAGGTACGGCATCCTATTTACCTGCATGGCGTTTCGCGCGATCCACATTGAGACCGCTGCGTCGCTCTCAACCGATTCCTTCATCAATGCCTTATGCCGATTTCTCTCAATCCGCAGCCCAATTAGCCAATTGAGATCCGACCGGGGAACAAACTTTGTCGGAGCACGTACTGAGCTAAAACAGGCCGTGGCAGAACTAAACCTTGACCGCGTGAAGCACTTTCTCTTGAAGGGAGGTTGCGATCACTTTGATTTCAAGATAAATGCTCCCTCGGCCAGCCATACCGGTGGAGTCTGGGAGCGTCAGATACGCTCAGTAGGCAGAATTTTGGTATCCCTGATGGATCAAACAGGTACCCAGCTCAACGACGAGGCTCTCGGGACGCTCATGTGTGAAGCGGCTGCCACAGTCAACTGCAGGCCCCTGATGTCTCTGAAACCACTAACACCAACCATCTCTTGACCACGAAGTCTAATCTGATTCTGCCACCTCCCGGCATCTTTCAACGGACTGACCTGTACTCCCCAGAAGCACTGGCGAAGAGTACAACAACTCGCCAACGAGTTTTGGACACGGTGGAGGAAATAATTCCTCCAGAACCTTCAAATCGGACAGAAGTGGATTCGTCCACGTTGATGACATAGTTATCATCATGGACGATAACTTGCCAAGAAATCAGTGGAGACTGGCTCGAGTTGAAAAAGTCTTCCCAAGCAGCGACAAGTTGGTGCGCACGGTGAAGATCGGAGATCCACTCAATCGGAGATTCAATCGGAGATCCACACTTGGATGCAAAAAAAGGGCAATAGGGTCCTCTCCAAGAAGAGTCTCAAACGCCCGGTCCAGAAACTTGCTCCTATCTGACACTGAGACCAGAGAAATACCCACCGAGAAGCCATGAATGTTAGGTGGATTTTGATTTTCTCGTATGCCTGCGTTTTATTAGAACCTCCTGTTTGATTGACCAGTTGTTTGTAAGTGTAAAATGCGAGTTAGAATCGAAGTTGTAATTGACTTGGAAATTAGCTATGCTAATTTAGGGAGCCATGTAAATGTAACTTTAACACTAAGTTGTTATAGCGCCCTCACTGTATACTTTCTTACTTGAGGAAACAGACACCACCACACGGGCATATGTTGACACTTTGTATGAAGGTCGCCGGCTTTAAGCCACGCTTAGCGACAACATAACAGCTCTTAAACCAACTTTCATCGACTACAAATCCAGTGAGGTAAACCCTACAGGTACCTAACCATTCTTTTGTTATCAAATAAGTTAAGAGGGCCTAATATTTCGATCTTAACAAGATCTTCTTTAGAGACATAATGGCTGTGTACAAGAAACGAACATTATAGGGCGACATACAGCATGATGTACATCATAGCTGGCGGGAGAAACACAAAAGAAAAGGCATATGTACAGAGTCCTGTGGAACAACAAAAGGAGGATTAGGCAGAAGGGTTAAAGGGAAAAGTCAGTGTGGGTAGGATCAAAGAAAGAACTAACAAAGAAGTATTAATAGGAGAAATGTGGAAAGGGGGGGGGGGGGGGGGGTTAGGACAATAGACAAGGGGAAACCAGAGGAGTGAGAACAAATAAGAACAAACTGCTGGCAAGGATTAAATCTGAAACAGATGACAAATGGGAGAAAACAATAGAAGTTAATCATTTCCTAGTTGGATGTTGAGCCCATGTGGTTGAATAGTCCGAAGACGACTCATCCAAACTTTCTCCCGGCTGAGACGGACTGAGTCTTTCCGATGGCCAAGTGATTCTATGCCCTGTAGAATCATATCAGAAATGCTATGGTTAGGCTGATTGAGTTAGGTCTGAAGAAGATCTTGTTAAGATCGAAATATTAGGCCCTTTTAACTTGATTTGTATATTTCAGGTCATTCCAGCCAGTAAGCAGTTTGCAGCAGTTTTAATCTTATTCATTCTTTTGTTATACAAGTTTGATATACACTGTATGGGAAATGTAGGACATTTCTTTGTGTTTGCTTGGGAAAACTTGCCCTTGTTTGTGTGTAGTTTGTACGCAGATTGTACGCACAGGTGGAGTTACATGGCCCGTAATGTTGTATCATGTTTGGTTTACGTGCTTAATGCTTTATGTAACTTTGTTCTTTGTTACAGTTTTCACTGAGCTTTTGGGAACCTGGTTTGGATTTACTGTTTGCGATATCAAAGAACAATGACCCTAACGGTTCAGTCGAGACCTTTGTGTTTTAGTCGAGTATTGTTATTAAACCTCGATCCATTCAGCACATCTGCGAACCCCCCTAACGGCGGCACATCTAAAATTAAGATGAAAGGTACCCTGTGAGTGCCGACCATTACAGATGGGCTTTGAGTACATGTAGTTGCATGTAGGTTTAAAGTTGTTTATGTGTTTTGGAAAGATTAAGATTGTGTGGTTTTTCATTTCTGTTGTTAATTAGATTGAAAGGCACGTAGGAGAGCTTGAAAGTTCCAAAGTGACTGCAGAAAGTGATGGGCACGGTGTGATGCAAACCACTTTCAGCAAGCTGCAGACCAAGTTGCAAGCCCTGGAGGATCGTAAACTAACTTGCGCCAAAAATCTGCAAGAGTGAGAATATTTGTTTTCAAATAAATAGTTTGTTTCTAGAGACCATATATTGGATTAATACAGTATAATAAAATAATACGGGTATATTAAAAATTTAAATTATTATTAAAATTACGAGCAAACATACATTTCTCTTTTTACTTTGTTAAACATACAGGATGGATGCATGTTATGATGAAGCAGTTTCTCGTGTGAAGCAAACTACAAAGATCTCTACTAAACGATTAACTGCTGAGCTCGAGAGTGGAGGAAATGTCAGATTTGAAGAGGGCCACTCTTCAAGCGCATGGTACAGTTGTATCTGCATTTAGTCTTCATTCCAAAGTCATTGATCTGAATAATTCAAAAGCATTGGTGGCAAATTGTATCCCACAGATATTTACATTATTCCTATGCACTTGTACACCACTTACACATACATGTAGTTCCGAGGACACTCGTGTGCACTGGGGGATGTCATACAAGACCTGTGATATTTCAAAACAGGACACATTTGAGAACAAACTGGAAAACAGAGGAATGGTGTTGTTACATTTATGTTGTTGTCTTACTTATAAAATAAGTCATCCTAATGAGGCAAATCATATTTTTAGAAATTGGTTGTTGATGAGGTTATATACCTAATGGAATTGGAGACAATAAAACATTGTTCAACTGTATTAAAGGTAGTATACACAATTGGTAATTGCTTGAATTATCATGAATGGGTAGATTTGGGGGGTTGTATTTCATAGTAAATATCGTTTAACTGACCTTTCCGAAGTTTTACAATCATGGATGACGAGAAAAGCACGAAAAACAGCGTTTGTTTTCAACCGGGGTCGAGCAGTTATTCTTATGTTATCTTAGTTTTTTCGCTCTCGCCGTCCGGCGAGAGCGAATTTTTCTTTATAAAATTCAATTTTTTTGAATAATTACAGGATATCTAGCGCAATCCTTTTTATGAATGCCTAGAATCATTATTTCCTTTCAAATAAGTAAGGTATTTCTTAATAATTCAGTAGTAAATATTTTCGATTTCTGCAAATGGTGTATACTACCTTTAAGCTCAATACATGTATATTTTCAATGTTGAAAACAAGTCTGAAGAAAGAAGATTCCTCCCCCCCTAAAAAAGAAGTAATTTTAGGAGTAACGACACATATGCGCATAATTTAAATATAGTTCTACGAGTATATAGCGTGCACATTATCAAGATTTGACGCGTGCTAATTAGTTGCATACAGGTAATATGTCGATGTGCACTGCTGGGTTTGTTTATGCTGTAAATGTAGGACACGTCCCTGACGCCACGTCGTCGGTGAATCCGGGGTTAGGTGTGTAAACGAGGACATTTTAGTACATTTTATGAAGACCAGTCGGTTCAATCTTTAGTAGATGATTCTTGAAGTTTTCTAATGTTTTGGCACAATGTGTAGTGTTTTAAGGTACGTTCAGACGTTCATTCCTTGCAAATGACTTTTTTTAATTTTTTTTCCTCAAAATGACAGCATGCCAGGAACTATTTGAAAATGGTATACATATTTTAGATACATCCTATATATTCTCTTTAACATATTTTTATTTTGAAATTCTGCAGGTTTTCATCTTGCCATGATCTCATTCTGTCACGGTTCTGTGCTGCTGACTACAAAGCTCACAACATACTTGGCATCAAGATTCATGGTATCACAAGAGTTCATAACAGAATGCTACGATACCGCTTTGATAACAAGCTATGTTCTATTACAGAGGAAGACGAGCCACTTGCCGTCAGCAGGTAAGAACAATTATTATTTGTAACTATTTGGGATCAGAAATTTGTCAATATTTAGGTCATTCGGACTTTTTGGTAAATAACATGATTTTGAAGAGCACTAAAGCCAAACATTGTAGAACCATTGACAAACCAAGTTTAAAGGTAGTATACACAAAATGCTTTAGTCACAATTATCAAACATGGATGGGTTAAGGGGTTTGTAAATATTGTTATTAGCTGACCTGTTTTTTAGGTTTTTGTGTTCATACTGAGATGCAGGACGAACTAGAACATTAATGTTGTTTTTGTAGTCTGGTTCCTTGACTTTCTTCAGATGAAACAGAGCAATTTATAGAATCATTAGCAAATTAGACTTGTTGATTTTTATTGAAGGTGGTACAATGTAGAATTGGCAAGTACATGTACATGTACATGTAGTTCATGTCCGTCAAAAATGCTGACATTCGAGATGCTGATTATTCAACTTCACTCACGAATTGAGGAGGGGCACGTCCATCAGTATTCCAGATATCAGTGATGACAACACACATTCCATCAGTTATTGTGAATGTATTCAATACTCAAATTACAACCCCGGAAATGCATAAAAACGAATGGCTTATATTTTGTAGATTATGCCATAAGATTTATATTGCAACTGGGCCAAACTAGAAATGTTAATGCTGTGTGCCATCAGTTTGTCCGAATTCCACTGTATTATTAACAAAATTATTCTTGTATACAGAGCACCTACTCTCAAGAGGCTCCAGGAGTACTTGTTCTTTGTTTGGGACCCAGATTTACCAGGTGGTGAAAATGAACCAGTTAAAATCCTTGAAGAAGGACCTATGGATAGTGATACATACAGTGTAAGTTTATCTACATGTACATGTAGTAGTGATTGTTCCCCTTCATTTGTGTACAGATAACCCTAACTCTATTCTTCATCGAAAACTCTTTATCAGAAATGGTGGAACGAACTGTGGACATTTGCAAGTCCACAATTCATAACCTCTTCCCGCATCCTGTAGACATCAAAACTTTGAACACATTATATTGTGTAGCGTCTTCAGATCATATTATGCGCCCATGTCAGTACAGTATTTCTGAGGACCATGAAACGTATTTTAATGTTGGGTAAAATGCACAATTGCCAATTGCCTTGCCAATTTCTTTGTTCTTTTTGAAAAAAAGAATCTTGTATTGTACTTTTCATTTGGCCTTAAATTAAAACTCATTAGTCTAAGAAGATGATCTGAGCTTCATATTCCTGTACTTGTAACAAATATTTAACTGTTTGTTTGTTTTTTTATTTTTTTTATTTGTGTGTGTTAATTTAGCAACTTGGTCTCCATGCAGCAGTACCTCTGTCTAACAGTGTAAGCTTGTGTGATAAGCCAAGAATACAATCGGCCATGAAGGCAATGAAGGAGACATGCACTGACCCATGCCCATTCAGATTTGGTCAGTTGGTAGTGTGTAAGGTTTACCTTGGAAAAAGTTTGCCAGCCTTGGATATCAACATGAAGTGAGTAATGAAATAAATTGATTTTTCTTGTCTATAAAGAGTCCATAAAAGGTGAAAAAATGTCATAAATGCATCAAATAAATGCTTTTCTTCTTATGTTTTAACTAACATTTGTAAATACCCAAGACAGTCTACACATTTTTATTAGTCGAGATCCCGTCATATGGATAGTTTTAAAGACCAACCCCAATCATGATTCTTAAAGTTTCTTTTGTTTATCTTTTATTAAGAAGAGCTATGTCTAATAAACAAGAACTTGCTACCGGTAGTATCCGTGTCTTTTGCTGCGTTACAATCGCGTCGTGTTTATTGTGTTCACGAGTTCACGAGTCGTATAATGGCGTTCTAATCGCCTGGTAACTCGTGTTCACCAGTGGTGAACTCGAGGAGAATTTTTTTTGTCCATGTTCACGACTTCATAACCAATGAAATACTCGCGCATGCGTGTTGGTTCACGTACAAGTTTTTGCTCGATAACGAATGTCCTTACCGCACGACTAACTCGACTGTGCGCGTGCGTCCGTCTTGGTGAGTATCGCTTGGAATGTAACCCACTCGTGAACATGGAGAAATTCACGGTAAACGACACGATAAAAACGACGGGATTGGAACGCAGCATTTGCCGCAATAGTTTATGTTTAAAATAATGCATTGTTGTAGCCAGACGTACATGTAGACGATCCACCAGGTCTGGTTCATGGTGAAATTAGCGGCGTGGAGCTGTTGCACAGTGGGCTAGAATAGGACCAAAATTGTTAGGTCATGCATATTAGCACAAAAATGTGACAAATGTGTGATGTCATAAGGACATCAAAATGCCATTTTTCAAAACACATAAAAAGGAAAGTTTGGTGGGTAGGTAGGTAGGTTTGGGAAATGTAAAAAGTTGATTCCAGTAGCTCATTCATTCATTTTATTGTTAAGTTGTGTTTGTAATGTCCACCTTTTTTTAACATGTGAATCTGTTTTCTTTGTTTTTTGTTATAAATTGCCTATATTATTCTTTATTATAATAAATTTATTTTAATGATTTTTAAAGTGTACAAAATTTGATCTTATCTGTAATCAGATCTACCGGTACTCCAAACTTGGTACAGACAAAGACCATCAAGTGAAGGATTGTTTGATAAAGTGACGTAATGATGACATAATCGCTTCTTAAGTGACCTTGAAGGTCTATTTTTCTATGGCCTATATCTGTCAAACTCCATGTCCCATTTGGTTGTAACTTGTGTACCTGAGCCAAGATGTAATACACATGAACATTAAAGTGGTGTTATGATGACAGATATCTACAGAACTGTTGGTTCTGATAACTCTGTAACTTTATTCTGCAGGTGTATGTCTCATTGGTCAACATACCGAAACAGCTATGTGTTTGTCCACAAACTAGTGTTTTTTGTTTGTTTTTGTTTTTGGCTGTTCTGTTTGTTACCTAATTTTCTATTTGTGTTTTTTTCTTATTAGAATAAGCAAGCAGTTTTATCCAGGTGCAGACTCGGTTTTCCGGCCTAAGTCTTCCAGTCTTGAAGAGAATGAACATCAGTGTGAATGTTCTGCTAGACAATGTGAATGGTTCATCTTTGATCATGAACTTGTACTTCCAGAGTATGTCATTGACTTTGAGTACAAAACAAAGGTAATTACAGTTTAAAATAGTCCAGTTATGACAGATTTTAAACGAAGCATTCATATTATCTCATCATATTAGGTAAACATGGTATTGGATAAACATGTTCGGGAAGCAACAAATGTAATTTGTGAAGAAAAACCATTACCAGCTTCTGCAGTTTTAACTTGGACACATCAGTAATAAATGCCGAGATAACTTTTCTTTTCGCCGAACGAAGTTTGGGAAGAGACTATGCAATCACTATGTATACATGTATGTATACATGTGCTATTGTATTGTATTACGACTAAGAACTGAAACACAAAAGAGAACAAGGGAAACAAGGGTAATTAATGGGGTTAGGGTTATAGTACAGGAATAAAGGAAAACACAATAGTGGATCCTCGATCATTATACATGTATGGTTCACGACTCTCTGGTCTTGTTTATGGTTAATTGAGTACACATTCCTGAAGCCAAGTCGGTGAATCGGGGTGAGGTGTGTAATTAAGGTTAATGGTGTAAAATCGACATTTATTTGTTCAAGTTTCATGATCACTCTAGCCTTTGAACATTGTTAAGTGGCTGGGTTACCATTTTTTAAGAACAGAATGAAATGAGTTTTACTCTGTAGGAATTAGTACTGTTGTCACAGTTTTTGTTTAAATGGTGACACTTCGAACAGTGAATACCTTCTCAATGAAAAGTACCTACCGGTATGTATTTGTACAATTTGAATGTTGGGAGAGTCTGCATCAGCTCACGCTATAGGCCTACTAGCCGTCAACGCATTTGTTCACACTGCCAGGCCTCGAACACTTGATCTCCTTTTTCATGTCACTACGCTTAAACAATTTTGTGGTCCTATTCCCAGCCACCTCTTCAATGCCCCTAAGAAATCATGGCTTTTCTTGCCTCCTGAAAATCTCTATCCTGGATGCTACAATCTTATCACGCTTATCAACCCTCTTTCATATTCTGACCTCTGCAAGTAAAGCCTGCCGAAATTTACCCCTCAATTAATGCAGCATACCATGTATTATAATCAGCCTCTTGATCTTTCTATTAACATCCTCTCACTCTGCCATGATCTAGGATTCCAGAATTATACCAATACCTTTTCAAGTCAATGACTCAGCCAAGGTATTAATCACTTTTACTATATTGTTTTGTCTTCAGATACATCGGCCTGAATCCGCCTCGGATCGAGTTTCGTTACAAATAATCCCGCGCCTCGGCTCAGTGAATGTTAAATAATCCCGGCACGAACTGGTTATCAATTGTTGATGCCAGCATATATTAACCTATGCAAATTACAAATGTGCCCTAACTAGGGCTGTTAAATTCCAAACCCCAACTAATAAGGCTTAGTTTGATGTCATCAAATCCAAATCTTAACGAAAACAATAGCTGTTCCCGACTTGAAATCTGTAACAGCTAAAAAAGGAATTCAATCCAATCATCACTGATAGCATAGATCTTAAACACTGCAATTACATGTATATTATACCTACATGTATTAAGAAGCAACTACTTTAAGATTGTTTCCAAGGTGTTTAATAAATACATGTACCCAGGGGTAACCTATTTATTTTGTCATTATGTATCACTAGGAGTTACCACCTTCTCCATTTATTGATGTGAGTGACACCCAGGCAGTTGAGCAAAAGCCATCTGAGCAAAGTAGACCTATTGATGATCTAGATGTATTGATGTTGGAACCTGTAGTAAAATCTAGACCAAGGTAAGTTTATAAAGACCAAACTCTGAAATTAAAAAAAGTGCAAATGAAAACTAGAAATGTTTATACATTGACAAACGCATTTTTTTGCTGTTTTGACTGTTTGGAAATGCTTTGTATTTTGTTTGTCTATGTACACACTTTCAACCCAATTGACATTCTATTTCAATAGATAAAGAATTGAACATTGCACCTATTTTAAGCAGAAAACCAACTTTGTTTTAGACAATTTATCATAAATAAGTGTTTCTAGACCGCACTGAGTGGAAGACACTCTGAATAATGCAATTTTAGGGAGAACAAAAAAGAGGGGTTTTTATAAAAAAAAAATTTTTAAATGCAGTGTTATACGTAAGTTTGGAATTAAAAAAAAATTTATTTTGAAAGCTGACTGTACATACCTGTAGGTGCAATTGTACTAAATTGTTAGTGGATCATACTGCGATAGACTTCGGTGATTCAAATTCTCAAGATTATGAAAAGCTCTGAGGTGTTTGAAACACAATACTTATTTCATTAACTTTGTTCTTTCTGTAGAATTTTATAGGCGTTATTCAACAATTTTTGGGAAAAATTCAATCCATAGAAAGTCACCCCTATAAAAGTAGTTCATCGCTGTTATAACAAAATGATGTTATTATAGCACTTGTAGGGCAAAATTTCATCTAAACTTCACAGAAATACATGCTGGTAGTAGGGTTGGTGATTTGTGTTTCTCTTTTTATAAAAAAACCCAGCGATAGAGGTCTTGAGACCATCTCGATACCTTTTTTTTGGTCTCGATCTCGGTCTCAGTCTCGTTTAAGCAAAGTCTCAGGTCTCAGAGGGCTAGTAGTCTAAAATGTACGGGTCTCGGTTGCCACAGTCTCGGGTTTTATTCTCGAGACCACAGCAAAATAAGTTGCGCCACACAAATTACGTTGCACCTCTAGTCTTCATTCCAAACATAAACGATGCTGTTAGACACAAACGATGGGAGCACACGACACGCAAACTTTGGCGTTGACTGGTGCTTTTTGCCGCAACAGTCCTGAACGCCTGAAAAAACTCTTGTCTGCTACGAACGCAACTCAACGCCAGATATCTATCATGTTTAATTTTTGACGCGCGTGAACGCGCTTCAACGCCAGTGAACGCGCTTCAACGCCAGTGAACGCGCTTCAACGCCAGTGAACGCGCTTCAACGCCAGTGAACGCAAGAAAAAGCGTTGTGTGCTCTGACCAGGATCCGTTGGTCGCCAACTCTTGCGGCGAGAGGCGTTCACTCTTGCGTCAAAAAACGCCAGTCAATGTCAAAGTTTGCGTGTCGTGTGCTCCCAGCTTAAGAGAGGTCAAGTTTGTTGAATTGACTCAAAATTGTTTTCTATTCCTTCCTTATGTTTATTAAAATACTAATTTTAATTTGTGTTATATTTATTTCATCAGACTTGTTTCACTAACCGAAGATGTTATTCTGCAAATTAGCGGTGTTACATGTAGTTCACTCACCTCCATCTCGGTACTTAATCTCCATGGCAATGGATTAACTAAACTGAGATGCATATCGTCACTGACATCCCTGAAGAAGTTGATCATCAGTTTCAATGAGTTGTCAAAGCTGGAGGATCTGGCACATATGGTAAGAATTTCAAATTCTTGTTTTAAATTGAACATGGGTTTACGGTAGTTGTTCCTTTTTGAAAAGGAGCCTTTTGTGTGGCAAAGCCAAAGGGGCATATTTTTACTATACGATACGCCCATTTTTACGATACAACCCGGGAAGCGACATTGTGGGGATCACTCAATGAGGATACGACTTTTTATCTTATAATACACAAATAAACCACAAGTGAAACTGACTAGGTAAATTTGCATACATTTCAAAGTGAACAAAGAAATTGGCAAGGCAAGACTTGAACCCCCTTTTATTATTTTCTTCAAAATGATAGCATGCCAGAAAGAATAATTTCACAAGGAAATAATGGGAATAATATCTTTAACCCTACTATGGTTTTACCTTTCAAAACTTTCGAAATCTGCTTACCGTAATTTCCTGCGGACAAGGCGCTCGGCGGTTAAGGCGCAGGTCCCTAAAATCACCCCAAACAAAATCAAACGTCAACAGATAAAGCGCACCGCCGAATAAGGCTTGAACGCACCCAGAAGAACACCAGGCGCCACCCGGTGTAGGTACATCGCCACAAAGGGGTCATTTTGTTGCCTTAGAACGATCCCACTATTCAAAGCAAGAATTTGCTGAGTACTTGAGTTTATCTGGCACGCAAACAATGTATGAACACTTCAAACCAGTACAGTCACAATACCGCACGAGGTTTACGTCTGCTCTTATTCCTCCATGCTTTGCCGATACATGTATCATAAACTGCATGCATACACATGTACATAGCACATGCAGCGATCGCGTGCGTGCCCAGAGAGGGGTATCCCTAATTGCTCAATTGCGACACCCCCTAGTCTTTTTTCCAGTCGTTGTGAGCGCTCCGCGCTGTGTAGTTCGGATGGTGAATTGCATGAAGCCGGAACGTAGACGAAATAACGTTTAGAATACGGCCACATAGTACAGGCCAGCTTTTTATCGCTGTTGTACGCGTCATGCAGCGCGCGCTGCCGAGTGCTAAATCTAGTATGTACATGTACATGTACGTACATGTACATGGATATGTATGTACGTCTGTGGGTCGTTGCGTGAAATCGCGTGCGCATGTAATTGTGACAACAATTTATAGACCACAGGGCATGGCCGATTATCTTGCACCTTCTTGACGCATATCGTTAATCTATATAAATTTTACTTTAACCCTAACCACCCTGAGTCCATCAAAATCCATTTCCTGTTTTGGAGGATTTTAGCGGATTCAGGATACCTCCATATTGAACCAACTGGAGGAGTGTGATGGATTGAGGATTTTAAGCCTAGCGTTACTGCAGGAGTGTGATGGATTCAGGATACAGACATTCAGGTGATGGACTGTGATGGACTCTATGGAGAAACGCACTGCAATTTTTTGTATGCCACCTAGGTATCCTGAATCCGTCACAGTCCATCAAACTTTTGCTGGTGGAGAATGATGGACTCAGGATCTCTCCAGAATGTATACTGGTGGAGTCTGATGGACTCAGGACACCAGCAGTTTTTGCAAACCAAAATTGGTGGACTGTGGCGGATTCAGGATACTTTCTAGTAAAAGGGGTGAGGGAGTTAGGGTTAAACTACTTAGGAAGTTGTTGGGAAACTCACAAATAAAATCCCCAAACGGTCTGCGAACCAGTACTCGATAAAATCTCAATTTAAAATTCATGTTTTTCAACGACCAATCAACGAGGCCCTTCTGTCGTGGTGCGGCACGTTTGTGCGAATAGTGGGAAAATGGACCAATAGCGGGCGTTGTGAAATAGAGCGAGCGTAGGCGCTGTTGACACGAGCTGCTCAGATGATAGCGATTTGAACAAAAAAAAGTGTATTATGCACGGTTCAGATGCAGATTCCAGGGTTTTGTTGTTCTCTGAAAAGAGTTTAAAACAATTCCACGCTTGTGCCGGTAGGTGGAAAAATGTACCCAAGCAAAAATCGCCGAAAAAGCGGAGATGATCATATCGGCATTCCAATCGTACACGCACTGGTTGATGTACCGCAGGAATCCGCATTGTCAACAGTACGTGATGTAGTTGAGTATATGCCGTTAAAAAAATAGAACAGAGGTGGAGTTTGGACAAAAAAAACTGAACAACTGTCCTTGACAAACTTTCACAATGCCAGACGCTAACTGCAGGAAAGCTTCTGGATGCAGCGAGGAAAAAAGAAGATCAGTGGCTGCTCTCACAGATCGAGGGGAAGGATCTTGTCACCACAGAAACATTGTATCACACAGTCTGCTTTCCATCTGACTTTCCCTAATATAAATTCAGCTGGAAATGGGCAAAATGTTTGTTATAACAGAATTGTGTATTAAATGTAAATCGGTACGAGTTGTTGTTCACCCACTCACATGTACATTGTTAAAGACATGGACAAATTTCAGTTTTACCGTCACGAATAAACATGTATCAAAGACTAAAGCTAAAAAAAAAATCTGGTCGTGTATATATTTTTTTCATACAATTTACATTTAGATTTTTAACCCCCCCCCCCCAAAAAAAAAAAAAAAAAAAAGTATAATACAAAAATCAAACAATAACAATACAAAAATGACACTCTATTAAAAAGTTCAAATTATGGCAATGAACAAAATGAAAATTTGTATTAAGACATTAAAACACACCCTAATTCCTCTTTAATCGAATTCTGTCTGTGTAGATTCCCTTTGGAGCAAGCAACTGCAATTAGCAATCTTTTCCCATTGAAAATGTACACAGCTTTCCAATCCTGGTCAATAGAGGGCGCCCGTTATACACAGGTGATTAAAATGCAAATATTTAATTAACTGGTGAACTTGCGATTGGGGATTTTGGTTTTTCGTGATCCACATGATCCCAGCTAACAGCCTGCAGTGATTCCACTTAGATTCAAGAGGTGCGCCAAGGAAATTGATTTCTGAGCACATTTTGCAGCCATGCCCTGTGGTCTATTATATCAAATTATACTTACCGCGCGCTCTGGATCTCCGGTCTGCATGCCGCGCCGGCGCGGCCGCTTAGCAGTGGCGCTACTAGGATCAGAGAGAGCGGCCGCTCGTAGTCGTGCGGCAAATATTACGGGGGCGATTCTTCACACAAAGACCGTCACTTTGAACTCAAGCGACATCATATACGGCGCACCGAAAGATAAGGCGCAGCGATGTTTTTGTGGTCTAGAAAGTCAGATAAGCCGCGTCTTTACCGCAGGAAATTACGGTACTTGACAAAATGGCTGTAAATAAGTATGAACCTTTCAAAACGCTCCAGAATTTGTTGCTACTGCACAACTACACCTTTCAAAACCTTTTGAAAGGTATTTTTTCTCACACCAGTTTGTTCAGAGAGTTGTTTTAACTTTAAAAATCGTTCATACCGGTAGGTTTCTTTTGTCAGACAGTTTTCTCGCCTTATAATACATTTCAGTCCAAGAAACTTGAAAAATATTTTGTTTCTTACACCAGTTTGTTCAGAGAGTTGTTTTACCTTTCAAAATCTTTCATAGGTACCTTTTGTCAGACAGTTTTCTCACATTTCAAAACCTTTCAGTCCAGGAAACTTGAAAGGTTTTGAAAGGTCAGTCAATTCTATGGCAACTGCCCTATATATAGGAGGGTTAAAACAAGTAAGCTTTTTAACAATTTTTGGTTGGTTACTTTCTGGATAGTGTGTAGTGGCAAAAGGTATACTTCAGCTTTAACATGTTTTTTTGCTTGCAACAGCTCCCATTGGTTGTGTGCATCTTTTCTGATTCAATTCTACAACTGTCCTCAATTATAGAATGTTGTTTTAATTGTGTGCTCTTGTATTACAAAGGGAAATTGCCCACACCAAAATTAACAAGTCCATATTGACTTGCTTAGTTGGATTTTATACAACAATGACATCCTGCTTACAATTTGTGTGTGTTTGGGTAAAGTAATTTCAATTTGGGGCTTTAAGTTGCTCCGACACAAATGGTTAATTACACAAGTAACCAGAAATTTGAGGCAGTCATTTATCCTTGTGTGTAAGATCCGTGATTTAAGCAAAACCAGGTTGTTGAATTTAAATAATTCTTATAATCATCACATTTTGATTCTTTTATTGTTATACTAGTCACACTTGGAATTTATTGATGCAAGTTTCAACAAGCTCTACACACTGGATGGATTCAGGGTAAATAATATCCATTTAAATGTTTGAATTGTTAGTGTGGCTAAGTAACCACAGTAAGTATGTATGTCAAAAAGCAAGTTACAAATGGAGAATAGCATGAACTATTTCAAAAAATCTTGAAGGAGAATCCTAAGGATGGTGTCCATGTAGTGTAGATATTTGTATGATGATGACCTTAAAATAGGCTTGCGCCACTGATTTAATTTTAACTTAAGACAAGAAAGTATTTTTTTTCACAAAGTATGATAGTTGCACTAACTAAAACTACATGTATTATCAGATTAACAATTCAGTGATTTTGAAATTTTGCCATTATGTCACATTTGTTGCCCCAACTTCATGGACAGACCCATGTAGTACGTCAGATCTGTCTGTCCGTACAGAGATTTAGTCGTTCGTATGTTGGTGTCATTTATATACAAACTTGAAGTCCCATTGCAATCAAACTTGGGTCATGCACGCAATATCGTAATCTTCATTTTTTATCGTGTCAAATGTCAATTACTGAGGTCAAAGGTTATTTGAGGTCAAGTTCTAAAATAGGCTTGAATTGTAAAATTAGTCTCATTTAAAACTTGAAGTTCAATTGCAAGCCAACTTGGGTCATACCGGTAGATGCCATATGAAAAAGTCCATGTAATGGTACATGTACATACTGAGTTCAAAGGTCATTTGAGGTCAAGTTGTAAAATAGGGTACTATCGAAAGTAGGCAAAACTCGTTGTTTTGAGAACATTCTTGGTGTCAAAAGCATGAAACTTTGGTTGAGATTTTCATTCTATTAATTGTTTTCATATTCCTCCAAATATTTGACTTTGTTTAATATTTTATTTGTGTTGGTACAGTCTGCATCACCTATGAGTTCTAACATAGTAGTAATAGGTTCAGGCGTGGAATTGTTTTTCATGAACCTCGATCCAAGACACAAACAAACAAACTAACAAAGTACAATCAAAAGAGGGACGATAGAGTGTCCATGATTGCCGGTGTTAACATATGCATGATTTGGTGAGGGTAATTTAAAATTGGCAATATTGGATGTGTTGTTTTGCTAACCTGGGCTTGATTTCCTCTGACATCATACATGTACTTGGGGCTCGCCTGATGAATCGGCCATTACAGATCCTGCTCATGCATGGTTGCTTTTGAAATTTGTTTAATAACAAATACCAAGCTTAAAATTGTTTTACTGCATTAATCACGATAATATAATTGATTTTCTTTTCACTAAGTTGTTGTCCGATGATTATAATTTTAACATTAATTTGAACCAAGCACAGTGAATCAAACGTCCATAGTAAAAAAGTAAATAAACACAAATATCCAACTAAATAAGGATTTAAATATAATTCCATTTAGCGGGGAATGATTCCGATCTTATTTGTGCACATTTCAGGGTATGGTAAAATTGAAGCACCTTGATCTTAGCTGGAATGAGCTGACCAACATGAAGGATGATTTGTCAATTTTACGAAAACACGCACCAGGTCTGACCTGCCTTGACTTTAGACATAACAACTGGCAGAAGGTAAATATCACAGCTGAATGAGACTTTTGATACTCTGTATTAATTTGACTGCTGTGGTCTCCATGCACACATACACTCTCAGCGAAAAGAAAAGGAGAGTTGGGTTGTTAATATCGACGCCATCTTACCCAACTTCTATTTAAATGTCTGGGTACTTATTTAAAAAGCACCAAAATGTATAAAATATAAGTGGATGCTAAGGGCCCGTTAGAGTATTCACAAAACACAGACGAGGCTTGGTTCAGAGATGTAACTGATCATAGATGCCGGAAAAAAGCAAGAAAAACGGCATTCATTTTTAACTGGTGTCGGGCAGTCCTTCTTGTTCTTGTTTTATAGCGACTGTGATTTTTTAAAATAAAATTTCATTTTTCGGTACAATTACATGATTTCTGGCGCAATCATTTTGCTGGATGCCTACAATCATTATTTACTTTCAAATAAATAAGATATTTCTTAATAATTCGGTAGTAAAGTTTGTTGATATCTGCAAATGGTGTATCGTACCAAAAATCTTAACAAAAACAAGCGCTCTTCCTGATCGAAATAAAAAACAGCTAAAAAAAAAGACTGCTGGGAGGACATTTTGCTTTCGCCTATAAATGTCTACACACTGCGAATGGGGTGGTGGGTGGGGGAAAGGGTTAACACAAATATCACTGTTGTGGCTGAAAGGTTCCTTGGTATGTGTACGCCTTCTGAAGACTCATCTATTCAATCTTTCAGACGGACCACAGTAATTTCCAGTGACCGGCGCATTTGAATGGTTCTCCAGATACTTTGCGCTATATAAATCCTCCGATAGTATTATTATTATTACCTTCATTGGCTTGTTCTGGGACTATATTTTGTACACCTGAAAGACTATGCACCATAAACAAGCCCGATGGAACACATTTTTGCCTGGGATTGAGGTGGAGGTAGGGCTATATTGCTGGGTGCTGGGATAGGCTACCCCCCCCCCCCCCCCCCCACCTGCCACCCCCACCCCCAACCCCACCTGCCACCCCCACCCCAACCCCACCTGCACACACTATATTTATTTTGCCCAAACATGTTTGTTTATTTGTGTATAGTTTGTAGCACAAACGGATACATTTTCTTTTTATTTTGAATGCTTTAGCCTGATGGTGTAAGACTCCGCACTATTGGACGCATCAAGTCATTATCGATGCTTGATGGTCAGGCAGTCACTGAGAGTGAAGCAACTGCAGCTTTGAGAATGGCCGCTGGGTCTCGTGTTTCTCAGGTGTCTCTACTTGCTCACACAAGGACTGACTCTTGTAGGCCTAGAAGCCTCAGCCTAGCATCCTGTGCCCAGCTACTGACACAAATCAGTCGCCAGAAGCCGGATACACTAAGTGAAAGTGATGGGAACTGGTACAGCACGGTATGGGGGATTGGATTATTTGCATATTCAGGATTAGTGTAAAATATAAAAAAATAATAAACAGAGGAAAAATGTAACTAAACTATACAGAATTTTGATTTGCCAAATAATGACACTCAGCAGCAAGTTTAATTGATCTCCGGAAATTTAATAAAACCAAGCTTTGAATTTCATGCCTTTCACAGCCTTTTTGAGGTAATGTCCCTGCCAATAATATTTTCCAATACGTATTGATTTTACCCTAATTATGTACCAATTTTTGTACATTTTATATATTTAGAATTAAAACATAACATGAAGTGCCATTCTCATCTTAATACAATTATCACACTCAAAACATGTTGTACTTGTTAATTTGTTCACTATTTGCTTTTCGTTTCTAACAAAAGGTAACGACACTTAACCTTGATGGGCAGCATATCAGCAAATTGTCCAACCTAGAGAGATTAGTAAATCTTCGATGGGCTTCCTTCAATAACAATGACCTGACGAAGATTGAAGGCTTGGATGATTGTACACAACTAGAGGAACTTGCTCTTGAGGATAATTGCATTTATAAACTGGAAGGTTTGTGTGAATACAATTATTTTTGTTTTGTTTTCACATGTTACTTTTGTGGTAACATGTAAACAAAATATTGTTTTCTAGACTGAAGCAGGTACACAATCAAGCAATTACGAATGGTGTATATCTTACCTTCAAGTAAGGGCATAGATGCTTTAGGATATATTAATGCTAATGACAAAACAAGTGCTGACAAATGCTATAAAAAAAAACTTTTGACAAAAATTGGAAGAAGGCATAGCATAACCAACAAATGTCTAACAATATTCAAACTATAAGCCATATTTGCCCAATGTTTTCAGTTTGAATTTGAAAAGGAAAATACTTGTAAGACATATAAGAATTACGACCTATCAAATAAATAGCATGGATATTTGTTGGGGTTTCACTAGAAGTTATGGCCAGTGTTTTTCCAGTGAATTAAGTTGTCAATCTATATTTAATTTGCAATCTCTCATTGCTGTTAACAGGCATTGGCAAACTGACAAAGTTGCATACCTTGAACCTCAGCTCCAATAATATAAGTACACTAGAGGCAGCAGGGTTGGAGAGGTTGACGCAACTCCAGTGCCTAGCTGTTAGCAACAACAGGATTTCATCTCTCACTGGACTAGCAAAAACACTGTCCCTCTTGGAGTTGTATATCGGGAATAATCGTATCCAGAACATCAGAGAGATTTTCAATCTTAAGGTAGGTACATAATCACCCTTACCCATTAAACTAGGTAAATAACTCTATTAGTTGCAAAACAGGTTTAGTCTACGTTTTATTGATCAAGGCACCAAAATGATTGTTGTTCCAACACACCGTCCGGTTTCTTACCATTCTGCACAGAGTGAAATACAAATTAAAATATACTGATGAGAGCTGCTATATTTTTCTGTTTTTCAAAGGGGCAAACACAACTTACAACCCAAAGTTTTGTTTTGGGGTTGCAAAAAACATGAGGCCTTTTTGAATCCCTGGCTTCGGCTTAAGGCGATTTTAGGCTCTCAACTGCGTGAACTCAGCCACATTCCGGTGCTTGTTGTGCTTAAGAAACATTCAGTTGGTTGATATAAACCCAAACATTTTGGAAGTCAGAAGCGAAGACAAACTTGAAGCAATTTTGGCTTGGGTGGTGGCCTGGAGGTGTGCTTGTCCGTTTTTTGTGGGCACCCTGGATAAACAAGGCGCATAAATTTAGGTCACACAATTACAAAGTTATCAATAGTACCAGAATTAGCTTAACAATTAACATTTTCTTACAATGTGATATGTTGCAGCATCTGCCCAACTTTGTTATCCTGGACTTGTTTGGAAACCATGTGGCATCAGTGGAAAATTACAGACTGTTTGTAGTGTATCACCTCAAGAATTTGAAGGCCTTGGATGGAACTGCTGTGGTAAGTTTGTCATCAAACTACAGGGGCATCTGACTGCCTATCTTACCATATGTGACCCGCTCCATCGTAATCAGGAATAAGTCGCTTAGGCCGTTTTACGCAAGCGGCCGTTGAAGTGAACGCATGGGTGAAAATCATGACCAAGTCGATTTTCTGAACATTGTATTTTTAGGAAGTGTAGTTGTCACAGATTATTCTCATTATATGTAAAAACGATGAATATAGATGAAAATTAAGAGGATTTGTGTGCGCTGTCTGTATGATTTTGGTCAATTTTGTATATTTCAAAGCTGTTTTCATCGTAATGTGGATTTGGCAAATAATTTTATGCATGTCATTTTCATCAGACCATAACTCGTTAACCTACATGTATACACACTTGTGATGGGTATCATTAGAAAGCTTATTAAAAAGTCATTTTGAGACTTATTCCTGATTTCAATGGAGCGGGTCACATATTAAGCCCAGCAGGTGTATAACATTTATAATTGGATTTATGGATAATTTAATTGGTTAAGACTTTTGTTGAGCCTTTTCTCTAGTTCATGGCAGTACCTGGCAAATGTTTCATTTACAGCTAGTGTACCATAGTTGTAATTAAGTCATCATTCACAAGTCGGTTAAGATGTATCAAGAGCAACAATAACGATAGTTGCCAAAGATACAATGTATAGTTAGGGCAAATTTTTCACACGTGTGCGTTTGTTACCGAAAGGTCTGAAAATTCAGCTGTCAATGCGGAACCTTGGTGTAACTTTCTCGTCTGAATGTTCTTTCATAGGAATCTTCAGAAGGTGGAACTGCCAGGGATAAATTTGGTGGCAGGTTGACACAAGACTTTGTAGCAGAGAAACTAGGTCACTCTACTTTTTATGATGTGCGGGAGCTCGACTTTCCCCAGAGTGCTCTTCGGCAGGTTGACCTCGGAACAGGGGAACACTTTATTAACTTGAGAAGGTAAAAATTACTGATGTAATTATTGCAATCATATACTCACTGCGGTCTTAGAAATTTTAAAGCAGGATAACCGGGATCACGGTAATATTCCGGTAGGAATCCCACTGGGATCCTGGTGGGATTTCATCCAGCTATAAGGTGGGATCTTGGAATCGATCCTGATCCCGGTTGGAATCCCACTGGGATCCCGGTTTATAATGATGTATACACATCCAACGCGGCGTGTGCCAGTAATGTCGGCCGTGCATAGGCCTACATGTACATGTCAGTACTCTTGTTTGCAAGACGATCTAATCGCGGTATGCAGTGTGTGTAGGCCGTCGATGCGGGCGCCCTCTAACGTTCGCCGTAGACCACGCAATGACCTTCACTAAGATCGTCTTGAATATCTGCTATAATCCCTCGAAAAATTCCGAGCAGAACTGTGTCGCATTTGCATGCGCGTGTGACGTTACGTGTATAATTGCGTGGCGTAACATGCATAATCGCTGACTCATTGATCAAGTTTCTATCACGTCACGTAGACAATGAAACAAGGGTGTTAAATAGGCCTAATCACTGAAGCGTGATACCACGATATAGCATATATACACGTCAACCGTGTCAACGAGGCATGCTTGGCAACGTCGACTTATATTCACATCTACCGCTGATGTGTATGCCATAAATGTCAGTCATGTATCCCTCCTCAGCGCTAGCAGGTAACTTTGGGCGTAAATACATGTTACCCGCAACAACCAAACTGCTGTGCCTGACAGATTAATGTGTCATCCGTGGATATTAAACGATTTTTTCTTGCTCGGGACGTGTTTATTCGTCATCTGTTTTGAATCTCAAAAAAAAGGTTTGCAGATATATTCGTCCTCCGGCGCGAGCTGGTTAAACGGTGGTATGTGGGTTGGTCCTAGGGTCTTCTGGGAGTCCTATTGATTTTGGACCCCAAAGGTCAAAGTTAAAACAATAAAAATGCTTGGCACATATTACTTTTTATTTTTCAATTCCTTATTTGAAATACCTTTTCAATTCAGTGTGAACTTGGAGCATAACAGTTTGCAGTCCTTTTGTGGTCTTGTCTACCTGGTGAATCTAAGGGTATGTAAAATAAGTACATTTTATTTGTTAGCTGTTTGGGAAAATCCGGCGAAACAGCTCTTTTCAGATTTTTGTGGGATTGTGTGTGACTCTATTATTACAAGATATTTTGATTTAGAATGTTCTGAAGATTTGCATTGTTTCCTTCTCTTGTTCCTATTGTTTGGACATTTTACACCAACATATTCTGAGGTCTTAGGCCCAGTTCCAAAGGTTATCGTTGGTAAACCATTGTTCTGAGATTTTTAGACTTCATGTACACACACATTCTTTTGGTACATTGCGTTATGGGGACAGGGTTTGTGTGTAAACTGAAATCTCTCTAATCTCAATCGCTACACTCTAAAATTCTAACATTTTCCGCATCACCCTAATTTGTCTTCTACATTTTCTTGCATTATACCCTAACCCAATTCTACCTTGTTCTACCTTTACTGAAGACCCAACGCGCTATGGGGACTCAAAAATGTCCCCACTACTCGGTCTGTTTTTTCCAAACAAAAGAGCCTGTCCCCACAACTCGGCGGAGGCTCGTACACCGTTACACACTCATCCTTTGTTCCTTTTTAGTCTATTCTCTATTGTTACTCTGTTGTCTCTATTGTTACTCTGTGTGCTCAATGTACCCAGAAGGAAACGTAATAATTGACTTTAAAACTGTGCGTTCTATTACATTATTCCTATATGGTTACCAGGTGTTGTGTTTGAATCACAATCATATTGAGTGTATCCTGCCACGTCCCAAAGCTTGTGGAAGTAAGGGATACCTAAAGGGATACAAAGAAGACTCGGCGGATGTTTATAGCCCTGGCAACTTCATAACCATTCTAGAAAATCTGGAAGTACTTCATCTAGGGTGAGATTTGATTTTCACTGTTTATGTTTTGAAATTTACACAATGGTTAAAAAGTTTTGAGGCATCATAGGGGGAAATTCTAGGGGACGGGAGAACCTGGTGATACCTCGTTCCCCCAATATGTTTTCCGAGTATGTATAGATTGTACCCCTACCAAAGTTGTCACATTATTTTTTTCACAAATAGTTTTATAGCTTTTAAAGATATTGTTCACCATCCTTACCATGAACAATAACATTTCCCCTCTAACCCCTACCCCCTCCCTCCTCTCCCTTCTCCTCACCCCCTTCTCTCATCCCCTGTCCTCATTTCCCGGCCCCATTCCCCCGTCCCCGTTACCCCGTCCCCGTTACCTTGTCCCCGTTACCTTGTCCATGTGTCCCCGTGTCCCCGTCCCCATTCCCCGTCCCCGTTTCCCCCGTCCCCGTTTCTCCCGTCCCCGTTTCTCCCGTCCCCGTTTCCCCCGTCCCCGTTGCCCCCGTCCCCGTTGCCCCGTCCCCGTTTCCCCCGTCCCCGTTGCCCCGTCCCCGTTTCCCCCGTCCCCGTTGTCACCGTCCCCGTTGTCACCGTCCCTGTTGTCACCGTCCCTGTTGTCCCCGTCCCCGTTGTCCCCGTCCCCGTTTTCCCATCCCCGTTTCGTTGTCCGTTTCCCCGTTTCCCCGTTTCCCCGTCCCCGTTACTCCGTCCCCTTTTTCCCCGTCCCTTTTTTCCCCGTTTTCCCTTTTCCCCATTTTCCCTTTTCCCCGTTTCCTCGTTTTCCCGTTTCCCCGTCCCCGTTTCCCCCGTCCCTGTTTCCCCGTTTCACCCGTCCCTGTTTCCCTGTCCCCGTTTAACCGTCCCCGTTTTCCCGTCCCCATGTCATCAATACTGGTATATATGCTGGATATATAAACACTTCTGTAAAAGCCTCTTTTACCATTATTAATTTTGTTTGTTCAGGTATAATGGAATCACTGACCTCGTTAAGCTTCAGATTGGTCATTTACCATCTCTCAAGGCTCTCTTCTTACAAGGCAAGTTTGTAGTTTAGAATTGTATAGTATATGTATAGATTTTGATACCCAGCTCATTCAATTTTGCTTGAAAATAAATGCTCAGCTACATTTTGTACATTTTGTACATTTTGTACAAAGTACTTTAACGTGTTCAAAACATCATACATTGTACATGATCTTAGACAAATTATGATCTTTCCATAATTCAAAACTCTGGATATCTCAAAATTGGTATTCATTCCCTTGAGATTTGACTTATTGAGATTTTACTGTATATTGAATTCTAAGAATCGGTTGATTTAAAAGCGTGTTGAATTGTTTTTTTATTTTTAGCTGAAATTGGCTGGGAACCCTAATATCATTTCTGCAAAAGTGGGGAAGTGAACTCATTTTGGAACATCATGTTGTTGTTTTTAACTCCCTACTAGGAAATGAGATCAGCAAAGTGGAAGGCCTTGATAGGTTACAGGATCTACGAGAGATAGTTTTGGATCGCAACAGAATTAAAGGGCTTTCAGAGTATTCTTTCATGAATCAGTGGAACTTAGCGGAGCTTCACATGGAAGAAAACCGACTGAGAGATCTGTCTCACTTGCAGTATATGGAGAATCTTCAGAGGCTGTATCTTGGCAGTAATAGATTACAGGTACCGCGTACATTGAGAATTTTGATATAAACTATAAATATAAAGTTAATAGGAAAATAAATATGTGGTTGTCTGGTTTTGAACGTACGTTTAAAATCGGCTTATGGGCCTAGAAAAGTTATCATTAACATTGTCCAGGCCCATGAGCTGGTTTTAAACGTACATTTTATTAATGTTGTTTTCGGGAAAACAAGTCCAAACTACCAAAAATATAAGTTTTCATTGATTTTGCAATTACACAGGGTGTCTCTAAAAAGTATACCCATTTTTTTATGTATATCGCAAAACTACTGAATATAAAAAAAAGACAAATGTCTGTGGAAAGGGTGGTACGGTATAAGGTTAATTATGTCATTGCCATGGATTACTGAACAAACAAGACAGTTATGATGAAATACATGTACACTGAAGTCAGCACTGTGACAAGTTGAGATGTTAAGGTGGGCAGTAAGAGTCATTGAGAAGATTCCAGCCATGCATTAACATGAATGGTGGCCATGTGGAGCACATCACCTTAAATTTTTCGGGTGTAAGTGCATAAAACAATTGAATTATAGCCCCTGTCATCACTTTTTCAGTGTGTTCAAATACATGTAGCAAAAGAATTTGTCGTTAATAACCCGGTGCCTGAGCTTTGTCGCTCAAATAAACAATTTGTCACAGTACTGATAATTTACCAATGACAACATGCAAAAAAGCCATGCTCTGTTCATGGAACAGACATTATCATATCAAATTTCATAGACTTTGTACACGTTTCATTCCCAGAGTCACTTTTGCAGATTTAAATTTCAATAAAACTTTGCACATACTCGGAACTCGAACTGAACTCATGTAAATTACTCAGACGTCATCTTAAAGGTGTAATAAATTTAATCTTAAAAAAATCAATATAAAATCAACTGTGAAAGACCGGATCTTGAAGTTTGCGGGAATTGATAGAATAATCAAGAATCTTTATTTTATCTCACGTGCATAAAATCACGTGACATTTCCTTCCGATCCAGTGGAAAATGATTTAACTGATTTGAATAGTCTGAGTACCTGGGCCTGTAACAATGGGCTGATATTACACCCTGTCGAGTGTCAAGCTTTACAGGTATACATGTACTTTGGCATGAAAAACTCACCAGACGTGCGGTATAGTATAGCAAACTCTAAACTAGAACTTGCCACAAGGGTTAAGCCATTGGGAGTAAACTTCCAACAAAATGTTAAATGGGATGTCCATGTAGATGAAATAAAACTGTAGTCTCTAATAAAGCTAATAAGAAATTGTTTATTGTCGAAAAAATGTAAAAACACAGCCTTAAGCCCTGTTCGCACTGGACTTTTTTGGATAAAACTTACCGAGACGATGGGTACTTTTACCATTTTAAGTCCAGTGCGGACAGCCTAGGACGTTTTCGTCTCGGTTACTTTTCCCGAGTCAAGTGGTTACTTTTACCGACCAACTGCTTGGACCCCAAAGGTCAAAGTTAAAACAATAAAAATGCTTGGCACATATTACTTTTTATTTTTCAATTCATTATTTGAAATACCTTCCCAAAAAAAGTCTTTATACTACTGAGGAACTTATTGTTGTGTATAAAGTCTACATCAGACCAGTCATGTATTATGCGGCCCCTGTCTGGCATTCAAGTATCAAATCGCATTAAACTGATCAAATTGAAACTATTTAAAAGTGAATTTGCAGAATAATTCTTGGAAACAATTATACCGGTAATGACTAAACATTGACTTTATCGGGAATTCAGTCTCTGTTTGATAGACGGACAAATTTATGTCAGGAGTTTGCCCTAAAAACATACAGGTCAGGTAATTTCAGTCAGTGGTTTCCAGTGTCAAAAAGGAGCCACAAGTTCTTGACGCACCTTGGATGAACAAAGTAGCTCAACAAACTGATTGAAAATTAGTTCATTGCCATATTTCACAATAATTTTGAACCAACTGTTGGATTGTAAACATTGTTTCTATTTAAGTTTTATATTGTGACGTCAGTGATTACCTGACCTTGTTTTTAGGGGGTAACTTTTTATGTGGATCTTTATAGGAGCAATTTTAAAATTATTGAATTAATCTTTTAAAGGATTTTAACAGTTTGTTTTTAATGAAGTAAACAATGTACTTTCAAATTAATGTATTCTTATAGTTCAATTGTAAATCACTGTACAATTTAGCCTGTTGGCTACTAAACGAGATGAAAATAAACCAATAATAATAATAATAATAACCGAAAATTGTACATTTGGGAGACATCTGGTACATTTGGGAGACATCTGGTACATTTGGGAGACATCTGGTACATTTGGGAGACATCTGGTACATTTGGGAGACATCTCCATAATGACGTCCACAAAAAAAATATTTCTTTACTGTAACCTAACCCGTTTTTACCTAGAGCTTTTTCCACGAAATTTCATATTTATGCATTTTGGACCTTGCTCTATCAATCTGGACTGTTAAATGTTTAAAAATGTATCTCCTTCTTGTAGTTGGAACGTTAGGGAGACCTCGAAATGTCTCCCTAATAACACTGGTCTCCTTAATACCCTGAAACTTACGCAAATTGGTCTCCTAAAGGGTACTTCTTCTAAGATAAATAACATCTTTAACACTATTATAAAATAAAGATGAAATAATGATTTATATCATTTCAGGATGTCTGTGAGCTGGAAAAACTTGAAGCACTGCCAAACCTCATCGAGCTGTCTGTTATTAGTAATCCTGTAAGTATACACAATAGTCAACTTGAAGATAGGTGAGAAACATATTAAGATGAGTTGTTTGCAGTAGCATCATGTCGATAATTCTTCTTTTTTGTGAGTTGTATGGTTCTGAAAAGAACCGGAGGAAACTCACCGTTTTGGATATTATGCTCTGTCTTTTGCTAGGAGAATCCTGACGGAGGGCAGAGCATACTGTCCGAAACATTGAGTTCCCTCTGGCACTTTTCGGAGCCACACAACTTACAAAACAAAATTATCCACACGGTGCTATTGCAAACAACTTATCTCATTGCCTTGTCACCATGCAAACCTTCAAATTTCATCCGATTTATAGTTTATGTTTATTTATTTATGTATGTAGTATTATTATCTTATTTTTTTTATATTTTTTTTTTGGGGGGTGTAAATGATACATAAAGGCCTTTTATTTTCTTCTAATTTGTATTACAGAAAAGCATTCGTTTGTGTCCATATTTCTTGCTTTTCCGCAAAAGTTGGGGGAAACCCTTTACCAAAAATGTACCCCTCCACCACTGCGTTCGATATGAATAATGTTCTTCTTTACTAAAAATCATAGTGTTAACGAAGTACATGTATGTGAAATGGCATTGTGATTTTATGGCTTCCTTTTTGTTGCGCCTTTTAACAGATTATCACAGTGGGACCAGTATATAACACATTATTAACCAGTTCGCGCCGGGATTATTTTAACATCGCCGAGCCGTCGGGCGGGATTATTTTTAACGAAACTCGATCCGAAGCGGGTTCAGGCTGATAGTGCCGGGAAGCACACCCACGCATTTCCGGCCTTGAACTTGGCGTGTTTATGCGTCATCCGTTTTGAATTGGGGAAAATTGTTGCGTTTATATACGTCATCCGGCGCGAACTGGTTAAGGTACATAAAATTACATAAATGTTTCACTCATCTTCAGGTATCCAGGAGGTTGATGCATCGTCCGTTACTTGTATTGAGACAACCTAACTTACTGTGCATTGATGGAATACCAGTTAGTCCAGAGGAGAGGACTAAGGCAGAGATGTATTTTCTGGAACAACAGGTTAAAATTTGCCTATTTTAGCTCTTTTTATTTCTTATTTGCAAACAGTTTTAATTTTAGTTAACTTAAGGTAGTCTAGAGTCCTAAATTTATGAAACTATTGATTGATAATAGATTGATTGATTGATTGATTGATAATAGATTTTGTGATAATTGTGTCTAACAACACTCATTCTTGAACAGTCAGAGCCCCGACAAGGCAAATGAGAGATGCATACCGGGTGTACCAGAATATAA
Organism: Crossaster papposus; assembly: GCA_037893245.1. Taxonomy (NCBI): domain Eukaryota; kingdom Metazoa; phylum Echinodermata; class Asteroidea; order Velatida; family Solasteridae; genus Crossaster; species Crossaster papposus. The sequence continues at coordinate 26,284 of JBAIAA010000970.1, read as the reverse complement.
TTTCCAGGAGTAAACTTTTCAAGGATAGTAGATAGAGTTTATTCTGAACCTAAAAATCAATAGCTGGTCAGCAAAGGTGGCAGCCTTTTGCCAAGGATGCATGCCTCCCCCTTGTGTTCCAAAAAGGGATGTTGAGAAGAAATTGATTGGGTGTCGCCTTGTACTACCGGAAGTTCATACAGGGGTTTACGGAAATTGTAGGAGTTCTCCATAGGCGGTGGGACTCTGATGACAAACATTTGTTACGGTAGTTGTTAGTTTTGCCACCAAGGTTCCGCAAACAAATCATGGCCGAGTTTCAAGGTGGGCAACTTAGTGGTCACTTACGGGTCAGCAAAACTTTGGCCCGGCATGTCTGCGGACGTGCGGTCATTCCTGTGGGGATGCAATGTCCGTGCCAGTACAAAGTCGGCTGCTAAGAGAAGGGTTACACCCTTACAGCAGTATCGAGTAAGAATGCCAATGGATCAAGTAGCAATAGACTTGCTCGGGCTATTACCCATGACGGGCAATGTTAACCGTTGGGTGTTGGTGGTCGGCGACTACTGCACTATTGGATAGAAGCATTCCCACTTCCTGACGCAACTGAAGTCACAGTCGCGCACACTTTGGTGAATGAATTTGTCTGTCGGTTTGGGCTGCCCCAAGAACTCCATTCCGTTCAAGGCACCAACTTTGAGGCTAAGGTATTCTGGGAGATGTGCCGAATTCTAGGCTTATCGAACAACCGCCTACAATCCAAAATCGGATGGCATGGTTGAGATGTTTAACAAAAATTTGGTCAACGTCGTGGCGATGCTAATTGATCTTTGGTGGAAGCAGAAGGATTGGGATGAATTCCTCCCCTATGCCACTTTCGCTTATTAATATAGGTGCACGCCACATTATTCGATTGAAGAAACTCCTAACATGATGATGTTGGGAAGGGAAGTGAGTGTCTCAATAGATCTGGTGACAGGGTGTCCTGAAGTTGAGAATGACGCAACTGCAGACTTTGCTGAAACACTGCGAAGAACTATGACAGGAGAGCATCCGAACATGGGTTAAAGGAGGGCCAAGTTGCGTGGCTTCACAACCCTGCTCTAAAAAAACACAGATGTCCCCTAACTACGTTAGGAAGGGCCATGGCTGATTCTGAAAAAGGTGTCGGATGTAACAGTTCGAATCCAACTTGAGCCAAATAGCAAACCAAAGGTTGTTCAGTGGACCAGCTAAAATCGAATGCCGGTGAGGCAATCGAACCTTAGGGTCATTAATCCAGGAATTAGGCAAGAGAAAAACTACCCGTGAACGAAGTGACAGAGGTTCAAGGTGACAAGGATACGTCATGTGAGGAATTGGCCCGTTAGGCCGATAATGATACTCCTATGATTCATGATGCTATTGCAGAGGAGTTGAGTACTGGAAGTCAGTAATAGTGGGGTGTCATGAGTCACCGCCAAGAGGGCACCCATAATGAGTGCACAAATTGCCCCTGCGGTATCGGTAACTTCAGAAGTGGGTACATCTCCCCTTGCAAATAGTTTTTTTAAAAATGTTTGAACTCGGGAGTCCTATACATCGTCATCCTTTGTCGATTTGAGGTCTGCGCTAAACTTGGCATCGAGATGGTTGGGTTTTTTTCCGGCAGAAATAGGGCATTATTGACCATGCTCGTCAAAAGGCCGAACTGACCCAGAGCAATGCAGCAGAGACCCGATCCAAGACCACTCCAGAGGACAGCAACAGTGCGTTCGAGTACTAGACCCAGACGTGGCTGGCGGGTGTACTTCAAGCAAATCATGTGTGGTGAACGAGGACGAGTGTGGGAACCCAATGAGCACCGTTTAAAGTAGGATAATTGCAAAATCAGGCGAAACACGTGATTCAAGAACCATCCTTGTTTTCCATTGTACCCTCTCTGATCGTGTTATATTATAATTTGACTGTTATACTTGTATATTTGATATCAATGTTCCTCATGTTGGTGTATTTTCAGCCTGCAGCGTCTGGGACTTCTTCTCAAGAAACAAGCTTGCCGGGGATTTCACCATACAAAAACCAGGCAGCTCCAGTCAAAATCACAAATGTTCAGCTCCAAGGATCACCACTGGACAGATCCAACTGGGGCCAATCTGCCCAGTATTCAACTGTAGAAGACCAAGTGGGGTACCAGCAAGACAGTGTTAGAGGTAGTTATATTCATTTTGGGGGGTAAATATCGGGCGAGTAAAAATTAAAGTGACCGAGTTAGAATTTTTTTTTTTTAAATATGTAGATGTTTTTTACTAATTAAAGAAATGCACATAATTTGCAAACAAGTTCCTTTCAGAAACAAAGATGAATTTGGCCTGAACCAACATGATGTATGGATCCTTTATAGAACAGCTGAACTGGTTCTCGTAAGAACTAAATCACCAGCTCCTTATATCAAGGACCACAGAGGAGTCACGTTGCAGACAGTAGAGGACAAGCTACGTAAATGGCACCAATTTGCCGAATTCCTTTTCGACTCAAAACGAGCGCGTTCAGTCATATTCAACAGCTCACATACAGCTTCAAACACTCTCACAGTTGATGAAGTCCGACGTGTGATCCATGCACTGGGTAATAATACAACTGCAAAACCAGATAACATCGTTGCAAAATCAATCAAGGTTGCTGCAGAAGATGAGAATATTTTTTAAACACTATACATGCATAAGGCAGTCAGCCTGATGTGAGCTAAAGGTAAATGGCCACCATCTATGACAACTTTAGTGTTCATCGTCCTTCACAAGAAGAACGACCGTGGTGACTATAACAACTACAGAACACCCGGGTTGGTGAGCCAGGAAAGCAAGATAGCAGTATTTATCTTGCAACACCGGCTTGCAGTGGTTGCTGAGCATGTTGTTAATTCAACTCGGTGCGGGTTTTTCTGCGCCGACACGGTTTTACTAGTACACAGAGTCACTCATGCGGGAATAGTATACAGCCCATATTGATGCACCTGGCGTCAATGGCATAGAAATAAAAGAGCTGAGATATGCTTACGACCTAGTCGTGTTCTTACTGAGTCGTGCAGATGCCGGAGAGTCCCTGAAAATACTGGGTGAAATCTCCATTGCGTATGGGCTTACTATACATAAAAAAACACCAGAAAATACATATGGTTATTGTGAGCATGGATGGTAGCCATGACACCTCCTACGGAGACGCACCTATCTATTGCATGGGTGTTACCATCAATGCTGACCTCGATGGCAGCCTCGAAGTACGAATGCGTGTTGGCATATAGGAAAAGCCACCTTAAGAAGAGGCAAATACCTCTAATCCTCGCGTGTCTCTGTGGAGACAAAAATTAGGCTTACAGACCTCCCAAATCCTCCAAAATCAATATGATTATGGGGAACACATGGTGTACCGGGGCAAGTATGGGTACATGAAGACTATGTAGGCATCCTTTAGGTCTAAATTTGTAGCCCGTCATCCTCGAGAAAGAGCTTGTAAGACGGTGGTGGAAGTTCCATCTGGAAGTGCTGTAGTCAAATATTAGCGTTTCGGGGCTGAAGGTTGACGAAATAGAAACAAGAAGAAAGTCGTAGTGAATCACATAGCTGCACGTATAGCTGCACAATAGTAGAGATGCAATTTCCTTCTCAGGGGAACCCTATATAGCGAGCACTGTTGTCGGGAGGTGAAGTGGTTAATTCCAAAAGACAAGTGAAAAACGCCATATGAAGAACCCAAAATACATGTAGTAATGAGAGTCCAGTTGTGAGAGAATTCTAACAGACGACCCCCTAACCAGTCTCGTAGAGGAAATGGAATGTTCCGTGTAGTCCTTGTCCATTGTGTCATCTCTAGAATGAACCCGAGGAGTGAATAGATCTTTCAACAATGTACTCTTTAGGTCTTGGGGGAGAAGGGTCAAAAAAATTTGTCTGTAGTAAACGTACTCCAGAGGCATGTGCTTGACAGTCGATCAAAAACTTGAACGAGACTGAGAGATGATTATCCACTAGCGATGGATCCTCTGACCCCCAGGCCGACACATTCGGGAAGTAGGATCGAAAATGTTGGCTCAACGTCGCATGCGTCTGTCTAATTTACCTTTAGATTTCTTTCCCTAAACTTTGATAAAAACTGTCTCCAAAGAATATGTGCAAAAACCTGTCCACAGGGACTGAAGATTTGTGAGTAGTAACGGTACTAGGATATTCCCTATGAAAGGAGTTTCCTTCAAGGGAGGAAGAACATGTCAGAATTTACCCACTTCAGGCATCACCAGATTACCAAAACATTCCTGATCCGAATCACTGGAGATGGATGAAAATAAAGCAGAACGATTGTAGCCGCCGCGTGAAGAGCAGGGTACGAGATTCGGAGCAGGAGTTTGACAAAATCCCGGGAGAAATATTATGTAGCGTGGACCACATGGCTTGACTCGGTAAGCGTTGGGCAAGTTGGATTGATATATAGCTGCAGTGTACTGTACTTCTGGCCCAACAAAGAAACCGATAAAAATACGCAGAAATTGGGTAGACCGGTGAAAATGATGGAACCCCAGGTAGGGTGTGGAGAAATTCCCGGGGGTTTTCCGTGTAATCAGATCGCGGATCCGCAGGCCAATGAACCAGCTCAAATTGGCAAGGACCTTGTGGAAAATATGACTACGATCGAAGATGAAAGGAGGGTGGTAGTCGGGCCGATAGAAATGGCACTGCGGTTCACCGGAAGCGTGACTGAAATAGATGAGTGCTTTGAAACGGCGGTGAACGGACGGTTGTTTATGCTGAAAGTAAACATGTTATCCGAACTGCCGCTGTGACAGGTAGTTGACCGCTGAGGGGAAAACAGGCTGTTTTAATTTGCACTTCATTTACTCCATTCTTTTTTCTATAAATAAACAGCTAGTTTATGTATTGCATACTGTATTACATTACCGATTAATGTCATTCTAATGTTATTATTTGCTCCCATTAGCACAAAACAGGAGGCAGCGTTCTGTGCATTCTGATACAACTGTATCTGCCAACATAAATGGAAACAAGGCAGCCCAGTCCAGCCATGCCCAAGGTCACTCAAGGACACAGTATCAACTACAGCATCAAGTACCCTATGTTCCCCACCAGGGACACTATCAAGGAGCCACTACCTATGAGGATGGAGTCGGACAACCAAGCAAATACTCACAAACTAACGGGGGAAGAGGTTTGCCTCACTGACAAGTATATCATCAAATGTATACCGTTTGGGGACAAGGTAGGGAGACATTTCAATGTCTCCGTAATGTTTCAATTCTCATTTTAGGATTTAATGTCAAAAATAGCATTCGGTTCCTTGTGAAGACAAACCAAAATAATTATTAACTCTGGTGAGGGTATAATAATGGGTTACGCCCCCGAGCTTTGACGCCCCCGTGCTTTGACGCCCCCCGCGCTTTGACGCCCCCCCGCGCTTTGACGCCCCCCCGCGCTTTGAAGCCCCCCGCGCTCTGACGCCCCCCGCGCTCTGACGCCCCCCGCGCTCTGACGCCCCCCGCGCTCTGACGCCCCCCGCGCTTTGACGCCCCCCGCGCTTTGACGCCCCCCGCGCTTTGACGCCCCCCCGCGCTTTGAAGCCCCCCGCGCTCTGACGCCCCCCGCGCTCTGACGCCCCCCGCGCTTTGACGCCCCCCGCGCTTTGACGCCCCCCGCGCTTTGACGCCCCCGCGCTTTGACGCCCCAGTGCTTTGACGCCCCAGTGCTTTGACGCCCCGTGCTTTGACGCCCTCGTGCTTTGACGCCCCCGTGTTTTCCCAGATGATAATTTGGAAAAGATGCGTTCGTTTTGGTGCAAAATATTATGAACGTTCACATTCACAATCCCGTTTCCTAATTAACAATTGAAAATCCAGTCGTGAAAAAAACAGGATACGATTTTCCGAATTGAGTATATATTGATAATACATTTTAGCACAAATTCGAATGCACTGCACCTGCAATACTCGGCCCAGCAGTAGGGGTATTTGCAGGCAAACAAAGAGAACTTTGAGTAATGTCCTCCGATAATCTGACCTAAACAATGGTCAGCTTTTGGCGGAGTGTGGTTTCTGTTGTACGACATAATGGCACTTTGGAGTTAATCGCCTGGGGTAATCGACTTGATTCTTAATGAGCCAGGCTGGATGATCTCTTGCATAACAAAATATTAACGACTCGGATCATCCTTTTTAAAATGCCCAGACACTCGAAACCTGGTTACCCGGCAGACACCGGTTGGATAGATATTACGTACAGTATGTATACCCTTTGGACAAAATCTTCCTAAACAATGATCTTCCTGAACAATGATAAATGAAAATTGTGAAAACTGGTTTAAATTTGTTTCAGTTTGTAAATCATAACAAAAGAATGTAACTATTTGATCTTTTTGTTTTATTAAATCTATACAATGTTTACTAAAGGTTGATGAACTTTATTTAAAATATATCTTATGCGTATATGATTCATAGAAGATGCGTATAACCTTAAGAGTTTTAGATGATAAAGTATAACCGGGGTTGATTTTATTAAGTGCTAAGCACAAGAAGATGCTAAGCAAAAATTGTTTTCTAGCTAAAAATGTCATGCGAGTGATTTCAAAGGAAATGTTTTCATTTACTCCCTTTTGACCAATCACAAAATACTTAAACTTATAAATTAAACTGAGATTTGTCATTTCTGCTATTTTATTTTCATTATTGAGCCGAGGGAACGTATCGATGCACCCTGTCAGTGTCACTTTGTGTTGGTCACGTCACAATCTCCAATTGAAACTTATTTAATTCCAATCAATTTTTAAGCTTCTAAAAATTGAAGTCATTACGTTAGGGGTGTCAGTCCGGATATTTATGGATTTATTTAATTTCGATTTTATCTTGAATACCTAATAATGGAGGAGGATTGTCTTTTACCTTGCAAAATTTGAATAAACCCAGTTAGTACAATTAAGTACTGAATGGATGAATTATGGCTTGGATATTATTAAATGATATGAAAATTAAGAACAAATGTGTGCTTTGATTAAACTTCATGTAATACATGTACGCTTATGGCCGAATCACTGCATTCCCTTGGAATTTCAAATAATTATGGTACACGTGTACATGTATCATGCATGATTTATTCATGAAGACGTCATTCATCCAATCAGCGCGCTTAGAAATGACATCACGCGCATGCTACAGATTACTCCAGCATTCCTTGGCTCTGCTATAACCACAGAATTCCTCGCTTACGGTCACCATTTTCCGCTAACCGCGCTAGCAGAAAAAATATTTGCTCACCCGGTAAGCACAGAATCCTTAGTTATGGGATGTACGCATGCTCAGAGACCAACATTCCTTGCTTACGCTTGAAATACGTTTAGGGTAAGCACCGAATTTGTTGCTATAGTAAGCAGGAATTTTTCGCTAACGGTAATTAAGCAGAGCCAAGAAATTGGGCCCAGGGCTGGAGTAAACACACGCGACCTCCATACCAGTCATTTTTGCTGGCATTGAGCTCGCGTAGAAATTCTTACTTCAATAAGCCATTTGCGCGTGACCCCGAGTTAATTTGAATAACATATCTGGTACACTGACTTGCTCACACAGTTTAACTTTAAGATCTCCAGACCAAAGACGCTGTTGCTATATCACGTGATTCGGGGCAAGCCTTACGCAACCCCCCAGCTCTGGAATGGTATGGTGTCTTTTTGCCATTCTCACCCAATGTACTGAGCGTCTCTTTAACTATGCAAAAGCTTGCCCCGAATCACGTGATATAGCAACAGTGTCTTTGGTCTGGAGAATTTAAAGTTAAACTGTGCCAAGCTGTGTGAACAAGTCAGTGTACCAGATATTATTTAAATTTAACCCGGGGTCACGCGCAAATGGCTTATAGGGTAGGCACTGTGAGCCCGCGTTTCGCCGGTGACCGCTATTTGTGTGGCGCGCCCTATCGACATACAATAAGTCTAGTTTTCGGACAATTAATGCGTGGGCTCATTAAATACAGTTTCCACTTTTTAGCAGATGTAAAAAAGAGCTATTACTCCGGCTTCCCAACCCATAAAGGCACATCGATTTGAAACAATCTAATGGCCGAGGGGTTAAGATCCTCGACTGCGGTATCCATCGCCCGGGTTCGAGTCCCAGTCCCGCCCGAGTCCTTTCGTTTTGTTCCAGTTTCAACGCACGCTGTTTCGCAATCTTATCTTTAAGATAATTAATTTCTCGTCCTCAAGAACCAACCGAGTTTAGCTCACCGGCTTAATTCGTCAGGTTGGGACTGTCCGCGAAGGTTCAGGTGCGCACCATCGTAAAGGTACGGAGTATAGTTTGCCAGTAGGCCCGCACTGGCAGGCCTAGGATGTCGCTCCGTTCACCTCACTTATATGGAGTGGGGCCGTCGGTTCAAATGAACGTGGGCAGGAAAGGAAGTGTGGTGGTCCGGGATCCTATTGCCCCGAAGAGTCCTATATGGTAGCCGGTAATAGGCTCATTGAGTTGAGTCGTAGGTCCCTGCACCTGAAAGCTTGGTCACATACACCACATAACTTTTTGTTGCTTCTTATCCCCTCACCGACAAATGCAACTGTACTTTTTATCCAATTTTCTCGATTCCTCATAATACCCTTTGAGAAAAAAATAATAATCATAATAAATAAATTAAAACAGAAAGAAAAGGGTTTCTTTAATAAGTTATTTAAACATTACATCAGACTGAAGCTCAGCCTACGATTGGCGTTAATATTTTAATTATATTATCACGGTTGGGGTAAGTTTGTTAGTGTTAACCCCTGGCAACCTTCAATTTCCCCTAAAAGTCCATTTCTGGCGAATTGTAATTAAAATGTAAGACTAACCCCTAATAATGTTTTTATTTATAAAAAAATCCTTTGTTGGCCAATTTTGAAAGAAAGTGCAAGGTTTAACCCTTGCAGTTTTTTACTTCTCCAAAAAGCTCAGCCTTTTGTCATGGAACAGGGGCGGGTAGCAGCTCCCTGCCGGAGTAGGGGGGTGTGGACTCCACCTTTGGGTTGAGGGCGTGTGCCTCTCGGAAATGATTCCAACACTCAGTCAGCTGTGTTCAGCACTCGATTGGCCCTTTTATTCCAGCTTAGTTTAACTAACAGTAGTGGTAGTACATCAGCTCATCCCAATTGAAGGGTAGTCAATTGAATGGTGCAGTAGTAACCCGGTCAAAGATAGTCGTGACTCAACACGAACAAGAAAAAAAACCCAAGCCAACGTGCTCTCACTCCCGGCTGCACATAACGTAAGTGTCCAGATAGGGCACCCACGATCGGCTTAAACCGTGAAATTCTTGGTGCAATTCGGACAGCAATTATAGCAGTTTCCAACACGGCCAGCAGCGGAAAGTCAGAGGACGAAAACTTGTCAACCAAATAACTCGTACAGAGTGCAGTTATCACTCCGCAATAAATTGTCTTAACTTTCAACTATAAACGACTAAAAGTGTCAATTACTGCTCAATTTAGTCCAAAATAATGTATAACAAATTATTGTAATCTAAACCTTTGATTCAGTAACATATAATTATAGCTATTCCACAAGTAAAGAAAAAGATCTATCTTTGAGGCGCGTTTATATTATAACCCCCGATTATGCGCGTAAACAAGCTCCATAGCAACAGTGGAACGTTAAAGGAGTGCACAATATTAAAGGGGCAGGTAGTGTACATTATAAAGGATAATAACAAATCCGTTCTTCTACACATTCCTTGTTTTACGAACCATTCGGCCTCGAGTGGTTTAAATTCCAATCTGATTCCAAATTTACAAATGTCAAAGTTTGTTTTGTTTGTTCCACAATCTTCAAATTAAGAACGACCGAACACATAACTTTACAGTTGTAATTAGAACATCGAAGTTTCCATCAGAAACTCGCAAATCATTTTGTTAACATGAAACTGATAGAAAACAGTGGTAGCTGGACCCTCGCCATACACAGTTTGATCTAAATAAATCACCTCTTCTCTTTGCCTTATTATACAGAAAATCTCATAAACAATTTCAAAAACAATTCAAAATGTTAAACACTTTTATTTTTGTTTAACACATGTATTGATAGACATCTCTTTTTAAGATATGCTCAACATTTGCATAGTTTTTCTCTATAAAAGCAGTCTTAAAGTTTTTAAAGAACAATGCGTGAAACATGAAACACCAGGCGGAAGTGCAGAAACACTCCTAACTCTTCATTGAAGAGCAGGCACTTTTAAAACCTCAATGACATCTTCACATATTGAGCGACCTCTCTGTTTAATTTTAATTAGGCCTATGTACAACTAAGAATGGCTTCCCGGAGACCCTTGCCATATCTAATGAGGCCTTCATCTGTGAGATGGCAACCATCGTTTGAAATGTACCTTGGGTTGTTTGCTTTCTTTTGACCATACATTTTAACACTTGGGTGATGCCCCTGAAGTTCTCTACTCAAAAGAGCATTATAACTTTTTACTCTGTGGTTAAAGGTTGTAACCGATACCTGACCAGGCCTAGCAATGTGGGTTCTCTTGATCACTGATAATATCACAATTTGACTGGGATGCACTCCTTGACTAACCAAAGTATCAAGGAAACGAATGGTATCCCGCACAACAGCCACGGGAGTACCCTCTCTCCCGCACAAGTCATTTGAACCGAGGTCGATGCACAACAGGTCCACACAGTGACGCTTAATTTCCCGAAAATAATGATCCCCACCCATAAACATTCTTCTGTATGTCAACCCGGGATGTCCATCGACAAAAACATCATGACTTGATTCAACATTTAGCAGTTGATTAACTGTTCGATGGCTTCGACGCGCACACCTTAAGAGCCGCGTAGGAAACGAATGTCAAAACATATACACGCTTTGTCGACCTGACATACTTAAGGTAAATATAACAGATACATTTCAAACTAGCAAACAATTACAATAGTTTTTAACTACAATAAAGCTTGAAATTCTTGTTGGGCTAACATCAGGTCATATCAGCACTTGTCAGGATATGTCATCCCTTGTTAGACCATGTCAGAGGTGGTTTACACCAAACCGCTAAAGCGGCAGCCTCCTTTCTCTGTCTGAGGGACCTTAATAAAACAAGAATATCAATGTCAAACACCTTATTATAACTATTTTATCCCAAGGCAAAATTTGGTTTATCAACACACTACGCAACAACCTTACTAACACTAATAGGGAACAAAACAGTTCAAGTAACAGCACTTGGCCAGTCGACCAACTGACGCTTCAATTTCAATTTCAACCTCGTCGAGGCTCTTTAGTAGTTGTTACACCACCAGAGGTACTACATCCTTTCAAAACAGAAGTGTTCTGAGACATCGGCCTCCAACTTGCTGTATCCTGGGGAGGGGCACATACCACGAACTCGTCATCAGAAGACGAACTGTCACTCTGAGAATCTGGGTCAGAAGAGTCCGAGCCATCAACATCAGGTAGGGAAATATAAGGCTCAGCTTCCCCAGGTTTATCAATTTCACCCCTTGGGTCAAGTACCAATAACTTTCTGTTTACCCACTTCTCTTTGCCCCCAAGAATAGGTCGCACTACAAACAAATCATTCTCACCATTGCATTTGACGACAACGTGCCGTTCTTGGCCAAAGTGGTCACTCAGTTTGTGTCTACCCTTAAACGCACAGTTCTTGATCAACACTATACTTCCCACCAGCAAAAGGCATTGCGGGCTTACAGTTTGCATCCATGTACTTCTTATTTGAATCTGCTGCCTTGACCAGACGATCCTTCACAATGTCATAAGCTTGCTTCAGAAACTTGGCCTGCTCCTGAACATACTCTTCTTCAAGATCACACTGTGTATTTCCCACAAGATGATCTATAGGAGTCGCAGGTTGCCTACCAAACAAGAGCGTCCATGGGGCAACACCTGTCACGCTATGCGGTGTCGAGTTATACATGTACACTATGTGAGGAAGAAGCTCTGGCCACCTTTTACGTTCTGTGACATCTAAGGACTTAATCAGAGAACACAGGGTCTTGTTAAATCTCTCTGTTTGGCCATTACTGGGGATGATACGGACTTGTCCTTGTTTTCTTTACCCCATACAATTTGCACAGCTCCCCAATCAGCTTCCCTTCAAAATTACGTCCTTGGTCAGAATGTACCTGAAGAGGTATACCGTAGTGAGAGATCCAATGATCCCGCAAGGCTTTAGCAACCACCGGGGCAGTCTTGTCCTTGCAAGGAACTGCCAATGCATATTTTGTAAAGGAATCCGTCATAACCAGGGCATCCTCAAAACCTCCTCGCCCCCGGTCCAGTTTGAGAAAATCAATCGCTAGGCGCTCCATGGGGTGGAAGGCCAAAAGATGTCTCATAGGTGTGCGAACAACCGGGGTAGGTGCCTTGGAAGACACACATCTGAAGCAATTGTGAACATGTTCCCTCACATATCCTGCAATGCCAGGCCAATAACATCTGGTTCGAAGCAACGACAGTGTACGGTTAACACCTTGGTGACCCCAACGGTCATGAACTGACTCGACCAAACTCTTCTGAAGTTTCTTAGGCGTGAGCAACTGATAAACAACGCCCAACACGGCATCTCTTGCCTTTCGGTAGAGAACGCCATTTCTCTCGACAATCTGGTGTCGCTCTCCTTCAGCCACCCACTTAACCCTTTCACTCCCACTGAGCCAAATTGGCACAAATAATGTTAATACCCTCCCGTACCACGGTGCCAATTTGGCACAAACATTTTCAACCCCTTCTCTACCGATGGGCCATTTGGAACAATCCAACCGCAAAGGTTTCTAAAAGCATAATAGCCCCCTCAGTTGAGCACACCTTTCTGATTGGTAGCTTTATGGCACGAGCGCATTCTTTGAAGCATTATATTTGAGAGCGTGGGGCACGCGCTGTTCATTTTTACCGTGCGTCTCCGTTGGTGGGTACTAGACTGTGGATGCCAGTCCACAAACACATGAGCATCATGGAAGATGTCGTCCGAAACTAGCGACGCAGTCACCGAGACAGACGACAGTGAAGACGACTGTGTACCCGAGTTCTCGGCAAAGTCAAAGAACATGAAGAAGCCGAAACAAGCAAAGCTCGATTTTCGAAGTGGATGGAGTGAAGCTGGACCAACGTGGCGTCAAAATGCACCCGTATACACAGGTAGGCAACCTACATGTACTAAATGATCATGAACACATTGATTCATTAATTAGTTGGCAAGAATTGAGAAGTTGACCATTGCCACCCCACCCTTTATATTGCTTGTTTCTTTTTCTAAGGCTAAAGCGAAATGAAAAGTTTCACACAGATTCAATGTCATGCCATATTTGTTCGGAAATGAAACATCTGGTGTTGAATTGGTAAAATAAGCAAAACAATGCGGAAGAAAATACAAAGGTGTCACTTGACATAAAAATACGGTCACACTAATTCATGGGCGGAGATCCCGTTTTTGAAGAGCGCCATCAAGTGTTCAGTAATTCCCCCCCCCCCCCCCCTCCCCTCCCCCCACTTATCAAAATATTCTCAAGGGTGAATTGTTGTAGAGGTTCACTTTTTGGTTGTAATTCTGGGGGAAAATGCTTGATCATCGCCCCCCCACATTTGGACACAAATCTCCACCACTGCAGTAATTACTGCCAGGAAATGGGGCAAAAGTGGTCATGGGTCAAAGTGGCGATGGAAACTGAAATACTGTCACTGAATAGCACCCTCTCATGTTTTTGTTGTCTATCACAGGGCACCCAGGAGCAACTCGTGTTCAAGAATGGAGAGATTTCTCACCAATGCAGATCTTCCAGCTGTTTTTCTCGCAAGCAGTGTGGGAGTTGATAGTGAGTGAAACCAATCGTTATGCTGAACAGAGTCTATCGGAGAAATCAACCAGCCACCAAAGTCAGTGGACTCCAACAACTATTCCGGAAATGATGGCCTTCGTAGCGCTGCTGATGTGCATGGGTATAAACAGGCGGCCTCAGTACAACATGTACTGGAGCAAATGGGACATACTACACAGTGCCATCTATCCAGCAACCATGTCTCGCAACCGATTTCAGGCAATCCGGAATTTCTTACATCTGGCCAACAACGAAGAAGCTCTAAAAATTAAGGACAGCTCTCCTGACAAGCTGGTCAAGGTTCGCAAATTCATTCAGATGATAGTACCCTATTTTCTTTGTCATTACAAACCTGGCCAAAACCTTTCTCCAGACGAAACTATGATAAAATTCAAGGGAAGACTATCGTTCAAACATTATATGCCAAAAAAGCCCACCAAATGGGGCATCAAATGTTTCTCTCTGAACGAGTCTGACACAGGGTACACGTGTTGTAGGGTTGGTGATGACGAGCGTCGGTGCATCGGATCGGTTACAGCGCCCGCTCGTGTTGGCGCCCGAACATCGTTCTGCTCGCCTCACGTTGCTGGTGCTTGCCGATTCGATCACCATAATACAGGTACCATTTTCACCCTTTTTATCAAGTAGTATGCCATAAAAATAAGGTGAATATTAAATCATAAGATTATTGAGTCGCCTATATAGTTAAAGTGGGGAGAGAGTTTTAAGAAGTGGTATAATAAGTTAAATTACTTTTGTGAAGTTTTATGCAAGATGGCGACCCCCATGAAACGTACATGTAATGTGGTTTTGTAGCGAATACGAGAGATGTCAGTCGTAACGTAAACATTGATACTTTCCCCCTCGAGTCTGTAGAATCTCAAGATGATAGACCCTATTGTATAGACGAAGGTACACTTAAGCAGTCATTGATTTTGTAAGAGTATTTCTTTATTTGTACATTTAGACTTTCCAGCTATGAGGCCAGAGTTTATAGGTGCCATAAGTTAGCGCCCTCTTGTGGTGATTGCTATTGTTGTATGATTGTGTGCTAAAGTAGGTTCATGTCCCACACACGAGTATGGTAATGGTAGATAGATTGAGGTTTATTGAATTGTAGAGGAGATTTAATATTAACCCTGCAAGGAATTAATTAGTGGTTCATCTCTGTGGCAAATACTCTAGACTTGACCCAGTCCTTTTGAAGATGCCGTATGTGCATATTGTGTTATTTGAACTACCTTAAAGGGGTGACAACACTGTCTTTTCGGGTAGATTATTTAGTATGCTTTCCCACATATATATTGTGTCACGCCTCTTTTATGAATTAGTTTACTTATTGTTTTTCTGTTTTCTATCTCTCTCTTTATTACATGTATGTGCCTGTGGAAATGAAATAAAAACATCGTTCTGCTCGCCTCACGTTGCTGGTGCTTGCCGATTCGATCACCATAATACAGCCAAATCCGAATCCACCGTTGTGAATTAATTGTCATCATTATTCACACCCCAGGGGAACCTCACAAGTGTCAGAAGTGGGATTGGGCTTAAAACAATTCACATTTTGGCGTGACTTGAGCAGTAACAGGGGGTGTTGCCCTCCTGGTGTACCACCGTTCTGCAGGAAAGTACCACAGGGATATTGACAGCACACTAAATTAAGATGACGACAACCATCCAAGTCAAGAACAATTCAGAGAAAACCCTGCTGTTTTCCCTAGTTGATGCAAAACTGCCTGCACAGACACTTCAGAGCTACTTTGAGGGAGCAACCGGGTTGTCGGTCGATATTGACGGAGCGGAGGTTATCCTACCCCAATTAGATGGCATGATACTACCACCAGCCGGAGGATGGGGGGACCGAGTGTATGTGCCAATACTGCACACAAAACCAGAGGAAAAGACACCCACACCTACATGGCACCAGAACGGAAGGTTCCCATTTTTGGTGGTTCCGACGATTCAGGCAGTAAAACCACACCTGTTGATGAGTTTGTCACTTCCATTCGACATGCCTTCGAAAGATATAGTATTCCCATGTCACAGAGGGGACAATTTCTCATAGAGTCCCTGCGTGGGGGCCCAAAAATTGAGGCGAGATCTCTTCTGGCTACAGGAGCTGAGGCGGAAGATGTTTTAGTATATCTTAAGAAGTCTTATGCTGAAACTCTCACCAGAAGTGAACTGCAAAGACAACTGCTTGGCCGCCGGCAGAACGTTGGTGAGTCAGTAAGGGATTATTCCGTAACCTTACAGCGCCTATTCACCAGACTGCAGAAAAGGGATCCGGAGCTCTACAAAGAACCCGACACATTATTGAAAGACCAATTCGTCGATGGCCTTGATCACGAGGGATTACGCTGCTCCTGCCGTGATCTGCTGGATAGGTCACCGTCAATGACGTTCGTGGAACTCAAAGACTGGGTAATAAAAAGAGAGGAGAGGGAGAACGCCCGCATTAGGGTTGGGAAAACTCACCACATTTCAGCAGTAGATGTCAAGGAAGATGACCGCTACGCCAACTTAGAGAGACAGGTAAAATCCCTAACCAAGTCAGTTCAAGGGCTATTAACTTCTTCATGGCCGAATCGAGTGGAACAGCCTTATGCAGCACCGTCATATGAAGTTGGTCAATCAAATTACCCACCAACTTTCGACCAATACTCATCACGAGGGGCAACTACTGTGACAACTAGACCAAACCAGATGTCAACACCTTTAAACACGTACCACTCGGGGGCATCACAGGACCCACAGAGATACCGAGACGTATTGTGTTACAACTGCCACCAGCCAGGGCATTTTGCTCGTAATTGCCCGATGCCTCGATACAGCCAAACCAGCAGCCATTATCCAGATAATCAGTTGCGGGACCAGCGAAGGAACCAAGCTAGCAGAGGTGTGTGGCAACATTCCAATGGAAACCATTCGGGAAACCAACAACCCCAGCTGCATGGAGTCGGGCAGTCAGGGGGAAACAAGATGGCTCCCATCCCCCAGATAACTCATTCATTGGCAAAGCAGTAGCTGATTGTTACGGAGTAGATGTAATGTTGGGTGAAAGACAAGTCCCGTGCTTACTGGATACTGGATCCATGGTGACAACTGTAACGGAGGGGTACTACAATACCTACTTGAAAGGAGTGATAAATTGTCTGCAGGACATTCCCAAATATTTCAGGTTGCTGTCAGCCGATGGTTCAAGTATCAAGTACGTGGGTTGCTTTGAAACTGATGTCATTGCCCTGGGTGTCAGTATACCATCCAGAATAATCCTCGTCATTAAGGAAGCGCCAGGTGGAGCGACAAATCCCACACCATGTATCTTGGGGATGAATGTTTTGGGTGAATGCTGGGAAAGATTAACCACAACAGAGGGGACAGGTTTTCTTCAAAAACTTCTGACTTACGGACCAGGCCCAGTGTGGGAGAAAACGATGAAGCTAGTTGAGAAACAGATAAATTTTGCAGACGAGGATGGTCCGATCAGTCGAGCATATCTCCCGAGAGGACACCCTATAGTCATTCCAGCCAAACAGACGGTTGTACTTCAAGCATCTGGCCGACCGGGCCCAGCCCATATGAATTACCAAGCTGTTCTCGAACCCCTTGTACCTTCCTCATTACCAGATTCCATCCAGATCGGCTCGTGTCTTGTGAAAGTAGTGAAGGGTATGTTTGCTTTGGCAGTAACAAACGAGAGTACACTTGATGTCGCGCTGTCTGGCCATGCGTGCATCGGAACACTTCACCATGCAGAACTTACGGAATCAAAGGGGTCTTCCAGCGCCACCTGTGGAGGAACACCATTCTGTTCTGCTATGACACCAGAATCCACAATCAATCCACTGCTGACGGAAAACCTTGAAGTGGGAAGCCATCTTTCAGTGCAGCAACAAGAGCAGTTTAGAGAATTCCTGAGGAAGCATGAAAGTGTTTTCTCTAAACATGATAAGGACATTGGGTACACTAACACCGTGGAACACACCATCCATACTGGTGATACGCAACCAATTCGACAGAGGTATCGTTCTCTACCCCCCTCCCAATACCAGGAAGTCCGTAAGCACATACAGGAATTAGCAGAAGCAGGTGTAGTCAAGAAGAGCACAAGCCCTTGGGCATCACCGATTGTCGTCGTTCGAAAGAAAGACAACTCTATCCGACTGTGTGTCGATTATAGGAGACTCAATTCAGTTACCACCAAGAACTCATTCCCTTTGCCACGAATTGATGAAACCCTGCAGGCGCTTGGTGATGCAAAATTCTTCACTGTCCTTGACTTAACCTCCGGATTCTACCAAGTGGCCATGGGAGAGAGTGATAGAGCAAAGACCGCTTTCGTCACCCCATTTGGACTGTGGGAATACACCAGGATGCCCTTTGGGCTCTGCAATAGCCCTGCCACATTTCAACGGCTGATGCAGCGTTGCCTCGGTGATCAAGCCCTCCAAAGTCTCCTCATCTACCTCGATGACATCATCGTGTTCTCTACGACTTTTGAGGAACACTTGAGCAGACTGAAGGTGGTGTTTACTCGGCTGCAGCAACACGGCCTGAAGCTTAAACCAGCTAAATGTTCATTCTTTCAAACAGAGGTGAAATACTTGGGTCATTTGGTCACGGCGAGCGAGGGCATCAAACCAGACCCAGACAATTAAGATAAAGGTTGTACAACAGTGGCCCGAACCAAGGACAGTCAAAGAACTGCGGTCCTTCTTGGGGTTCACGGGTTTCTTCAGGAAGTTTATTCGGCAGTACTCGACCATTGCTTCTCCACTGTTCGCCTACCTTAAAGGAACTTCGGGTAAGGGAAAGACGAAGCCCAATCAAATTGAACTGGGTGACACCGCTCGTCTGGCATTTTCCACTCTAAAGGCGAAACTCACACAGGATCCACTCCTCCGTTTTGCTGACTTTTCCCTCCCCTTTGTTGTCGAAACTGATGCAAGTTCTGCTGGGTTGGGTGCTGTGCTGTCGCAACTACATGAAGACGGGACAAAGGCGGTGGTTGCCTATGCCTCCAGATCCCTGCGACCGGCTGAGAGAAATGATCGAAACTACTCTGCTTTCAAGCTAGAACTGTTAGCCGTTCGTTGGGCTGTATGTGGGCCATTCAAAGATTACCTCTTTGGTAACAAGTCTGTTATATTTGTCGACCACAATCCACTCAAGTATCTGGACACCGCTAATCTGAGTGCAGCCAAATTGAGATGGGTGCAACAGTTGTCGGCATTCGATTATCAACTGGAGTACCGACCTGGGAAGACCAATCAGGCCCCGGACGCCCTATCCCGACTTGACCATGAACCAGCCAGTGACCGAGGTATTTCTCAGATAGGGCCCGAAATACAGGTTTCATCAAGTGCAGTTCGTACTATGAATGGTTCTGTTCACTGTGGCTCTGATATACCTCCAGCTCTCCTTCATCACATTAGAGTTGAACACCAGGAAGGAAGTCGCAGCCTTCCCGGCTACACTCCTGATGATCTGAGATCTCTTCAAGCTGAGGATGCGATATTACATAGAGTTGTGAAATACTTTAGGAGGGGCCTAAGACCGAACCGTGAAGAGAGCCAAACTGATCCCAGAGAGGTGTCCACAGTCCTGAAACACTGGAGTCGACTAATACTCCGAGACGGTGTACTATATCGCTCATCCGTTCTACAGGATAGGCAATGCGAACGTTTAGTAGTTCCGTCTCGACTGCGTGAAGTTGTCATGCGCTCCTTTCATGATGATGTGGGACACTTTGGTCCGAGAAGAACACTCAAGCTGATTCAACCACTGTTTTTCTGGCCAGCGATGGAGAATTCAGTGCAAGCATGGTGCCAGAAATGTGAGCGATGTGCAGTGGGCAAGAAGCCCAACCGTCACACGAAACCACCCATGGGAACACTAAGGGCAACGGCACCACTGGAAATTGTCTCCATGGACTTTACAGTGTTAGAGCGGTCTACCAGTGGCCATGAGAACGTGCTGATTCTCACTGACGTTTTCACAAAATTTGCTTGGGCAATACCGACAAAGAACCAACGCGCAGACACCGTGGCCAAATGCCTGGTCAAATACCTCATCACACCATTCGGACCTCCACTGCGGTTACACTCAGACAACGGAAAGTGTTTCGAGGCCAAAGTTGTCCAGGAACTCTGCAACCTCTATGGCATTAGCCATTCCCACACCACCCCGTACCACCCACAGGGGAACGGTCAGTGCGAGCGCTTTAATCGGACATTGCACAACTTACTGACCACCTTACCAACGGAGAAGAAGGCCAGATGGACCGAATACCTCTCACCATTAGTGTCTATGTATAACAACACAACCCACTCCAGTACCGGGTATGAACCCTCGTATCTGATGATTGGACGGACGACTCGTCTACCACAACACCTTCTGCTTGGTGTGGACTACACCCAAGTATGCAGAGAGACTCCCCATCAGTATGTCCAGAAGTATGCTAAGCAAATGGAAATAGCTCGAGAAACAGCGGCTTCAAATCTTGACAAGAACACCGCATACAGACAGTCTTACCATGACAAAGACATATTTGAGAAACCACTCAACAGAGGTGAATATGTGCTGATACGAGACAGAGCACAGAGAGGCAGAGCAAAGATTCAAAACTACTGGGAATCTGAACCGTACATGGTAGTGAAGCGTCCCTATGCTGGGCAGCCTGTTAACGTCGTACGAAATGCTACTGGACGTGAAAAGGTTCTCAATCGCACTGAGTTAAAGCACTGCCCATGGGAAGCTCACTTTGGTCACTCTACTACCAACACAGAGATGTCGTTATCTAGTGTAGGAGAACCTAGTTCAACCACATCGAGTAGTGATGATATGTGGGGGAGGAAGTTAACCCTGCCACCTGATGTAGACAATACCCTTGCCGAAACTGCGGACCAAGTCCCTGACGCTGCCCCGCTTGTACACCCTACAGAGCCAATCACTCTAAAGATTGAACCGGACTTAAAAGGAGATGTGGACACGACGCACGTTAAACTCCCCGAGATTCCCGCCGAGTCTTCTTCCTGTGATTCCCCGGCCGGGAAGATTGACCCCGACTCCCATGCCATAAAAGCCCATGCAACTCCTCATGAGTCTTCTTCGTGTGCCTCCCCTGCCCCAAGGAATGATCCTGAACTCCACACCACGGTTCCAGAAGTCACCGACCTTTCAGACTCTCGAACTCAGATGACAGACCAGCCGACAGAGACCATCACTCCTGAAGAGGTTCAGGATCCCAAACTACCAGTGCAAAATGTAATCCACCGGGATGCTCTCCATCACATTACATCAGGAAGTGTGGATCCACCTAGTCAGCCAAAACCGCATACCCGACGATCTACCCGGACCACCAAAGGGAAGCCCCCAGCGAGGTATCAGTCCAGCGTCCTTCGACTCCTCGGACAAGTCCGGAAACTCGTGACCGCTGATGTGGACTCTTCCGATTCTGATTAACTTTTCGCACATCGGGTGTCAATTGACTGCATTTTTTTGCAATGGCATAAAACTTTGTTGAAATTGCAGGCAAATGATCACACCTGACGTGTGTCTACACCGACTTTCTTGTTGTTGGCACGACGATGTTGATTCAAACCTAAGAAGTTAAAGGTGTTGGGTCCAGTTTTGAGGTTAGGATTGTTGACCCGTGTTAATGTTTTATATGACTTTGGCCAATTTTTGCAGTTGTTCTTGTTGCCATGTGTCTAACTGTTATTAGATTGTGAAGCACCAGAGTCGTCGGGGCGACGACTTATTACTTTAGGAGAGTTGTAGGGTTGGTGATGACGAGCGTCGGTGCATCGGATCGGTTACAGCGCCCGCTCGTGTTGGCGCCCGAACATCGTTCTGCTCGCCTCACGTTGCTGGTGCTTGCCGATTCGATCACCATAATACAGGTACCATTTTCACCCTTTTTATCAAGTAGTATGCCATAAAAATAAGGTGAATATTAAATCATAAGATTATTGAGTCGCCTATATAGTTAAAGTGGGGAGAGAGTTTTAAGAAGTGGTATAATAAGTTAAATTACTTTTGTGAAGTTTTATGCAAGATGGCGACCCCCATGAAACGTACATGTAATGTGGTTTTGTAGCGAATACGAGAGATGTCAGTCGTAATGTAAACATTGATACTTTCCCCCTCGAGTCTGTAGAATCTCAAGATGATAGACCCTATTGTATAGACGAAGGTACACTTAAGCAGTCATTGATTTTGTAAGAGTATTTCTTTATTTGTACATTTAGACTTTCCAGCTATGAGGCCAGAGTTTATAGGTGCCATAAGTTAGCGCCCTCTTGTGGTGATTGCTATTGTTGTATGATTGTGTGCTAAAGTAGGTTCATGTCCCACACACGAGTATGGTAATGGTACCCTAATTGCACTGCTGCTTTGTTCGGGCCCCAGAATCTATACTAGAGTCTTAGATATGGGGAGATTCGAGAGAAGAAACCGGAGCCCGAACAAACCAACATCGGGTGGTAAGGCGGTAGGGTGGTAAAAGAAGGGGAGAAAAAAAAAGTGTAAATAACAGGTGTTATCCCCTCGAGACTGGGCCCGGATTTATTGAAGTACACCTATTGTTTCACTTGTACCTACCGGCTACACCTTACCGTTCATCCTTGCCTCAACCAGACTTAACACTGATAGTATCTTATCTTGCGCCCTCACTCGCCGCAATGCAAATAGTACCCTAATTGCACTGCTGCTTTGTTCGGGCCCCAGAATCTATACTAGAGTCTTAGATATGGGGAGATTCTTCGCTCCGAACCAGGACCACGAAGCCTCACCCATTCCCACAATATCTCGCCCCAAATACCACCCATACCTCACCCATACCTCACCCATACCTCACCCGTACCGCGTCGCCCGTACCGCGTCGCCCGTACCGCGTCGCCCGTACCGCGTCGCCCGTACCGCGTCGCCCGTACCGCGTCGCCCGTACCGCGTCGCCCGTACCGCGTCGCCCGTACCGCGTCGCCCGTACCGCGTCGCCCGTACCGCGTCGCCCGTACCGCGTCGCCCGTACCGCGTCGCCCGTACCGCGTCGCCCGTACCGCGTCGCCCGTACCGCGACGCCCGTACCGCGAAGCCCGTACCACGACGCCCGTACCACGACGCAACGCGTCACACGCACGACGCCGCCCGCATGACGCCGTCCGCACAACGCCTCTCGCACGACGCCACCCGCAGGACGCCACCTGCGCAACGCCCCACGCAGAACGCCACACGCACGACGCCGCCATCCATCCGGTAAAGCGAAGAACTCCCCGCCTAACTGATGGCGTTTAACTGATGGCGTTTTGCCGTAAACGCTGACGTATTATTCGACAGACGCGGTGGAAATGCGTGCAATGAAAACCAACTTGAATTTGAAAGTCGCCCTTTGTCTACGGGGGCGGCGTAGCCATTCAGACTATCGATGCTAACCAGATCGGCGGAGGCAGGATCTGAAGGACCAGCCCCCGAGTTAGAATATCCGACATTTGCGAGTAGCGCGTTGCAGTTTGACACTGTATGTGGCCAGAGGGCGGATAGCCCTACATACCGAGGCATCAAAAGCCGAGAGTTATTAGGTCGCGGAATACTACCTAATGAGCGACAGATCGAACCATCCGGCGCAATTGCGACCTTCAAGATATCTTAAACATAAATGTACATTTGCCATGCTCCACGGTGCCAAGGATCGTCAATGACGGGTATATTATTATGGGGTCTCGTGTCGTCACTCCTCGCTTATAACTCCGCCTTCGCTTTCGGGAACATCCCGATAGACTTGCAGACGCCAAACGAGCACGGGGAGAAAAATAGCGCGGAACTGGGAACTACGTCCTGAATGAACCTGCAAGACCGCCCCATACCTTTAACGGTGTTATCTAATTGATAAACTAATATTGCAGATGAGCTTCACAAGTCCGCAAATATGCGTAGAACAACAAAAAGGAGAAATGCTGCGTGTGGGACTTTTCTCGACGCCGAATTGCATACATAAAGCGTCTCGTTTCCTCAAATGTCCCCCTGTGGGTCAATGCCTACCGCAACTGCGTATAGTTAATATATATTTTATTGTAATTATTGCCATTACCACTTGACTCATGCACTTTTTCAAACACAACAGTTAACAATACGAAGAAAAGGTTGTTTCATTCTCGAGCGGGAAGACCATGTGACGTTAAATTACTATAGGGATACAGGGCTACTGGCCCACAATGCCCATGTATGTTTGAATGGATTCATCTATACGTTGGAAACGGGCAGTTTTGCAGAACGGCTGCACCGATGGACAGTTGCTGACCCGTCGACACGCAATTTCGCCAAGTTTAGCGGCGACCGTGGAAACAACAACATCGCTTTTCACCATGGAAACGGTTCTTAGAATCTGTGAAGAAAAAATGTGACTTCGACCAATCATTAAACCTCATTTAGGAAACAGAAAGCAAAAATAAAGAACACCGTTAAAAATCGTGTATAAATTAGGCCAAACTGGCTATGGCAACTACTTTACGTGCCGCTATCTCTTTTTCTTATAATTCTTTTGAGGTCTTTAGGCAAAAGTTCCGATCCCAATTATAAGACTTCTAAGAAGTGGAGTAAAGATGACCACAACAATAAAAAATAGACAAGGATTGGCCGAAACTTGTTTATGTTATTAAGGACGCCCTGCTGGTACAAACAAATACCATTTAAACATTTTAGGAAATATCCTTTAATCCATAGTTTGTTTGTTTTGGTTTTTGGGCTTTTTTTTTGTTTTCTCCTTTTCTTTTCGCAGAGGCTCGTCCTCTAATCTTAATCGGTTAGTTACATATCTAACACGCGTGGCCCGACCACTGCAGAACTTCTATTGTCACTCAAGCAGAGGTCCGCCCTCTGAACTTAATCAGTTACATTCAATTGTAACACGCAGGGCCTATCCACTGCGGAACTTCCATTTGTCTCAAATGCAGAGGCCCGTCCTCTGATCTTAATCATTTAAATTCAAAATTTAACACGCCGGGCCTATCCACTGCGAAACTTCTTTTGTCTCACATGCAAGGGCCCATCCTCTGATCTTAATTAGTCACATTCAAATTTAAAACGCAGGGCCTATCTACTGCGAAACTTCGTGTGTCTCTCATGCAGAGGCCCGTCCTCTGAACTTAATCAGTTAAATTCAAAACTGTAAACGCAGGGCCTATCCACTGCGAAACTTCTTGTGTCTCTCATGCAGAGGCCCGTCCTCTGAACTTAATCAGTTAAATTCAAAACTGTAAACGCAGGGCCTATCCACTGCGAAACTTCTTGTGTCTCTCATGCAGAGGCCCGTCCTCTGAACTTAATCAGTTAAATTCAAAACTGTAAACGCAGGGCCTATCCACTGCGAAACTTCTTGTGTCTCTCATGCAGAGGCCCGTCCTCTGAACTTAATCAGTTAAATTCAAAACTGTAAACGCAGGGCCTATCCACTGCGAAACTTCTTGTGTCTCTCATGCAGAGGCCCGTCCTCTGAACTTAATCAGTTAAATTCAAAACTGTAAACGCAGGGCCTATCCACTGCGAAACTTCTTGTGTCTCTCATGCAGAGGCCCGTCCTCTGAACTTAATCAGTTAAATTCAAAACTGTAAACGCAGGGCCTATCCACTGCGAAACTTCTTGTGTCTCTCATGCAGAGGCCCGTCCTCTGAACTTAATCAGTTAAATTCAAAACTGTAAACGCAGGGCCTATCCACTGCGAAACTTCTTGTGTCTCTCATGCCGAGGCCCGTCCTCTGAACTTAATCAGTTAAATTCAAAACTGTAAACGCAGGGCCTATCCACTGCGACACTTCTTGTGTCTCTCATGCAGAGGCCCGTCCTCTGAACTTAATCAGTCACATTCAAATTTAAAACGCAGGGCCTATCTACTGCGAAACTTCCATTTGTCTCAAATGCAGAGGCCCGTCCTCTGATCTTAATCAGTTAAATTCAAAATTTAACACGCAGATCCTATCCACTGCGAAACTTCCTTTGTCTCTCATGCAGAGGCCCGTCCTCTGATCTTAATCAGTTAAATTCAAAATTTAACACACAGGGCCTATCCACTGCGAAACCTCTTTTGTCTCTCATGCAAGGGCCCGTTCTCTGATTTTAATCAGTTACATTCAAATTTAAAACACAGGGCCTATCTACTGCAGAACTTCTGTTGTCTCCCATCCAAAGGCCCACCCTCTGATCTTAATCAGGTACATTCGAATTTAACACGCAGGGCCTATCCACTGCGGAACTTCTTTTGTCTCTCATGCAGAGACCTGACCTCTGATCTTAACCAGATACATTCGAATTTAACACGCAGGGCCTATCCACTGCGGAACTTCTTTAGCCTGTCATGCAAAGGCCCACCAGTCTGATCTTAATCAGATACATTCGAATCTAACACGCAGGGCCTATCCACTGCGGCAACTACTTTTGTCTCTCAAGCAGAGGCCCGTCCTCTGATTTTAACCA